>JAMPIV010021634.1:0-462221 GCA_024509875.1 Oreohelix idahoensis
AAATCAGCAACCGAACATTCTGTGACCGGGATATCATTCAATAATAAATTGATAGGTTGCAACAATAGAAGACCATCCTTACAATCTTGCATTTTCTTGCTTGGCCTGAGATAAGAACACTAGGGGCTGGTGATCGTCTTGGCCACAATTAGTCCTACCAACAGATCAGATTGGAACTTTTTTATTGCAGATTTAACGCTAAAACATTCTTTTTTAGCTTGTGGAATATCCTTGCTCCGATTTTTAACTTGCGGCTTGCATAAGCGACGGGTTTCAGATCCATTGGGTGAAGGGACCTTTGCAACAGAGCCGCCCCCAGGCCTATTATTGCATTGTTCTCTCCACTAAGTCCTTGGAGTCAAAATAGGCAGAGTTTTGGAGAATAGGCTTGCTAGTGAGTTTTTTTCCCTTCAAGTCTTGGAACGACTAATCACTTTGGCGCAGTCCAATTTAATTTGTATCTGGAAGTCCCGGTGGCCGAGTCAGTATCAGTATCCAGAGGAGCACAAATACGAGTTAAATATCATTGATATATTCTTTGGATAAAATCCGCAACATTAACGCACACGAATGATCGCACATCCTGTTTTTTTGTTTGTGGTCTGAAGTGCTCTCTGCAGTTTTTCCAAGTTCTTGGTGTCAGGGGTCATGAAACCTGATATACAGTGATTCCCATAAGATTCCAATTCCAACTCTATGCATCCAATAAAACAACATTATTGTTGGAAACAATGAGCTAGTCAGTTAAGTTTGCCACTACCAAAGTCTATCAAATAACATTTCATAGAGTTTTAATGTGTTCTTCAAATGTGTCTCGCTGGGTGGCGACGAGAATATCATCCATGAAATTCGTGATACATGGATTATTCAAGGGATCCAACAATTTGCGCATCATCCTAGAAAATACACTCGGAGCATTTTTCAATCCGAATGGTAGCATGTTGAATTCATAATGTCCTTCCGAGGTGCTAAAAGCTAAATAAGGTCTAACTTCAGGCTTCACTGGAATCTGGTAATCGCCTTTGATAAGATAACACCACCTTCGAGGTGCTTACTGACTTTTACCTGTGCGGCTGTCTCACAGGGATGTAATGGGTATTCATGTGAGGTGAGTGGTTCCTTTTTCATTTTAGTTGCTATAGCCAAGGTCAGTAAGGGGGTGCTTTCCTGGAGTGGTCTGTCCAGATACTTCTTTAAAAGGTTTACATGATATACCTTCTCCTTCCCCTTTTTGTCAATTTTATAGTTTGTTCTAGACACCTTCTCTAGAACCGTATATGGACCTTGCCATCCAATTTGTAACTTATTCTGGCTGCCGGGTAGTAGAAGAAGCACCTTCTCTCCCACAGCTAATTCTCTGTCCTTTGCTTTCCTATTAAAATACGCTGCATGTTTCTTCCTGGCTTGTCTCAAATTATCATTTGCCAGTTTCCATCCAGCTTTCAGACGAGTGGTCAGCTCGTTCACATATTGATGTGATGAGGTAACAGTCTCTTCTGCTTTCTCATCTGTCCAGGTCCTTAATAAAGTTACATATGGACTTTTAAACTTTCATACTTATTTTTCATGGTACCCGTCGGGTCCTTTCCATTAGAAGCTTTATAGTGAGGACTTTTCTTCCTAGAATCATCACTCACAAATCGACCACTACCAATTTTTTTCTTGGGTTTGTCTCCCCACTTTAGATTACTTATGAGAGATCTTCGCTCTCTTTTAGTTTCCTCCAGTTTATATAATTCTGACCGAGGGATTGTCAGCTTATTCTGGGGTAAAATTACTCTTTGTACTCGTCGCAAAGTGGCCATGTTAATACAATCAAGTGAAGACTGGGTGTGAAAAGGGGGCTCCCATTCCACTTTGTCTACTTTATGATAAATATTTTTCCTTCCAGGCCTAAGTTTGCCCCGTGGCGTTTCTAGGTCCTGCACATTTTTTCCCTTTGTGGGTGTTCCCTCATGAAATACGCCACATGCTTCTACAAAGTTCTCAATATCGACATTTACGTCGGGCCAATAGTATTTTCGAGCAGCCTTTTGGCAGATGGTACCTACTTCCTCATGGTCACCATCTTTTCCAACATGTAAGCTCCTTATTAAATTTGCCCTATATACCTTGGGAAGAACCAATTGTCCGTGACCAGTGGATCTAGTTCCTGTCTTCCTGTATAGCAATTTGTCCTTCATAAAATACTCTCCCTTGCTTGGCATTTGGGCAATTTTTTAAAACATGGCTTGAGTGTCCTATCCTCAGCCTGCGCCTTCCTCATCTCTTCTGGATGAGCATTTATAGGTTCATCTTCTTCCTCCTTTTTCTGTGACCTGGTCTGCACTGTCGCCATGATTACAGGTCTCTCGGGATTCCCCAAGAAGACGTATCTACACCCCAATATCAGAGGGTAGATTGGTTCATCTATCACTGCTGCTCTGATTTCTCCTTCCACATAGCAAGTTTTCACCGTTATCCTAGCGATGGGAAGTGTCATGAGTGGTATGTCCCTAGTCGCCCCTTGTATTTCCACTGTTTCTGTGGTATACTGACTTGGGTCCACTAGGCTAGACTTCACAACTGAATCATAATCCAAACCTGTATCATATAGGCACCTTATGGTGACCCCATTACAAATAACATCCTCACAAACTGGGAGGTGATAAGGTTCCTGCTGTCCATTAGGATTAACCTTTAATCTTTGTTTCTCCGATTTCATTGCAGCAATGTTTGAAGGTTTCCTTTTACAAAATTCGGTGTTATGGTTGTCTTTCTTACACCATTTGCTCCATCTCTTTCCTTGGTTAAACGGTTTTCTTTCATTATATTTTTGGTCATTGAACTGTGAGTTTCTATCACGATAATCATTTCGTGGCCTATCAAAGTTTGTCCTGCCTTTATTACCTTGTTCTCTGGTATCAAATTTACTAAATTGCTGTGGAGCTTTAAAATTTTCTATGTGCTTCTTTTTTGTGCCACTTACCTCTGCCTGAGCTGCCTGATACCTCTCAGCGACATTTAAAACCTCCCCCAACCTCTCTGCACCTTGTTCCATGAGAAATTTTCTCAGGTCTGGAGCCATGAACTCTCTTAATTGCTCTATCATGATCATCTCTTTGAGATCTTGGGTCTTCCCCAGAGCAGTCCATTTCTCCAAATAGGTTTCCAGTCTGGCAGAGAATTGGTGGTATGTCTCCCCAGACAACAGTTTGGCATTTCTAAACTTCTTACGATAAAATTCACCATTCTTTTCATATCTCAATAACAAAGCCTGCTTTAGCATGTCATAATTGTCTTGGTCGTCTCTATTCATCTTAGCAAAGACTTCATAAGAAGTACCTCTAAGCCCTTGGGATAACTTAAGACTCCACCTCTCTCTCTCTCTAACCCATACGTAGTAGCTAATAGTTCGAATCTACTGAGGTACCCCTCGATGTCATCGTCTTTCTCAACAAAATGGTCTAAATGAAACCCCATAGCTGAGGTTGAGGCTCCCTGACTAGGCGTAGCATCTGAGGAAAAAGGGCTGGCACCATTTTCCGGAGCATGGCTTTGTAATTCCAGCTCCCTTAGTCGTAATTCGTGCTCCCTTTGCAATCTTCTATCTTCTGCTTCCCTTTCGGCAGTCAATCTCTTTTCTTCTGCCTCCCTTTCGGCAGTCAATCTCTTATCTTCTGCCTCCCTTTGCTGTCGTTTTTCTTCTGCCTCCCTTTGCTGTCGTTTTTCTTCTGCCTCTAATTGGAGCCTTTTAATCTCCCTATCTGCCTCCAATGCCTTAGCCTCTTTGTCATCCTCAATCTGCAGCCTCTTAAGTTCTTTATCAGCCTCAACTTGTAACCTCTTCTCTTCAGCTAACCTCCTATCTTCCCTTTCAATATACTTGTCACATTCTGAAGTTACATACTGAATTAAAACTTGACCCTCCATGTTCATCTCCTTCGCCGTCAGCACAGCAACCGATCTAAATTTTGCTAGATCTGCCATACTCTAACACAAAAATTTAACAATGACTAGGGTAATTCCAAGTATATAATTACTAAGGTAATATATTAATTAATTAATTAATTACCACTGGCTGTGAAGATTCATCAACTTTTATTTTCCACTTTTTATTTTAAGGGACACTTTTAAATTTATTCCCTTATGCCCCACTAGTTTAATTCCCAGAAGAGGAGACCCTAATATCTTTGATAAACTTAATCCCCGGACAAGACCCCAATATTTGTAGTGGTTTTTGATGTTATTGTATGGTTGTTATGTTACCTAGTGTACTAGATGAGGTCAGCTGTGAAGGCTCCTGAGATAAAAGTTTATGTGAGTTACAGAAGGCCCTTCTGCTACCACTTACGACCTCAACCAGACCTATTCTACTATAAAGAATGTTAGCTACGTTAAAAGTCTAGGGTACTGAAATGTAATGTGTAGGTAATAAAATACACAGACACACACATGTAAATAATAAGTCTAATAATATTAATAATAAACTCTATGATACATGGAACTAACACTGGCTGTTAAAGTTTAAGTTTGAAAATCTTTTAAGTTTATTAGTCCTGAACAAATTGTTTCTTTTGGTCAGTACATATGAAATAATATGTATTTATCAATGAAATGCATATATATATGGCATAATCATTGTGTAATTTTTGTACTTCTTCTTCTTCTTCCGTCCTTAGCCACCGACCGTCAAAGCAGTCAGTGGCCATTACGCCTAGTGGCGTCTTAGGGCAACAGCAGATAGGTTTTCTTTGCCATTGTTTCCCATCACGCCTATTTGCGTCTTTAGGGCAACGGCAAATCAATCCATTTGCTGTTGTTTCCGTAATCGAAGTGACTGGCAAACGGGTGATCAGCTCGTTGGTTAATTTTTGTACATAGGTATATTATTACAATAGTTAATATTAATAATATCTACAATGTCTTGGGAAAAACTAGCACTGGATGTTTAGTTGGGGTGGCGTCATCATGCCCAATCTATGGCCACAAAGTTCCTTGTCCTCGACATATGGACTGATATTAATGTTTCTATAACAAGATTTATTTCTTTATTTATGGTGGAAATAGTTTATGAATCTCCAGCAGGCCAGGTTTGCACTTATCTGGCCTGTGTCGATGTAGTACAGAATTCTTGTGGCCCACTCCTCTCAGTAGCTGGAGTAAAATGTTAGGCTGCACGGACACCCGCTTTTGTACTTCTACAAAAGCATCTGGCACAATCGTAGCGCCAGATCAGAAACTCTGAAACAAAATTTGTGCCATGTGTTAACACTCTGTTTACTGCGCCACTCTTACACACAACACCACAAAACAACATTACACAGATTGGGTCAGATCTCTCTGAACAACGTAGCACATCTCACCCAGTTGTTATCAAATAGTACCAGTTTCCCAAGACTGCATTGCATCCGAAATATGTTCAATAGTTTCCTCTTCCATTCAATAAGGTGGGTGACATGTTCCCACTGATCTCAATTATAAATCCTCCTTCCATAGTCTTAGATAGGTTTTCATATATTATTAGTTTGTCTCTAGGCCCTGGACTGCTGCTGGGGACCTAGAGCAAGCACTCACTTGTCGTAATCATTTTTCATGATATGGCAGTATCAATCACTCAAAATATTAAAATAAACAAGATAAATGCTTTTTATCCTTACCACAATTCAGAATTGAGAACACAGTTACTTAGTACTAGCAAAACTCAGCTGAGCTGCTGGCTAGATTAGGGCGTCCCACTGATTTTTATTTAATATTTCCTGGAAATCACCTCTAGCAGTCAAGAACTGTGTTAATGGACAGTCTTCTATCAAATGGCACAAGTGTGCGTCTCTTTCTCAATAATTTGAATGCTTTTGTCCAATCAGCGGACTTCCCCTCTAACTTTTTCAAATATTCAAACTAAAAGTCAAATTTCAGTCCAGTCTCAGTCTAGTATGTAGTATTTTTTTTCAAAATTACACTTGTTTTTTTGGACTAACTACATGAAAAAACTACACAAACCTGCCTCACTAAGTTATTTTTAGCTACAATCCTCCGACTTTGCCCCTCGTTCATCTGCAGTTTGATTTTTGCATTTTTAGTCTCAAGGACGCCAAAATGTAACTTTAGTGAAAATATGCACAAAAAACTGTTCGCTAGTCTGATTGGAACAATACGGTCTTTCGTCAATATCTTCCGTGTTATCTGTCCGTCTGTGTAATTAAAAGTATATTATTTCTCTGCTCAAGATGGGATATCAAACTAGCTGGGTTTTATTTTCATAACTTTATTATTAAAGAAAACCCTACTTTTCTCAAGGTAAGTTTTTGAAATTTGTTTTTGAACCTTCGTCCACGGCGTTTGCCGCTGTATTCAAACAAAACAACTAATTACGGTAAAACGTCTAAGATACGACTGTTTCTAACAAGAGCTAAGGTCGTTTTTCTACCAATTCCTTACATTGTGTCAACTAGTGGCGTGATTTTTCCTTTAAACTACAAATTGCTTCTTTTTGCTTTTTTAGATTCAAACACGTGTTCAGACCGTCATAATGATTTTTTTTCTTTTATCTCCGTTTCCCTCCCGTCTAAAAGGGTAAACCGTTTAGTCTGCATGTTCCAACTAGTTAGTTTGAATGGTGGTAGAAAGCGCTGGCGTAGGCGAGAATGTATCCTCGTATCTTACGTATAATTTTATCCCTACATGTTATCTTACCCGCTATCTTTATAATTGGAGATATTTTAACGTTGTATCACTGTATTTTTCACCACAGCACTTTAACTTTATATCTGACCCGCCGCCTTTTGTAGAGATGGATTATCTTATAATTATCTCGTTTAAGCCCCCAGCTGATTTAATTCAGCGAAATTCCTCCTCATATTGTTATTATTATTAATATTATTATTGGCTCTTCAGGTGTAGATATAACTACATATATTACAATCAGGATTCACACGTGTGCCTTTCGCTCTGTAATAATTAATTCAGCTATGAATTTATCAAAACAACATATAACACATTTAATTATCAATTATTTTGGAACAAATGTAAATAAATATGAAATGGTAATTATGAGAAATTATGGTTCATCATAGATTTTGGTTTGAGAGATGAAAATATAGTCTTTCATTTGGCCTGCTAAAAAAATATAACCTAGCTTCCAAATTGCTGAAATATTGGTACTGCTGGTTCCGTTACTTCGTTTCTGTGGCAAGGCACATCTCCAAAGGATTCTGAAGGTAACCGCTTCTGGTCAAGGCAGGGATCTTCACCACCCGTGGGATGTAGGTTTCACTTGTCGATCTCAAGCTTCGAACCACAGACTAGTACAGCTGGTAACGTGAGTAGAACCTCAAAAGGTCTCTCAAATCCGTAACACCAACTTTAGAGGGAGTAAAAGAACACATTCCGCCGCTAATTATTTGTTTTCCTGATTTAGATCAGGCGCCTTTCCCCGCTGTCCGTCACCGATTCTTTTATCAGAATTTGTACTCTCCCTGAGTGTATATCATATAACTCAGAGGATGTGATGAAAATCACAACTCTTTTAGTTAATGTAATGAAAAAAATTTCAACTGGACAGCAGCAAGTGGTTTGTGCCTGAAGGAACAAATTTAAGCATACATACAACTCATTACAAATGATAATATACATATGATGTCATCATCATCCATTTCCTTTCTCCACTTGGAGTCTGGGATTACCTCTGCTTTTGGTTCTTCCGTGAGAACTAGCATGAAGCATTCACCAGCGCTTGCTGTGGTGGTTCATGAATGTATCCTTTTCACATGCTCAGGTTGCCAGCCTCGTATGAATCTTTAACACTCTTAGCTAGTATAAACCAGTAACATTCAAAGTACAAAAATTTGTACAACTCACCCTAGTAACTAGGCAAATCTTGCTCAGGTAAATAGTCTTGGCAACTTAGCACAGATGCCTCGAACACACTTCTGGGATATTATTTCTTATTCTATAATTCCTCTGTGAGTAGTTTCTGTAGGAGTCCGGTTCCGTATTAATATTGGCGAGTTTTCTTTTCCAGTGTATAAAGATGCTCTAATACGTTTTTCCGTTCCTAAAAATTCAGAATCCTGACTCTATTCTTTCCTGTGGCAAAGTCCGAGCTGTCAACTTGTGACGATTTCTGGAATGCGGTATCGAATGCTAGATGTTCTACTTTGTATCGTAGCTCTCGGCCCACGCTTTCTGCATGGCGTTCTGACAGATCTTCCAGTCGCATGAATGTTATCCGCCTCTAAACTTTTAAGCCAATAATATTTGAAAGTTTGTTATGGCAACTTTCATGATGAAATATCTTGCATGACTCAGATGTTTGTAAAATTTCAAACAGTCAATCTCCCATTTATGGAATTGTGACTTCCGACTATTCCTGGTAATGTTTGCTATTCTCATTCTTGAAACTCATTTCTTTATCTGTCTCTCAAGTCAGGGATTTTCTGTAATAGTATCGCGGGCAATTTAAGAGGTCTGATATTCTAATCGCTGGTCAAACACTCCAGATCACTTGTATAAATACTGAAGCGACACACCCGAGTTTGCCTGTCTCGTCGGAAATGATTTACGTAACCGTAGACAAACACTTCACGCCTGATGGCCCATCTTGTGCCATCACTTAAGCAATTACCACTAATCCTTAAGGACGGGCCAAGATGACTTGACTTGACATGAATCATAGTGTGAAAATGAAACAATGACCGCCGAACTAGTTTCTGTGTTCAGAAATGAAACAAAATTAGTGAAGGGGATCGAGAGGGGAATACCAGTTATGGTCGGAAGGTAGGAAAAATAAAATGTGCCGATGATTGAAGAGTGCACAAAATTTCGCACGCATAGTAAAGGTAGTTCAATACTGCCGGAGCGGAAATGAAAGTGCGCCAGTGTCGTAAATTTTTAAAGATAGGTCAGAAGATATTTATGGTCCCGTCTGAGCAGAGGTGATAGTGGTAATGTTACTATTCTTTGTTCCACTTTCTGGTCCAGGTTAACACACGGTTGGTCTTGTAGATACTTTACTGTAACTCAGTGCGGATAAACAAGGCCAGGACACAAACTGCACACTTCAAGTCTCATCTTCACCGAGTTTTTGTTTTTGTTTTGATTTAAACAGTAATATAGACCTGACAATGGCCCACTTTTCGACAGAAGAAATAACCAGGTTGTGTTAGTTTCTGCACAGGCACGAGCCAAAGTTCTGCTCGTGTTAATCTATTGTAGATAGGGTGAGATGTGGCAAACGACAGTCCAGACACATCGCCCGGAACTCAGATTTATACTTCTTTTTTCTTCCTATACTTTCAGAAGTCAACTTGAATATGTTTAAGAAAAGCGGTTTGGTATAGTTTTTTAGGGCTACATTGCACACGGACAACATTAGTGCTCCGATCTCCTCCCTTAGATCACACAAAGCCGACCTCAGCACAGTGCACGAACTCCGTAGCACCTACAAGGATCCCAATGTGTGTATACAGGAATCACACATTCTAAAAATATTTTTGTGGTGGGTAGGTTTCCTAATTTTTTAATTTTGCCAGGGCAGCGGACGTTTGACCTACTCTTCATGATTTCAAACTGCCGAAAGCGGTGGCCAGTCTGAGGTTGTTGGTATCTCCACAGAGTTTGTCCAGAAGTGGTACTGGTGACGGTATGTGCTTCTCTGTTCTCCATATGTTGGGCACTTTTGTAGCAGATGTTCAGCTGTCCTTTTATCGGTTCCACAGCTGCACCAATCGGTAGTTCCCAGGGCCTCACATTTTGATTGTTAATTTCTCATTGTCATTTCTTAATCATCATACGGAACACGGAACCACCACTGTAGCTGTTCCCTTTACAGGAAGCCTGAGACAAGCATTCACATGCTTTTGCAGTAGTGATTTATATAGCATTTTTCTTTACATGATAATGTTGCCAGCCTCCTGCATAATGTCAAATTAGTCACCTTGTGCGACTTGCCTGAGGGAGTAGTAGGTATATTATTTCGTTATTTCATTAGATACGCCCCAGTTAACTATACCTGGCTCCCCCAGTTAACTATACCTGGCTCATGTCTTAATTGTGAGCTTAAATTAATGCCCAAGAAATAACTATCTTTAGAGCCCTCTGTCACGTAGCGTTTGAAGGGTAAGAATTTATTTAGAGGAAATAATAGATCTGAATGTGGAAGATTTGGCTCAAGGAATTCCTGCTGGGTTTTCCACCACTGAAGGGAGACAAAGAGGGTAAATTCTCCTAACTAGACAGGTCTGGAAAAGGTTGTAAGGAGATATTTGGTCCCTCGCTACCGTCGTCCCCTTCTCAGTTATCTATTATTGTTATTCTTTAAATTATATTATATTTTACGAGCCCCCCTCCCCCTCCCTTATAAAGGAAGATAAACATCGGACAATATTCAACATCTAATAGAAGGAACAAAGCATGGGGTACATTATATACACCCAATTGGTTTATTGCAATTAAAATGAATAGATGGTGAATGATAGTATTGTCGATGGAATTAGTGTCTGCTGTATGTACTATGTGTCTCACATCAAGTGTTTTTCATTATGGATGACAAAAATATGGCATTGATATAGGTGAGTTTCATTTCTATAGGAACTTAGCTTTTCAGCCCCCGGCTGATAGTGAAGCGTGGTTAGTTCTCCGGTCTCCTGACGTTGCCCCAGGTAGGTCTTGAATGGTTCGGATTTGCCGTCTCTGTGCTCGACTCCGTATTCTGCTCTGAGATTGGACTGTCGTGCAAGGCTCCACCATAGACTGAAGACAAATACGACGGCTTCATTAATTTTCTAGCTTTAGAAAGCAGTCTTTCCCTAAGCCGTCCGTCTGCCAGTCATCTCAGATTTTAGTCTCTAACATCATATGTCTAGAGCCTAATCTTGAATTCAAGTTTCTCCTTTCTGTCCTTTATTATATTTCTCTGCCCCAGTGGCAGTATTATAATTCTTTAGACTGATTTATCGTCAACTTAACCCGATGAATTATTATAAATGTCAGTTAAACCCACCAAATTTATCATAGAAATGTCGGCAACAGTATTCTAGTTCTGTGCCTCTAGCCTAATCGTCATGTCAATTATGATGAATTTAACAAATAATTGGACACCAGTGTTTGAGAATTGTCTGAAAACATTATCACAACACTTCATGTCTGGTCGCATCGTCATATAATTTATAATGAATATATGTCACGGTCTGTCACATTATCGTTAATATTAATTTCCGCTAGTCTAAGCGTCGGGTCGAAAATAATCAAATAATGTGGAAATTAATATATATATATATATATATATTCCCGTTAACATTCTTATGAACATGTTGTACATATCCCGTGGGATCATAAAATACACCCGATCACATGTGGCTGGATGTGATCGTAAAACAAAAATATGAATAAAGTAAACGCAGTTATACCAATTTTGCGTCGATTTATAAGGTACTACACATTTCATCACAATACTATTTTCTAACGAGATTTTCACTTACCTACTCAGATGAACGCTAACCCGCAATTTAGACACGTGGCTTCAGTGCTTTTTTATGCGTGAATTCGCCGATATCCGGGATTAGGTCTAGCGGTCTCGAGGTTTCCTGGGCAAGTGAAAAATGGCTGGATTTGCCGCACTTTTAGCGGGTCATTTCCGCTTGGACACGTGACCCGAAGCGTGCATCATGTGACCTTAGCATCATATAGACGCTCCAATCAATAACGTTAAGTCACGTGGGGGGTTCCGAAAGTGGCATAAACTGGTTCTATCTAAGTTTAAGCAGTCTTGTCCTAAATTAAAACAGGTTTCTAGCTACCAAGGTCAGGGGTCAACAATGACGTCGTATCTAAAAATAGGATTAGACTCGAGGAGAAAATCACTGAACGCTAGGAGAATATCCGGAAGTGGAATTTCCCATGACTTTACGGGCTTCTCGATCATGCATTGAAGATGATAAAAAATGGCGTCTCGTAAATAATAAAAATAAAGAAGAGAAGATTGGGCAAGTCATCACACCCTCATAAAGGAACTTTAAAAAAAAATAATTAAAGGAGTTTTGCCTGCATTTGGTGAGGGGTGTCCATTTCAACCCAGGCACAAAGTCCGCATGGAAATGAGAAGGCAGATACACTTGTCATAAAATGAAAAAGGAAAATCTAAACAGAAGACAGGGCTACATGTGAAGAGATAAAAGCAATAATCAGAGATAATTATAGAGAAATATGGCATTAGAAACATCCAGAGTCCGATACTGCAGAACCATACTATACATTACCAAGAAGTTACCAAGTGATAATTTTCAGACTGAGATCTGGACATTGCAGACTCAAATGCTATATGTACAACAAATTAAAAATCGGACAGACAGATGTGGGTCCATGTAGGGAGGACAGACAGATGTGGGTCCATGTAGGGAGGACAGACAGATGTGGGTCCATGTAGGGAGGACAGACAGATGTGGGTCCATGTAGGGAGGACAGACAGATGTGAGTCAATGTAGGGAGGACAGACAGATAGTAGAATACGTGCTCCAAAACTGTCGGCTCAATGAGAGGAGCAGGGTGGCAGCATGACCTTCTCCAAGCCAGTTGAGGGAGAAACTGTATGGTGATGACTGAAGCCTGAGACAGACGGCCAGCTTTATAAGAGAGGTAGATGTGGTTATTTGAGAGCGAACGAAGAAGAAGAATATGATATAAATATAATAGACCGTGTGATCTGATACATATCTGCAATCGAAATAAAATAAGTAAAGAAAGAAAAAAAAAACATCTTCTAGGGGCCCACGTGTATACTTTACTGTGCCCATTTTTTATTTTTATTTTTTTAAAACCAGCGGCACTTGAGCTTTCAGCCCTTCGGCCCAATGACATGTCATTGCGAGGCTGGGGAGCCTGTAGACTTTCCTTCCAACCCGGTCAAGAGCTTCGATACTTCCCATCCACAGAGGGTTTATCTCAGGAGCCGTTCGGGTTATTCAGTCAAAATCCCGGTCGATGACACTCCTACAAATGCCGCGCCCGGGCTTGAACCTTGAAAACCTGGTCGCTAGCGCAACGTGGTAACCATTACACCAGCGCGGCTCCACTGTGCCAATTTAAGTGTAGATGAAATGTGAAAAGTCATTGTCGGCTCTTTTCGATGTGGTCAAAACATGAAATATTAAAATGTACCATTATGTTACTGGACCTCATCAATGACCTAGTTATTTGAAGAAATACCTTGACCGAATGGGCACATCACTGTTAAACAGTTCAGCTGTTAATTTTCACTTAAAGGTATTTCGCTTTACATCAATCTCCCGATCTTACACTGTTCGACTGCCGCTTTTTCGATATATCGCTGTTTGTATTTTATGTCATATTTCTGTTATACGCTTTAAAAATTCGATCTTATGCTGAGTGCTAAACTCTGTGGAAGGCAGGAATATAACTTTCACATGCTCATCAAATTTATTCAAGATGGTGGGATGGCCAAGAAGCATTGTCACTTCTGGGATAATGAAGCATGACCCCCAAATTGGAATGCAGTTCTATGATAATCCGTAACATAGCACACCATCTTAATTGCTACAAGATGTTTCTTGAAGAGAAAAACAAGGTGACAAAGCAAACTCGATTTTTTTTTTTTTGGGGTAAGTCTCCTGAATTTCTTCTCTCTTCCCCCCTCCCCCCCCCCCCCCCCCCCCCCCCCCCCCCCCCCCCCCCCCCCCCCCCCCCCCCTTGACAAAACAGCCACGCCTTCAACATCTGGAGCCAGACAAGAGTAATAAGCACCTACAATACCTTCTGCTAACCAGTCGTCTGATGATGAAGACAGCTCTGCCATGACAACTGTAGCCACAAGCGACGGAAGTAGCATCGATTCCTATAATTTTTTTTTTTAAGCACAGCACATACATAGTGTTTCGTTTGTGTTTGATATGTCTGATATATGTAGTTAATAAATGTTGTTAACTAGTTTTTAGATCATCTTTTACTCAATATTGATACAGTTTTCTGGGCCTCGAGAATGGATTAATTTGATTTATATTAATTCTGATGGGAAATACATTTTAGTTTAGCGGTTTGTCGGTTAGCGTTGGGGTTTTTCATGAACGAATTAACAGCGCTAAGAAGGGGGGTTGCTGCACAGTGAGAGATCATATACTGTATTCTTGATATCTAATTTGGAATCATATTTTTTCAAAGCTGGAAGGGGTAACCCGAATACGGTGCCCGATTGGGTCAAATAGATTGATTTAATCTCTCTCTCACTCTCTCTCTCTCTCTCTCTCTCTCTCTCTCTCTCTCTCTCTCTCTCTCTCCCTCTCTCTCACTCTCTCTCTCTCTGTGTCTCCTTTCTCTTTATGGAAATAACAATATTAATGATAACTGGACGAAGAGTTCCTCCAGGATATTGAGCACATGCTAGACTTTCTAACGTTAGCGCTTTTTAGAGAGTTAAAATGTTGGAAATTGTAATACGTACATAGAGTAGAATAGAAGCGTACTTTGGTGTAGCGAGTCTTCTAGCCCACAGCAACTGCCAGCCTGACAACGTACAACTGGGGACATAACGACCAAGAGGGTCCCCAGCCGAGTTGTACCGAATACAGAATCTGAGCCCAAAACATCGCCGCTGAGAAATAATCAAACGCAGCACCAACGATCTAAGAGATTTCGACAGAAGTGTCGGAGGTAGTGATGTTGTCGGGACGACAACAAAATCAGGAGGGAGATATGTGATGGGGCCGAAAAGGAGACGCCCGCCCCCTACCTGTTTTTGGGCAGATTATTTTCGATGTGCGCGAAGCATTCTGGGATGTGAAAAGTTTTCATGAAGATATATTAATTTTGGACATAATAATGCCAAGAAATTAATTGTGGTGTATAGTTTTGAGTCATATTTGATATTCGTGTGTTATATTAAATAGCTGTAGGTTTTATTTGTGTTTTCGCTATTCCTAAAGCGATAATCGCGTGTGATATTTAAGTAGCCAAGATTAATACGTCCAGAGCGCAGTAAGTGAGTGATGCGCCGTAGGGCCTATAAAAGAGATAGCGGCCGGAAAGCGGGCCTATTTTGCCACAGCCGCCAGAGAGAACAGACGACAGAGCCAAGCTGTAAATGCCTTGAGCACGTGAGTTAATTTAAATTAGAATTAGTTTTATATAATTCGGAAATAATATCGATGTGGCTGTTTTAATGTTTAGTGATATAGATAGATGTGTTTCCAACGGAAATGTCTTTTTAGGACATTATGATTTAGTCTTGAAATATAATTGAGTGGAGATAATGTGTGGATATATTTCACTAGTGTTAAGACCAAATCACAGATGTGAGAGTTAAAGAGCAGTTATGTCAGTCATCAGACCGGGCAAGAAAGGCAAATTTAGTAAAGAGTGTTTTATACATGAAACTGGACAGAGAAGCATCTATTACTTAAATTTAGATGATATTAGAAAATATCAAGATGGCGGCCACGTGGTCATGAAAGGCGGCGCGGTGAATAAAGAAGGCACCAAGGGGTCTGCGGTAACACTCTTAGTTATCACTTAATGTTACGCAGTTTTAGATCGTGTCAATTTTCACGTGGGTGAGAGTAGATAAAGATAATTTTCCCCAGTAAAGGAAAGAGATAGCTTTCGTGTTAATGCCAGTTTTGTTAAAGTCAAGAGTAATTATTTTATTTCTTTAATGTAAAAGAAATTGAGTGTATTTCACGATTATTTATTATTCTACTGTTTATCTTTAGTGGTTTACTTTGAATAGTCATTTAGATTTCTGGAGAGCGCGAGGCCACTCCTTGGGCGTAAAGCGCATTTGAGACATAAATGTTGCTGTTTGCTCCTTGCGGAGCAGGGCGACACCAGTGCGGCTGAATCCAACAGAAGCCTGCATGAAGCATTTATATGCTATGGCAGTGTTTTGTTTCGGTAACGATGTGTTTCATGTGATGAGATTCCCAGTCTCATCAGTGGTCATATACGACACGCTTGTTGCCAGGCGCACCAGTCATCACATACGACATGCTTCAGAATGCAGTAACGAATACTGATGTGGATCGGTTACGAGGTGGTGGTTTATTCTCGTTATTGAGAGTATTTGTTGTACATATAGTTGAATATTATTTTATGTCCATTTTATGATTATTTAATTATGGTTATGTGAGGAATGATTGTGAGAGCACGTGGGCTCACTTCAAGGTATATATTTCTCTTCTCCGCTCCTGAGGGAGCATGGGGCCAACAGTGTGGTTTGCCTTCATATTAAGCATTCAGATGCTCGGGCAGTAGTGGTTTTGGTAGCAATCTGTGTTACATGGTGAGGTTGCCAGCCTCATGCACAACACCATACTAGTCGCATTGGACGACACACATGAGTGTGTGTGTGTGTGTGTGTGTGATAGTTGAGTGTGTCAGGTGGCGGCGTAGGACAGTTTTACAGGTGAGAGCGTGGTGTTTCTCATTCAGTATTATATTATGATTTTAACTATTCTGTGCTTTGTTTGCTTCTTCAGATTAGCATCGGGCACTGTTGGGTGTTTTGTTTTGTTTTGTTTTGTTTTGTTTTGTTATGTTCGCTAGTTTATTTGTTTAATGTTTGCTTTGTCACTGAATGGGTTATAAAAATAAATATAGCCCCTGCCTCCAGAATCAAGAGTTTTATTGTTGTTCGGGTCGGTGCGAGTGTGACAAGAGAGTGATCACACAACATCAATATAATCATCATCATCATCTCGCCCACCCTATCACAGTAGTAGTAGTAGAATTAGTAGTAGTATTAGTAGTAGTAGTTTTAGTATTAACAGTAGTAGTAGTAGTAGTAGCAATAGCAGTAGTAGTAGTATTAGTAGTAGTAGTAGTATTAATAGTAGTAGTAACAGTAGTAGTAGTAATATTAGTAGTAGTAGTATTAATAGTAGTAGTAGTAACAGCAGTAGTAGTAGTAATAGTAGTATTAGTAGTAACAGTAGTAGTAGTAGTAATAGCAGTAGTAGTAATAGCAGTAGTAGTAGTAGCAGTAGTATTAATAGTAGTAGTAGTAGCAGTAGCAGTAGTAGTAGTAGTAGTAGCAGAGTAGCAGTAGTAATATTAGTAGTAGTAGTAATAGTAGTTTTTTTTTTTTTTTTTTCTATAACCAGCGGCACTCGAGCTTTTCCAGCTCTTTCGGCCCAATGACATGTCATTGCGAGGCTGGGGGGTCAGTGGACTTTTCTTCCAACCCGGTCAGGAGCTTCGCTCCTTCCCATCCACACGGGATTTATGTACAGGAGCCGTTCAGATTATTCAGTCAAATTTCCGGTCGTAAACATTTCTTCAAACGCCGACGGCCGGGTTTGAACCATGAACACCTGGTCGCCAGTACAACGTTGTAGCCATTACACCAGCGCGGCTCCCAGTAATAGTAGTAGTAGTAGTAATAATAATAATAATAATAATAATAAATTCTTTAAGCACCAAACACGGCGCATAAGGCAGAAACCAGTGCTCTCCAGGTTGTTCGTTGTGACGCCACTTCTCTTAGCTCTTGCACATTATTTAGGCCCAACGTTCTTCCTTCTCTTATTATTGTTCTTCTGAGTGTTTCTTTTGGTCTTCCTTTTTTCCTCTTACCCTCAGGAACCCAAGTGAGCGCCTGTAGTGGTATTCTGTTGTTTTGCATTCGTAGGACATGACCGATATATGACCATCGTCTTTTCCTTATATAGTTGGAGACATATTTCTGCCTAGAGTCTTCTCTTATTTGTCGATTAGTCTTGAATTCTTTCCAACTGATGTTCATGAGTTTTCTAAGACATTTGTTCTCGAATTTATTCAGCTTGTTCTCCAATGATTTTGTTATTTTCCAACTCTCACAGCCGTATGTTAACACTGAGATTTTTTTTTTTTTTTTTCGTACGCCCGCTAATACTCGAGGCGAAATCTCAGGTTATTGTTAATGTCTAACCTGACATTGATTTTACGTGAGTATCCATTTTTCTTGTACAGAGACAGGTGTCCCTCGCTATTCAGGCAGATACTCTCCGATTTCGGAGGTACCCATTAGAGCTGGGTCGGCTCAGGAGCCGCCAATCCCTGGTCGACGACACTCCTTCAAATGTCCTCGCCAGGTCTCGAGTTAATCCAGTCCAATTTCCGGTCGACGAAAAATCCTCAAATGCCGTCGCCCGGGTTTGATCCTGAATCACCTGGTCGCCAGAGCGGTGTTGTAACCACTACGCTAGCGCGGCTCCAACACTGAGATAACATTTGAATTAAACAGACGAAGCTTGGTATGTATATTCAATGATCGTAATTTCCAAATGTTAGATAATCTACTGAAGGCGCTAGCTGCCAAAGCAATTCTAGTATGGATTTCTCTTGTTGTGTCACCATCCTGAGTCATTTTACTGCCTAAATAATTGAAACTTTCAACTTTCTGTAGTTTTTTCCCCGTTCAAGATGATATCAAAGGTCTCGTTAGAAAAGTTCATAGCTTTAGTTTTAGAGGCATTTATTTGGAGACCTATTTTAACCGAGAGATGACACAAATTATTTATTGCTTCTTGGGATTGTCTTGGTGTTGAACTTAAGAATGCTACATCATCTGCGAAATCCAGGTCCCCCAGGAATTTTCCATTTGTCCATTTTATACCTAATTGTTCATTGTGGGTATAGTTTCTCATAACCCAATCAATAGCTATTCCAAAAAGTAGTGGTGACATAATACAGCCTTGTTTCACCCCTGTTTCTACTGTAAACCATTCTGTATTCCCTTTATTTGTTCTAACACAACATCTTGCATTGTCATATAGCGCTTTGATTATATTCACATATTTTGTTGGAAAACCATAGATTGTAAGTATCTTCCACAATGATGGGCGGGTGTAGACTATCAAAGGCTTTTTGAAAATCGACGAAGGTGATAATAAGTGGCGATTGCCTTTCCACTGATTCTTCTATAATTGTTCTTAGTGTGAATATTTGATCAATACATGATCGTTTCGGCCTGAAACCCGCTTGTTCTTCTCTGATCTTTTCGTCAGCATGCAATTTAAGTCTTTCTAACATCATGCAACATAATAATTTTCCAGGTACTGATAATAGAGATATACCACGCCAGTTATTACAGTCTGATAGAAGTAGTATACCATGTTGGACTTAGGTAGTATTCAGGAGGCGCGCAGGAGGCGCGCCAGGAGGCGCGTGACTTTTATATAGCAAAAACGCCAGGAGGCGCATGACTTTTATATAAGCGCATTCAGGCGGCGCAAGATGGCGGACTTGAGCTAACAAGGGGAGGTTATTTGGGTCAAGATGGCGGACTTGAGATAACAAGGGGAGGTTATTTGGGTCAAGATGGCGGATTTGAGCTAACAAGGGGAGGTTATTTGGGTCAAGATGGCGGCTTTGAGCTAACAAGGGGGAGATAACAAGATGGCGGATTTGAGCTAACAAGGGGGAGATAATTTGGGGCAAGATGGCGGACTTGAGCTAACAAGATGGCGGATTTGAGATAACAAGGGGGAGATAATAGGAAGAGGTATGTTTATATAAGGAAAATGTGGCAAGATGGTGGATTTGAGCTAACAAGGGGGAGATTATTTTTAGACTTTTATATAACAAGAAGAGGATGTTTATATAAGAAGAAGATGATATATATATATACAGTTATATTGAGACATAGACATACATACAAACAGTTATACAAACAGTTATATTTAGACAAACATTTATACAAACAGTTATACAAACAATTATACAAACAGTTATATTTAGACATAGACAAACATTTAGATAATAGGAAGATAACAAGAAGACGATATACATTTAGACATACATATTTTACAATAGTTATACAAACAATTATACAAACAGTTATATTTAGACATAGACAAACATTTAGATAATAGGAAGATAACAAGAAGACGATATACATTTAGACATACATATTTTACAATAGTTATACAAACAATTATACAAACAGTTATATTTAGACATAGACAAACAATTAGACAAACAGTTATACGAATAGTTAGACAAACATTTAGACAAACAGACGATATATAGGTAACAAAAAAAGCGTTTTAGTTAATATAGTTTTTTTATTTTTTCAAATACTAAAGGACAACTCTCAGCCGCTTGGTAGGCTTCTTCTTCTTCTGTGGTGTGACATCGGGTAGGTCTGTGGTAGGAAACCAACTCGGTTCTGGGGATACTGGACAGCTAGACTTCATGATTTCGTCAAACAGATTAGTGGAAGGCTTCTTCGAGGGTAGGACATCGGTCAGGTCTGTGGTAGGACACCAACTCGGTTCTATTGGTTGGTAACAGCTGGAATTGATGTACTGATCAAACGTGGTAGTGTTAGTAGGATAGGTGCTTGGTGGCTGTAATCGGTTAAATTCGGCGAGGATTTCGTTCTGTAATGTCAAGAAATGTTCAAACTCGGGTCGAGTTAACGTAATGCCGTGTTTGGTAGGAAATTTGAGGTAGGATTCACCAAAATATTTTCGCACGTGCAGTAAAGGTTGGCCTCGGTAAACACTTACAGACGCAGCCTTCAGACCACTAGCCAAAGGTTTAAGCATTTCATCACTTCTCTTGATGTAGACCCAATTGGTGGGAGCAGTCATTTTCAACGAGATGTATCTAGTGTGTTAATAAAGTGTCGTCCTTTTATATCGTATAATCTGGGTTTTTTTTTTTAGCGTGCCCTAGCTAGGATTTGATTCGTCGAACATCGAACGTGTGTTAGGCAGGACGTGATTCGTCGATGTATTGCGTGGGAACAATGACACGTGGCTGTCGTGAGGGAAAAAATACACCTGTCTATCCATTTCGTCTCTTGTTTAGCAAAGTGGGGTTGAGTTTCACTAGCCAGGGTCTGACTAGGCGCGTAATTAATCGATCGTTGGCGTGTTGTCTAGCCGAAAATGGTAGTAGGACCCGCTGCATAGTGCCACCTCGTGTTTTGATCAAGATGAAATAAATCGCGTAGAGCCCGCAAACGTTGGTGACTACATCTTGTAAATGTCTGGGGTTGTAGTTAACAGGTCGAGTAGAGTTTCTGGCTATAAAATTAATCAGGTCCGAGTGTGTAGGTGGTAGGCCAAAAGAATCAAAATATTCAAAAGTACCAAGTCCGTTATAATATAGGGCGACCCAGTGGTCACCGGGGCGATAGCTAGGGTCAGTGTTGATGACGAAAGCAGCCGTCTTGGTCGGATCGATGCGTAGAGGTAATTGGTCACGAGCTAACACTTTAACGAGCCCAGTTCGTTTAACAAATATGTCCGATAGGAGGATGGTGCGTATCTCGTCTGTGTTCATTGTTTAAGTGGTGTAGTCTGTCAAAACTTGGCGCGATTTCGAGATCTCCAAGATCGAGTCTTGCTCGGCGTAGACGAGAACCTGTAATGGTTCGGGTGTGACCTCGGCGAATTTAAGTTCTACTGAGACTGGGCCCGACTTGGCCATCTCAAACTGGTCACCGTCTAGTAGACTGGGGGTGAGGTCAAAGGCATATAAGGCGTAACCGTGCTTAAAATGTCTATACTCGAGGTCGTTGCCGGCGTCTTTACCAACCAGTCCCATAGCTAGATTCGTCGCGAAGAAGGCTCTCACGTACTGGTTGTGTTCATAATCCATGGACAAAGGCTTGCCACTGACGGTTCTGCCGTCCGCGCTGACGTTCAAATATATCAGACCAAAGGTAGCGAAATTGAACGGATTAGCCGTGTACGACCCGTTAAAAGCTGACGAAGTGACTAGTCCAATCACGATCCGTGTAGGTGTTTGACTGAGAAACAGATTATCCTGCATGTGCGATAGCATACCTCTAGGGATAGAGAAAGTTTTTAGCACAACTCGTTTCAAGGGGTACTTGGCATTACCTCGCACCAAGGCTTTCTCGTGGGCTAGCGAGACGGCGGGATTTAATTTAGCTTTCCGGACAACCAAGGCCGCATAAGTTATAATAGATTTATATCCAGCGGTGGGGTCGTGTCCCAGCACGTTGAAGGCATCTTTAGACGGGGTGAGTTTTACTTTAACTGTCACACCATTTAACAGGTAACGATCTTGAGCAAAGATATCTGAATGTAAACGACCCATCATATCAATCTCCTGAACCAACCAGCCGCTATATGTCGACGCAGTCTTAACCCATTGTTATTGTCACCAGTTGTGTCCGTAATAAAATTTGGCGTGTCTTTGTAAAACAGAGCCGATGTCAGATGACCTCGTTTGGGTTCCTCCCCGTAATTCAACGTGGCTTCGATGTAAGCTCTATAAGGGTAGGTGTTCTCGCTGGGTGTAATCAGCGTATCGTTCAGTGAAACGTCGACTTGGGAGAATAAACTGTGCAGGTAATAGTTGATCGGGGCCACCTCTGCGTCAGTGGGTAATGCGCCGCCATTAGCTAACGTAACCTTGGCGCGCACGTGCAGAAAAGTATTGAACAAGTCTAGATATTCTTCACCGTTTCCCGAAATTCCTAAAAACGGCTAGACATCTAAAAAAACAAAAGTTATCACTGTATGGTTTTGAATGGGAATCGTGTTGTAGTGTATGGATGTGATTATTGTCCGTGATGAAAGAGGGAATGTCTTGTATGCAGCAGCCAATGGGAAAGTCTTGGATATGATACAGATAGAACGAGGTTGCGGCAATGGCTTCGACAAAGTATTTTGTGTTTGGTCTATTTAATTGTGCTTGTGTGACAATATCGCTATCATGTAACTGTGAGAGAAAAGCTTTGAAATCTGTGATGTTGTTGACTAAGTGTGGTTGATCTAAGACGACTGTGTTATTCGAGGAAGCGTGAAAGAAGCGAAGGTCATTTGTTTCTCTGTGTCTTAAGACGATGTGAAAACTGTAGTTTATTTTGAATCGTTTTGTCTGTTGTTTGAATACAGGGAGCAAGAGACTGTCCCAGTCCGTATTTTCTGTTGGTCTGTGAAAAAAAGTGAAAGTGGATAGGAATTTATGTTTTTTTGCATGTGTTTTAATGGCTTGCCAGTTATCGATGTAGATTTGTTTTATGTCAGCCTGTAAGTCTTCTAAAGAGTCTTCTTCTGACGACAAGCGGGGTTTTTTAATATGGGTTTGGGTGCTGGTCATGGGACGTTTTTTGGTCTGGCCTGTTTTTCGTGGGTGGGCTGGAGTGGGGCTTGAGGAAGAGGTCGCTGATGGTGTGGTGCCTGCTGCAGCAGATGATGATGATGTTGTTGTCTCTTGGTGCGCCGATCTCGATGATAAGTCTGTGGTACCTGTAGGTAATGTTTGTTGGTGCCCCGATGATGATGATGAGTCTGCTGGGGCACCTGATGTTGGTGTGGGGACAGTCTGATGTTGTTGGATTCTGTGGGTTCGTAGATTATCACTACGAGTAAATTGTTTCCCACAAATGTCACAAGAAAACAGAGGTATACCGTGTGCTGTTTTTACGTGACGTGCTAGATTGTCCCGTCGGTTAAATGTTTTGTTGCAGCGGGGACACGTGAGACTGTGCCTTGGTGCAGTGGTGGTTCCCGCTGATTTGTCTATAACACCTGCCGTTGCAGTGGTGGTTCCCGCTGAGTTGTCTGTAGCGGACGCTGTTGCAGTGGTGGTCCCCAGTGGGACGTTTATAGCGGCCCCCGGTGCAATGGTTTCCGCTGTGGGGGATCTCGGGGCCGCAGGACCATGGACATTCTCAATGTGTTGTTGGAGGGTCTCACGTCCTGCAAAGACTTGGGGACACACACGACAGGGATGATTTTTGTGTGTATGGACCGAGGAGATATGTCTCGCGATATCCCGAGCTCGAGTGAATGATTTCCCGCATTGTCCACAAAGATTTTGGCTTGAAGGCATCTGTGAAGTAGAAACGAAAACACATTACTCACACATAAAATTAAATACAAATAACGAGAGAAAGAAAGAAAGAAAGAAAGAAAGAAAGAAAAAGATAGAAAGAGCGAAGAGAGAGAAATAGAGAAAGAAAGAAAATTGTTATTCTATGTGAAAGAAATAATTTTGTTTAACATATCACAAAGCCGCGCGCGCGCTGGCAAAGATATCGATTAAAAAACACAGCATGTGACGATTTGCCCTGACGTTTAAGAAATAATGGAGATATAAACTTGTTTCAAATGTAATATGTTGATTGTATTATCTCTTTATTTTTACATGTATAGTACTGTTAAAAAATATGGTATGTTCTCTTTAATTTTCTTTATTATGTGAAAAAATATTCCTCACGATCGAGTTTAGTTTGTAGTATTGCACCATCAGTTGAAATCCAGGTTGAGTAATCTCACATAAATGAACAAAAATATGTTATGTCCGGATTTAACATAAAACAATTTAGTATCTGAGTTAACACAGATAGACTATTTTGAAACAGATTTTTTAGCAACACGGGCTAGCGAAAAATCGAATATACCGACATACCTTTTAAATAGAAAAAACAGATATTTAACACCTTAACACAAATAAACCTCACATAAATACTTGTCTAACAAGAAAGAAAGAAAAAGACAGAGAAAGATAGAAAAAGAAAGAAAAAGAAAGAAAGAAAGAAAAAGAAAGATAGAAAGAAAGAGACAGAGAGAAGAGAGAAGAGAGAATAAACACAGTGTTATATGTAACAAGCAGTTAAATAGAGAGAGAGAGAGAGAGAGAAACACGGATAAGTTTAAATAGAAATAATTTAACATCCTAACACAACACACTAACAACTAAAACTTTTATATTTTTAAAGATATACATCTTAACACAGAGTACCGAATACGCACTCAACTAAAACTTATTTTATTAATTATTTTAACATCTTAACACATGGAAAGAAAAAAAAAAAGAAAAAAGAAAGAAAAAAGAAAGAAAGAAAGAAAGAAAGAAAGAGACAGAGAGAAGAGAGAATAAACACAGTGTTATATGTAACAAGGAGTTAAATAGAGAGAGAGAGAGAGAGAGACACGGATAAGTTTAAATAGAAATAATTATTTTAACACACGAAAAAAACATACATTGTTAAAGATATTTATGGTAGCCTAACAATTTAACAAAGAAAATAAAACAGACGAATACGTACGGCGTAACAGTCAATTGATATGACAAAACAAGTTGGTCTTTTCTTTCAGAGATGTGTTCGCAACGAGGGTTCTTAATTGAATGATACGTCTTAAACAATGCGTTCTGTTATATCCCAAAAATGCGCGCACGTAACGAGGTCAACGACCTTACACATCTGTTATTACTGGCAAACAGTTTCTCGTAAATTGTCACGTACCGTAAACAGACCCACTGTGCAGGTGTTCTGAAACAGTCCGTTTCACCTGGTAATATGATACCTAAACGGTTAAGTCGTCGTTCGTTTGGGCCTGGCCAAGTATTGATCCACAGTGAAAACTGTTGGTAATTGTTTACACAGGGAACAGCTGTTTATATACCCCGTGGAGTTGTAACATTAGCAAACATTTTGTTTGTGACATGGACAGATGTGTCGAGAAAAGACATTTTAACATCGTTTTAGTAGCTTATTTTGAACTAAATTGAGACACATATTTTTCTTATATATTAAAAGGGAAAGGCAGATACATTTTAAAACGGTTTAGTTGAATATTTAAACAAAAATGATAGCTTAAAAAACAAGCTTTAAAATAACTAAAAAGAGAGACAAAGAGAGAGAGAGAGAGAGAGAGAGAGATCGATAGAGAGAGAGAGAGAGAGAAAGACACAGAGAGCGATAGAGATAGAGAGAAAGACAGATAGAGAGACACAGAGAGATAGAGAGAGACAGAGAGAGATATTTTTAGACTAAAACATTAAAGGATGATATATAAGAAAAAAAAAAAGAGATATTTATGCTAACTTTTAACACACGTTTAAAAGTTTGTTTTAAAAGTGATTCTCAATACATGTTGGTTGAGTTCTTATTTTATTTTCACAATGATTCTCAATACATGTTGGTTGAGTTCTTACATTACTCTCACAATTCTTGACCAGTGGTTCTCACAATGCTTGATTCTCACGTTACTCCAAAGGTTCTCAAATTCTTGATCAGTGGTTCTCAAATTTTTTTTATTCCCACAATGCTTGATTTTCACGTTTTTTTTTATTCTCACAATGTGTCTTTTGATATAAAATAACTGGTTGTAGGTGACAGTTATCATTCTTATCAATGGACACACGTTGGGTCCATCCGTTTACAGCGTTAATTAGTGGGCCTACTGGCTCTGGAAAGACTGTTTTTGTCAAACGTTTCCTGACACATATCAAAGATATGATCACAGCTATCCCAGATGAGATTATTTGGTGTTACGGGGAATATCAACCTTTATTCAAGTCACTGACTGGTGTTCAGTTTGTTGAAGGACTGCCCGATATTGAGCAGTGGACAGGTGATAAGAGACGGTTGGTGATTATCGATGACCTCATGAACGAAACAGACGAACGTGTAACTAGTTTATTTACAAAAAAGTCTCATCATAAAAATATAAGCGTCTTTTATCTCGTGCAAAATTTATTTGGCAAGAACAAAGAACACAGAACCATTAGTTTGAATTCTCATTACATTGTGCTTTTCAAAAATCCACGCGATGGATCTCAGATTGTTAATCTAGCCAAACAGATGTACCCAGGTCGGACTGCCTATGTGCAAGATAGTTTTAAGGACGCGACCTCAGTCCCACACGGTTATTTGCTAATTGATCTCCGTCAAGATACATCAGATAATCTAAGGCTTCGTTCAAGCATCTTCCCAGAGGAGCAACATATTGTTTACGTACCCAAGTAACATGGGAGAAAAAGTAAAAAAAAAACATGCTGATATGTTAAAATTTCTAGGTACAGCCAAACCACCAGTCATCAAGGCTGTTATGAAAACAGCATCACCCGAGCTGGTAGGAACACTCTGTGAATGTTGTCACAACGTTTTAAAAGGTAACGTTACACTAACTCCCAATCAGAAGACACGTATACGTCGTTACAAAAACATCCTACGATCCCTTACCAAGAAGAAAGTCTCGCTCAAAAGACGAAAACAATTTTTACAAACTGGAGGTTTCTTATCTGCTCTGCTTGGACCAATACTATCTGTACTAAGAGGTTTTTTGTAAAATGGCTAAGAAAATGATTTTGATGGATCCTCGTTTGTTAGAAAAACCTTATAGACCACCCGATGCTCTAAGAGATAACTTGGGAGAATTGGACACTCAAATGCAACTAGTTTTGGATCGACAAGATTTACCAATCGGAGACAAGGCTAGACTCTACCAACAAACATTACAGCGATATTTGACTCGACTAGAACAGTACAGCCACGTACCTCTAGGTCTCGTGGATATTAAACAACCACCACAAACCAGCGAACAACCCACTGTACTTAAAGAGGAGATCGTCGACAAAACACCTCAGCCACCACCCGTCACACCCACTAATCGAAAAAAGGTGGCTAGTAAATTGCGAGAAACATCGTCGTATTCGCTCAGAAGAAGGAAAAAAGCGCCAAAGTGGGAAGCATGGCCAAAGAAGTGATTTTAAAACGACATTACTACGACCCAAAACGGCCTGGAGCTTATGGCGGAATCGCCCCCTTACAACGTAGCACCAACTTAGTCGTAAGAAAATTGAAGAGTGGTTAGGCCATCAGGACAGCTACACCCTACACAAGCCGGTGCGCAGAAAATTTAAACGACGTACGACCATTGCAGGTGGTATCGATCAACAGTTCCAGGCTGATTTAATTGACTTGCGTGGTTTTAAAGAGATTCAACGATGGGTATTCGTATCTAGTAACGTGTATCGATGTATTTAGTAAATTTGCTTGGGCTGTTCCTCTGAAAAACAAGACTGGGACAGCTTTAGTAACAGCGGTAAAGACAATTTTTAACAATCGCAAACCGATAAATTTTCAAACAGACAAAGGCAGTGAGTTTGTCAACAAAACATTCTTAAAGTTTCTTAAAGATGAGAAAGTCCATTTCTTCACTACGGAGAATGAAGACACCAAAGCAGCTATCGTCGAACGGTTTAATCGAACCCTCAAAGAAAAAACGTGGCGTTACTTTACCAAAACCAACAGTCTTCGCTACGTCGACGTGATACCACAACTGGTCCACAACTACAACAATTCGTATCATCGGAGTATTAAGATGGCACCGGTGGAAGTTACCCCGAACAATCAAGAAGAAGTGTGGCGTACTTTGTATTCGACCCCTGACGTCGTCGGTAGAAAAGTCTATTTTAAACCTGGTGATCGCGTGCGGATCGCCCAAGCCAGACAAACTTTTAAAAAGGGTTATACGCCGGCGTGGACAGAAGAGTTGTTTACGATCAGCCGACTAAACCAAACAAGACCGGTTACGTACATCCTTAAAGATGATTCGGGTGAGGAATTGAAAGGTTCTTTTTACCAAGAAGAGCTGCAACGAGTCGGCGACAAGATAGTTTATCGAATCGAGTCCATTTTGGAGGAACGCCGCGGTGGCAGGGGTATAAAAGAATATTTAGTCAAATGGTTCGGTTATAACTCGTCATTCAACAGCTGGATTTCGGCCAAACAACTAGCGAGATATCGAGACTGATGGATATTGAAGAAGACGTGAGCACCCCAGTTTTGAGGCCACCCCCTCCCAAGACCGCGAGAACCTCGTTCTGGCCTTTTTTTGGGAAACTAGTCCCGCGACTAGAGATCGTTTTCCTCTGTCAGATGATCGTTATATATGTCGTCATCGGTGTCTCATTATTCAATCTGAGTCGGAGCAACGCAGAGGGACCAGACGGCAAGTTTTGGATCGCTTTAATGAGCAGTTGTTTGGGTTACATGTTACCTAACCCCAAGATAGGATGAGTTTTTACGTGACTTTACCCAGCAATGCCTCGATGAAAATATACCCAAACAATAACGCCGGTCACTTTTTCGTCAAATTGCCACAGACTATAGACTTGACTTCACGTTATGAGGTTGGTTTGGTTGAGATTCAATTTCCCAAAAGTTATTTTAACGTGCTAGAGGATGATGTATGGATACATTATTTTCCCAACAAAGAAGATGAGTCTATACTACTCACGTTACCCGCTGGTCTATACACGTCACCCGACACGCTGATCGACGAGTTGAATCGTTTGCTTTTAGCCACGGATGTGGATGAAAAAGCCCGAGTTAGATTCCATTTTAACAATAATAAGGCCACCTTGAATCTGTATGATCCGGAGGTTGAAGTTAGAATTAGCGAGACGTTGAAACACATGTTAGGTTTTCCTGCCTCGATCGCCACAGACATTGACCCAATACTACGAGGCGAGACTGAAGTACAAATGGATAGCGACATGAAAAATGTATACGTGTACTGCGATCTCGTAGCGGCGAGACCGGTTGGAGATGCCTCTGTCCCTTTGTTACGGATTGTGCCTATTTTGGATAGGACTAATGCTTCTGTTTTTAGGATTTACGACAAACCCCACTACGTACCCCTGAGCCGTTTTTCGTTTGACGCGGTGGAAATCCTTTTAACTAACGATCAGGGTAAGACTATCCCATTCACTAGCGGAGCTTCGGTGTTGACACTACACTTCCGAACTCACAGACGGTTTGATTTTGACTAGAAACATAATGGTGAGACACGTACCCATCCGACGAAACCCCAAGATGTATGAGGAGTTTTACTGCAACCAAGCTGGCCATGGGATGCCAGTGTTTATCGGAGGCAGAAGTCAAAGAGGACATGGTTTGGGTAGTTTTTTTCGGCGGGCTCGGTCGTATGGTTCTCCCGTGGTTAAAAACTGGAGGCAAAGCTTTACTCAGAGAAGGGCTTGGGACCGGTCTACAGGTCGCGAGCGATGCGTTAGCCGGCAGAAATGTTGGCGAGGCATTTCGTGAACGAGCGAAAGAATCTGGTCAACGTTTATTACAGGGAGCGGTTGAACACCTCACCACTAACCAATCGGGCAGCGGACTTAGAAGAAGAAAAAGAAAAACGAGAGCCGCCCCACCTGGCGAGCCGAAACGCATAAAACGCCGTAACCGAGTTCGACCTTCTCATTCTCACCAGAAGAAGCGAAGGTACTCTGATATATTTGAATGATGGCGCTTATTCACCCCAGCTCGTGCGAGTGTCTTCACAGTGGTCTAGATTTGTTTAGCGTACCACCAACGCAGACAGCCGTAGAAGAGGGACAATTTGTGGAGATACATCCGTTGGCCGCCTTAGCCCCCGGAGCCCCGGTGGAATTTGTAATTTCGGGAAACGGTGAAGAATATCTAGACTTGTTCAATACTTTTCTGCACGTGCGCGCCAAGGTTACGTTAGCTAATGGCGGCGCATTACCCACTGACGCAGAGGTGGCCCCGATCAACTATTACCTGCACAGTTTATTCTCCCAAGTCGACGTTTCACTGAACGATACGCTGATTACACCCAGCGAGAACACCTACCCTTATAGAGCTTACATCGAAGCCACGTTGAATTACGGGGAGGAACCCAAACGAGGTCATCTGACATCGGCTCTGTTTTACAAAGACACGCCAAATTTTATTACGGACACAACTGGTGACAATAACAATGGGTTAAGACTGCGTCGACATATAGCGGCTGGTTCTCAGGAGATTGATATGATGGGTCGTTTACATTCAGATATCTTTGCTCAAGATCGTTACCTGTTAAATGGTGTGACAGTTAAAGTAAAACTCACCCCGTCTAAAGATGCCTTCAACGTGCTGGGACACGACCCCACCGCTGGATATAAATCTATTATAACTTATGCGGCCTTGGTTGTCCGGAAAGCTAAATTAAATCCCGCCGTCTCGCTAGCCCACGAGAAAGCCTTGGTGCGAGGTAATGCCAAGTACCCCTTGAAACGAGTTGTGCTAAAAACTTTCTCTATCCCTAGAGGTATGCTATCGCACATGCAGGATAATCTGTTTCTCAGTCAAACACCTACACGGATCGTGATTGGACTAGTCACTTCGTCAGCTTTTAACGGGTCGTACACGGCTAATCCGTTCAATTTCGCTACCTTTGGTCTGATATATTTGAACGTCAGCGCGGACGGCAGAACCGTCAGTGGCAAGCCTTTGTCCATGGATTATGAACACAACCAGTACGTGAGAGCCTTCCTTCGCGACGAATCTAGCTATGGGACTGGTTGGTAAAGACGCCGGCAACGACCTCGAGTATAGACATTTTAAGCACGGTTACGCCTTATATGCCTTTGACCTCACCCCCAGTCTACTAGACGGTGACCAGTTTGAGATGGCCAAGTCGGGCCCAGTCTCAGTAGAACTTAAATTCGCCGAGGTCACACCCGAACCATTACAGGTTCTCGTCTACGCCGAGCAAGACTCGATCTTGGAGATCTCGAAATCGCGCCAAGTTTTGACAGACTACACCACTTAAACAATGAACACAGACGAGATACGCACCATCCTCCTATCGGACATATTTGTTAAACGAACTGGGCTCGTTAAAGTGTTAGCTCGTGACCAATTACCTCTACGCATCGATCCGACCAAGACGGCTGCTTTCGTCATCAACACTGACCCTAGCTATCGCCCCGGTGACCACTGGGTCGCCCTATATTATAACGGACTTGGTACTTTTGAATATTTTGATTCTTTTGGCCTACCACCTACACACTCGGACCTGATTAATTTTATAGCCAGAAACTCTACTCGACCTGTTAACTACAACCCCAGACATTTACAAGATGTAGTCACCAACGTTTGCGGGCTCTACGCGATTTATTTCATCTTGATCAAAACACGAGGTGGCACTATGCAGCGGGTCCTACTACCATTTTCGGCTAGACAACACGCCAACGATCGATTAATTACGCGCCTAGTCAGACCCTGGCTAGTGAAACTCAACCCCACTTTGCTAAACAAGAGACGAAATGGATAGACAGGTGTATTTTTCCCTCACGACAGCCACGTGTCATTGTTCCCACGCAATACATCGACGAATCACGTCCTGCCTAACACACGTTCGATGTTCGACGAATCAAATCCTAGCTAGGGCACGCTAAAAAAACCCAGATTATACGATATAAAAGGACGACACTTTATTAACACACTAGATACATCTCGTTGAAAATGACTGCTCCCACCAATTGGGTCTACATCAAGAGAAGTGATGAAATGCTTAAACCTTTGGCTAGTGGTCTGAAGGCTGCGTCTGTAAGGTTTTACCGAGGCCAACCTTTACTGCACGTGCGAAAATATTTTGGTGAATCCTACCTCAAATTTCCTACCAAACACGGCATTACGTTAACTCGACCCGAGTTTGAACATTTCTTGACATTACAGAACGAAATCCTCGCCGAATTTAACCGATTACAGCCACCAAGCACCTATCCTACTAACACTACCACGTTTGATCAGTACATCAATTCCAGCTGTTACCAACCAATAGAACCGAGTTGGTGTCCTACCACAGACCTGACCGATGTCCTACCCTCGAAGAAGCCTTCCACTAATCTGTTTGACGAAATCATGAAGTCTAGCTGTCCAGTATCCCCAGAACCGAGTTGGTTTCCTACCACAGACCTACCCGATGTCACACCACAGAAGAAGAAGAAGCCTACCAAGCGGCTGAGAGTTGTCCTTTAGTATTTGAAAAAAAAAGAAAAAACTATATTAACTAAAACGCTTTTTTGTTACCTATATATCGTCTGTTTGTCTAAATGTTTGTCTAACTATTCGTATAACTGTTTGTCTAATTGTTTGTCTATGTCTAAATATAACTGTTTGTATAATTGTTTGTATAACTATTGTAAAATATGTATGTCTAAATGTATATCGTCTTCTTGTTATCTTCCTATTATCTAAATGTTTGTCTATGTCTAAATATAACTGTTTGTATAATTGTTTGTATAACTATTGTAAAATATGTATGTCTAAATGTATATCGTCTTCTTGTTATCTTCCTATTATCTAAATGTTTGTCTATGTCTAAATATAACTGTTTGTATAATTGTTTGTATAACTGTTTGTATAAATGTTTGTCTAAATATAACTGTTTGTATAACTGTTTGTATGTATGTCTATGTCTCAATATAACTGTATATATATATATCATCTTCTTCTTATATAAACATCCTCTTCTTGTTATATAAAAGTCTAAAAATAATCTCCCCCTTGTTAGCTCAAATCCACCATCTTGCCACATTTTCCTTATATAAACATACCTCTTCCTATTATCTCCCCCTTGTTATCTCAAATCCGCCATCTTGTTAGCTCAAGTCCGCCATCTTGCCCCAAATTATCTCCCCCTTGTTAGCTCAAATCCGCCATCTTGTTATCTCCCCCTTGTTAGCTCAAAGCCGCCATCTTGACCCAAATAACCTCCCCTTGTTAGCTCAAATCCGCCATCTTGACCCAAATAACCTCCCCTTGTTATCTCAAGTCCGCCATCTTGACCCAAATAACCTCCCCTTGTTAGCTCAAGTCCGCCATCTTGCGCCGCCTGAATGCGCTTATATAAAAGTCATGCGCCTCCTGGCGTTTTTGCTATATAAAAGTCACGCGCCTCCTGGCGCGCCTCCTGCGCGCCTCCTGAATACTACCTAAGTCCAACATGGTATACTACTGATAGATCACCTTTCTTCGGTAACTTTACAATAATACTGTCTTTCCATTGTTGTGGTGGTTGTTCTTCTCTCCATACTTCATTTATAATATCTAAAATTCTCAAGAGGTTGTCATTAACTGCTTTAATCATTTCCCCTGAAATTTCGTCAACTCCAGCAGCTTTAAAATTTTTTAATCTTTTAACGGCTTGTTTGATCTCGTCCAGCGTGAATTCATCGCAAGTTATTGGCAAGGTGGTTGTGGGTGTTTCATTATTAAAATCAGGTGTTACTGTTGGTGGTGGTCTGGTTAGCACTGTAGTGGTTTTTGATGGTATTGTATGGTTGTTGTGTTACCTAGTGTAATGTATGAGGTCAGCTGTGAAGGCTCCTGAGATAAATGTAGATGAGAATTACAGAAGGCCCTTCTTACTACCACTTACGACCTCAAACATATCTCTTTTACTATTATGAATGTAGCTACGTTAAAAAGTCTAGAGTACTGAAATGTAATGTGTTGTAGTAGAATATACAAACACACACAGATAATTAATAAGTCTAATAATATTAATAAAATTCTATAACACACTGAACTAACTCAGGCTGTTTTAGTTTAAATATTAAAATTTTCTTTAAATTTATTTGTTCTGAACCAATGTTTTATTTTGGTCAGAACATATGAAATGTTATGGAGTTATAAATGGAATGCATAAATATATGGCATAATAAAATGGAATGTGTGTACATACGTATTTTATAAGACTGGTTAATATTAATTATATTTATAGTGTCTCTGGGAAACTATTACTGGATGTGCAGTTGGGGTGGTGTCATCACACCCACTCTGTGACTAGAACAAGCTTTGTCCATTGTCTTATGAACTGTAATAAATGTTATCTTTCCCAAAATTCAATATATTTTTGATGGGGAAATATTTATAAATCTCTAGGAGTATGGTGAATCCTCAGCAGGCCACTAATCACTCATCTTGTCTGTGAAGATCTGATGCTGGATTCCGGTGGCCCACTCCTCTCGGTAGCTAGAATACAATGGTAGACTGCACCGACACACTGGTTGGCTGCACACACATCTGCTTGTGTAACCTTGATTACTTATGTGGCACTATCCTAGTGCCACAACAGAAACTCACAATTCTGAAACAAAATTTTGTGCGCTGTGTCAGTACTCTATTTACTGCACCACTCTTACACACAGCACAACACATCAACATTACACAGAATGGGTCAGATCTCTCTGACCACACAGCACATCTTACCCAGTTGTTTTCATATAGTACTAGTTCCCCAAGACTGCATTGCATCTGAGATATGTTCAATAGTTTCCTTTTATTCAATAAGATATGTGATATGTTCCCACTGATCTCAATAATAGATCCGCCTTCCATAGTCTTAGTTAGGCGTCCATATATTTTGTTTGTCTCTAGACCCTGAACTTGGGCTGGGGACCTAGAGCGAACACTTACTTGTCGTAATCATTTTATATGATATGGCAGTATCAATCACTCGAAATATTAAAATGTACAAAATAAATACTTTCATTCTTACCAGAATTCAGAATTGAGAACACAGTTATTTTCTAGCAAAACTCAGCTGAGCTGCTGGCTATATGATGGCGTCCCACTAAATGTATGTAATATCTTCTGGGAAAAACACCACAGGCAATAATCGACTGTGTCCCTGGACAGAATTGTATCAAATGGCAAAAATGCGCATCTCTGTCCTGCCAATATGATTACATTTGTCCAATCACAGACTTCCCCCCTAACTTTTTCAAATCTACAACCAAAAGTCAAATTTCAGTCAGATCTCAGTCAAGTATGTATTATTGTCTGTTGGTCCGTCTGTCTCTACTTGGTTTTTCACAAAAACACACTTGGTTCTACATGCAATACCCTACACAAATCTGCCTCCTAAGTTATTTTTAGCCACAATTCTCCACCTTCCCCCTCTCTTTCATTACAGCTGGATTTTTGCATTTGCGTGTTTCAAGGACGAAAATTTGAAACTTTAGTGAAAGTAGGAACAGGACAGTCGCTAGTCTGATATGAACAATACAGTCTTTTGTCAATATCTTCCTTGTTATCTATCCGTCTGTATAATTTAAAGTATATTAGTTCTCTGCTTAAGATGGGCTATCAAACTAGCTAGGGTTTATATTCATAACTCTATTATTAAGAAAAAACATATTTTCTCAAGTTTAGTTTTTTTGAAATTTGTTCGAGAACCTTCTCTACGGCGTTTGCCGCTGAATTCAAATAAAACGACCAAGTATCGAAAAACGTCCAAGAAATGACTGTTTCGAATAAGAGCTAAGGTCCTTTTTGTCCATTTCCTTTAATTGTGTCAACTAGTGAAGTGAATTTTTTTTCTTTTACTACCAATTGCGACTTTTTGCCGTTCTAGATTCAAACACGTGTTCAGTCATATTTTTCCTTTTTTGATCTCCGTTTCCCTCCCGTCTACAAAGGGTAACCGTTTCGTCTGCACGTCTAACTAGTTAGTTTAAATGGCGGTAGGAAATGCGGGCATGGGCGAGCATGTCTCCTAGTATCTTACGCATTATTTTTATCCCTACATTTTATCTTTATATTTGGAGATATTTTAACGTTGTATCACGGTAAATTCATCACACATCTCCCCACCTGAGAACATGCACTACGGCAAGTTCCAAAACCAGTGATACACATAGACAAAATTACTCCTCACGCCTGCCACTACTCTAATTTTGATCACAGGAGTGCCGACTGAGGAAATCTGCACCGACATTCAATGACCCTGGGATATACTCAATACTAAACTGATAAGGTTGCAATAATAAAGACCATCTCAACAATCTAGCATTTTCATGCTTAGCCTGAGATAAGAACACCAGGGGCTGATGATCCGTCTGGACCACAAAAGTCCTACCATACAGATAGATTTGGAACTTTTTTATTGCCCAGATTAACGCTAAACATTCTTTTTCGCTTGTGGAATATCCTTGCTCCGCTTTATTCAATTTGCGGCTTGCATAAGCGACTGCGTTCAGTTCCCCATCGGGTGAAGATGACCTTTGCAACAGAGCCGCCCCGAGGCCTACATTACTTGCATCTGTTCTCACCACGAAGTCCTGTTTCAAATCAGGCAATATGAGAATAGGCTTGCTAGTGAGTTTTTCCTATAACTCTTGGAAAGCCAATTCACATTGCGCAGTCCAAACTATTTTATCTGGATGTCCCTTGCGAGTCAGATCAGTCAGAGGAGCACATATAGAGTTAAAATTTTTGATATATTTTTGGTAAAATCCACATAACGACACGAATGATCGCACGTCCTTTTTTGTTTGTGGTCTAGGTGCTCTCTGCAGTTTTTCCAAGTTCTTGGGGTCAGGGGTCATGTTACCCTGATATACAGTGTGTCCCAAGAATTTCAACTCTTTGCATCCAATACAACATTTTGTTGGCCTAGCAGTTAAATTCGCCTCCCTAAGTCTATCGAATAACATTTTTAGAGAGTTAATGTGTTCTTCAAATGTCTCTGTGGCGACGAGAATATCATCCATGAAATTCGTGATACATGGGTTATTCAGGGTATCCAACAATTTACCCATCATCCTTGAAAATACACTCGGAGCATTTTTCAATCCGAATGGTAGCATGTTGAATTCATAATGTCCTTCCGAGGTGCTAAAAGCTAAATAAGGTCTCACGTCAGGCTTCACTGGAATCTGGTAATAGCCTTTACTAAGATCCACCTTTGAAAAGTATTTTGCCTTGTTTAATCTGGCAAATAACTGTTTTGTGTCTGGTAATGGATCCACTTGTCCTTCTGTGACAGCATTCAGTTTCCTGTAATCTATGCACAGTCTATGTTCCCCAGACGGTTTCCTCAACAAAACTACACTGGAGCTAAAAGAAGATTCATTGTGTGAAATAATCCCCTCCTTCAACAAATAATCTATTTCTTCTTTCAATGCCTTCTCCTTCGCGAACGGAATAGAATAGGCTCTCATACAGATTGGGTTTGAGTCTACCAGTTTCATGTCATACTGTAGCAAATTTGTATGTCCTGGTTTATCTGTTAATACATCTGTATGTTCCTCCAGAACCTGTTGAACTCTCTCCCTCTGATTTTTAGTCAGGTGCTTACTGACTTTTACTTGTGCGGCTGTTTCACAAGGATGTAATGGGTATTCATGTGAGGTGAGTGGTTCCTTTTGCATTTGAGTTGCGATAGCCAAGGTCAGTAAGGTGGTGCTTTCCTGGAGTGGTCTGTCCAGATACTTCTTTAAAAGGTTTACATGATAAACTTTCTCCTTCCCCTTTTTGTCAATTTTATAGTTTGTTCTAGACACCTTCTCTAGACTCGTATATGGACCTTGCCATCCAATTTGTAATTTATTCTGGCTGCCGGGTAGTAGAAGAAGCACCTTCTCTCCCACAGCTAGTTCTCTGTCCTTTGCCTTCCTATTAAAATATGCTGCATGTTTCTTCCTGGCTTGTCTCAAATTATCATTTGCCAGTTTCCATCCAGCTTTCAGACGAGTGGTCAGTTCGTTCACATATTGATACGATGAGGTAACAGTCTCTTCTGCCTTCTCATCTGTCCAGGTCCTTAATAAAGCTTCAAATGGACCTTTTATTGGCCTCCCAAATAGCAGAGTTGCGGGAGCCATCCCGGTTGAACTATGTGGTACCTCCCGATACGCAAACAACGCGGCGGGCAGAAATTGATCCCACAGATCCGGTTTTTTCGTGTGCCAGCTTCCTCAGGATAGAAATGAGAGTCCCATTGAACCTCTCTACCTGGCCGTTCCCTTGTGGATGGTACGGACTACAATGAAAGTGTCTGGCTTGAAATAGCTTAAAAACTTCTTCCGTTAGTTTCCCCTTGAACTGTGAGCCATTATCAGTCAAGATTTGATGCGGGAATCCTAATCTTGTGAATATTGTAAGTAGTGCCTCTGCTACATGTTTTGAATCAATTGATGGCAGGGCTACCGCCTCTCCCCACATAGAACAAGTGTCCACCAGAGTAAGGATGTAACTGTTCCTCCTCTTGGTCCGAGTGAGAGGTCCCACAATATCCACTGCAACCCTCTCAAAAGGTGTTCCCACTATGGGCATTTCCCCTAGAGTTGCAGGAGCAGTCCAATGCTTTGGAGCTACCCTTTGACATTCTGGACAGGATTTGATATATCTTTTTATATCCTCCGTTATCCCTGGCCAGAAGTAATGACAAGCTATACGCTGTCCTGTGGCGCTGATCCCCATGTGACCACTGAAGGGAATCGCATGCCCGAGTTCCATCACTTTATCCCTATATGAAGTGGGAAGAACCAGCTGGTTGTGACCATTTGTTCCAGTTCCGGCCTTCCTGTATAATAATTTGTTCTTCATAAAGTACTCTCCCTTGCTTGGAGGTGTGTGGCATTTGGGCAATTTTTTAAAACATGGCTTGAGTGTCCTATCCTCAGCCTGCGCCTTCCTCATCTCCTCTGGATGAGCATTTATAGGTTCACCTTCTTCCTCCTTTTTCTGTGACCTGGTCTGCACTGTCGCCATGATCACAGGTCTCTCAGGATTCCCCAAGAAGACGTACCTACACCCCAATATCAGAGGGTAGATTGGTTCATCTATCACTGCTGCTCTGATTTCTCCTTCCACATAGCGAGTTTTCACCGTTATCCTTGCGATGGGAAGTGTCATGAGTGGTATGTCCTTAGTCGCCCCTTGTATTTCCACTGTTTCAGTGGTATACTGACTTGGGTCCACTAGGCTAGACTTCACAACTGAATCATAATCCAAACCCGTATCATAAAGGCACCTTATGGTGACCCCATTACAAATAACATCCTCACAAACTGGGGGGTGATAAGGTTCCTGCTGTCCATTAGGATTAACCTTTAATCTTTGAGTCCCCGACTTCATTGCAGCAATGTTTGAAGGTTTCCTTCTACAAAATTCGGTGTTATGGTTGTCTTTCTTACACCATTTTGCACCATCTTTTTCCTTGGTTAAACGGTTTTCTTTCATTATATTTTTGGTCATTGAACTGTGAGTTTCTGTCACGATAACTTGTTTCTTGGTCTATCGAAGTTTGTCCTGCCTTTATTACCCTGTTCTCTGTTATCAAATTTATTAAATTGCTGTGGAGCTTTAAAATTTTCTATGTGCTTCTTTTTAGTGCCACTTACCTCTGCCTGGGCTGCCTGATACCTCTCAGCGACATTTAAACCCCCCCCCCAACCTCTCTGCACCTTGTTCCATGAGAAATTTTCTCAAGTCTGGAGCCATGGACTCTCTTAATTGCTCTATCATGATCATCTCTTTGAGATCTTGGGTCTTCCCCAGAGCAGTCCATTTCTCCAAATAGGTTTCCAGTCTGGCAGAGAATTGGTGGTATGTCTCCCCAGACAACAGTTTGGCATTTCTAAATTTCTTACGATAAAATTCACCATTTTTTTCGTATCTCAATAACAAAGCCTGCTTTAGCATGTCATAATTGTCTTGGTCTTCTCTATTCATTGTAGCAAAGACTTCATAAGAAGTACCTCTCAGTCCCTGTGATAACTTTAGACTCCACCTCTCTCTCTCTCTAACCCATATGTAAGGTAAAGGTAAAGGAGCCCGTTACACGCCCATTGAGGCATATTGGGAATATGGTGTTAGGCCCATATTATCTTGACCGTCGGCACACTAGGGGTGATGTGGTCGGCATCACGCCGGCCGCCTTAACCTTCCCAGAAGTTGCTCTGGTACCCATTTGGGGCTGGGTCGACCCAGGAGCCGTTTGTGGCCTAAAAAATTCCCGCCTCATCTGGGGATCGAACCATAGACCACTGCGCTAGGAAGCCAGTGCACTAACCACTATGCTAACCCATATGTAGTAGCTAATAATTCAAATCTACTGAGGTACCCCTCGATGTCATCGTCTTTCTCAACAAAATGGTCTAGATGAAACCCCATAGCTGATGTTGAGGCTCCCTGACTAGGCGTAGCATCTGAGGCAAAAGGGCTGGCACCATTTTCAGGAGCATGGCCTTGCAATTCCAGCTCCCTTAGTCGTAATTCGTGCTCCCTTTGTAACCTTCTATCTTCTGCCTCCCTTTCGGCAGTCAACCTTTTTCCTTCTGCCTCCCTTTCGGCAGTCAACCTTTTTTCTTCTGACTCCCTTTCGGCAGTCAATCTTTTATCTTCTGCCTCCCTTTGCTGTCGTTTTTCTTCTGCCTCCAATGCTTTTGCCTCTTTGTCAGCTTCAATCTGCAACCTCTTAAGTTCTTTATCAGCCTCAACTTGTAACCTCTTCTCTTCAGCTAACCTCCTATCTTCCCTTTCAATATACTTGTCACATTCAGAAGTTACATACTGAATTAAAACCTGACCCTTTATATTCATCTCCTTCGCCGTTAGCACAGCAGCCGATCTAAATTTTGCCAGGTCAGCCATTATACAAAATAACAATGACCAATGTAAATCTAATTAATTAATGGCCAAGGTAATTCTACCTATTTATAATGGCCAAGGTAATTCTAATTAATTAATTAATTAACTAATTACCACTGGCTGTGAAGATTCACCAACTTTAATTTTCCCCTTTTTATTTTAAGGGACACTTTTTAAATTTTTACAATCTGTCCCCACTGGTTTAATTCTCCCACCAGGAGATCCTAATGTTTATGATAAACTAATTATCCCTGGACAAGACCCCAATATTTGTAGTGGTTTTTGATGGTATTGTATGGTTGTTGTGTTACCTAGTGTAATGTATGAGGTCAGCTGTGAAGGCTCCTGAGATAAATGTAGATGAGAATTACAGAAGGCCCTTCTTACTACCACTTACGACCTCAAACATATCTCTTTTACTATTATGAATGTAGCTACTTTAAAAAGTCTAGGGTACTGAAATGTAATGTGTTGTAGTAGAATATACAAACACACACAGATAATTAATAAGTCTAATAATATTAATAAAATTCTATAACACACTGAACTAACTCAGGCTGTTTTAGTTTAAATATTAAAATTTTCTTTAAATTTATTTGTTCTGAACCAATGTTTTATTTTGGTCAGAACATATGAAATGTTATGGAGTTATAAATGGAATGCATAAATATATGGCATAATAAAATGGAATGTGTGTACATACGTATTTTATAAGACTGGTTAATATTAATTATATTTATAGTGTCTCTGGGAAACTATTACTGGATGTGCAGTTGGGGTGGTGTCATCACACCCACTCTGTGACTAGAACAAGCTTTGTCCATTGTCTTATGAACTGTAATAAATGTTATCTTTCCCAAAATTCAATATATTTTTGATGGGGAAATATTTATAAATCTCTAGGAGTATGGTGAATCCTCAGCAGGCCACTAATCACTCATCTTGTCTGTGAAGATCTGATGCTGGATTCCGGTGGCCCACTCCTCTCGGTAGCTAGAATACAATGGTAGACTGCACCGACACACTGGTTGGCTGCACACACATCTGCTTGTGTAACCTTGATTACTTATGTGGCACTATCCTAGTGCCACAACAGAAACTCACAATTCTGAAACAAAATTTTGTGCGCTGTGTCAGTACTCTATTTACTGCACCACTCTTACACACAGCACAACACATCAACATTACACAGAATGGGTCAGATCTCTCTGACCACACAGCACATCTTACCCAGTTGTTTTCATATAGTACTAGTTCCCCAAGACTGCATTGCATCTGAGATATGTTCAATAGTTTCCTTTTATTCAATAAGATATGTGATATGTTCCCACTGATCTCAATAATAGATCCGCCTTCCATAGTCTTAGTTAGGCGTCCATATATTTTGTTTGTCTCTAGACCCTGAACTTGGGCTGGGGACCTAGAGCGAACACTTACTTATCGTAATCATTTTATATGATATGGCAGTATCAATCACTCGAAATACCAACGGGCTGATCACCCGTTTGCCAGTCACTTCGATTACGGAAACAACAGCAAATGGATTGATTTGCCGTTGCCCTAAAGACGCCAATAGGCGTGATGGGAAACAATGGCAAAGAAAACCTATCTGCTGTTGCCCTAAGACGCCACTAGGCGTAATGGCCACTGACTGCTTTGACGGTCGGTGGCTAAGGACGGAAGAAGAAGAGAATCACTCGAAATATTAAAATGTACAAAATAAATACTTTCATTCTTACCAGAATTCAGAATTGAGAACACAGTTATTTTCTAGCAAAACTCAGCTGAGCTGCTGACTATATGATGGCGTCCCACTAAATGTATGTAATATCTTCTGGGAAAAACACCACAGGCAATAATCGACTGTGTCCCTGGACATAATTGTATCAAATGGCAAAAATGCGCATCTCTGTCCTGCCAATATGATTACATTCGTCCAATCACAGACTTCCCCCCTAACTTTTTCAAATCTACAACCAAAAGTCAAATTTCAGTCAGATCTCAGTCAAGTATGTATTATTATCTGTTGGTCCGTCTGTCTCTACTTGGTTTTTCACAAAAACACACTTGGTTCTACATGCAATACCCTACACAAATCTGCCTCCTAAGTTATTTTTAGCCACAATTCTCCACCTTCCCCCTCTCTTTCATTGCAGCTGGATTTTTGCATTTGCGTGTTTCAAGGACGAAAATTTGAAACTTTAGTGAAAGTAGGAACAGGACAGTCGCTAGTCTGATATGAACAATACAGTCTTTTGTCAATATCTTCCTTGTTATCTATCCGTCTGTATAATTTAAAGTATATTAGTTCTCTGCTTAAGATGGGCTATCAAACTAGCTAGGGTTTATATTCATAACTCTATTATTAAGAAAAAACATATTTTCTCAAGTTTAGTTTTTTTGAAATTTGTTCGAGAACCTTCTCTACGGCGTTTGCCGCTGAATTCAAATAAAACGACCAAGTATCGAAAAACGTCCAAGAAATGACTGTTTCGAATAAGAGCTAAGGTCCTTTTTGTCCATTTCCTTTAATTGTGTCAACTAGTGACGTGAATTTTTTTTCTTTTACTACCAATTGCGTCTTTTTGCCGTTCTAGATTCAAACACGTGTTCAGTCATATTTTTCCTTTTTTGATCTCCGTTTCCCTCCCGTCTACAAAGGGTAACCGTTTCGTCTGCACGTCTAACTAGTTAGTTTAAATGGCGGTAGGAAATGCGGGCATGGGCGAGCATGTCTCCTAGTATCTTACGCATTATTTTTATCCCTACATTTTATCTTTATATTTGGAGATATTTTAACGTTGTATCACGGTAAATTCATCACAAGCACCCCCATGAAGTGCTCAGCCCATCTCTTCATTTGTTCTTTTTCTGTTGGTATTGAATTCCCTAATTTACCTTTAACAGGTGTTTCCATAGCAGTAGGCTGGTGACATAGTTGTTTTGTAATTTGATAAAGGCACCTACTATTACCAGTTCTTGCAGCATTTTCAGCTTCTACGGCCAGTTCATTGGTGAAATGTCTTTTATCTCTTCGAGTTTTTGTCTTCACTTCTTTATTTAACAAGTTATAAGTTAGTTTGCAAGATTCAACTGCATTATGTGTACTTGCCGCTAGTAGTTTAAGTTTTGCTATTTTCCTTTCTTGTATTTTATCCCAAGTATCTTCTCTCATCCATTTTTCCTTTTTATGTACTAGGTATCCGGTGGTCGCTACTGCTGCTTCTGTCATTGCTGTTCTCAGTTGTTCCCATTTAGTATCGATTGTCTTGGTGGTGATATCGTTGTCAATTTTGCCTAAAGCATCGAAATAGTTGTTCATTTTGACATTATATTCCTCCTTTATATCATTTGATTGCAGTCTGTGTACATCTATTCTTCTATTTTTATTCTGTTGGTATAACTTCTTGAGTTTAATTCTCAGTTTAGCTATGCAGAGGTTATGATCGCTTCCGATCTCTGCACCTCTGTATGCTCTGACGTCTTGAACTGATGAGCGAAATTTTGCGCTTATGCAGAAGTGATCTATCTGGTTCTTAGTTCTGCCATCAGGTTAATTCCATGTTATCTAATATTAGTAATAATAGTAGTAGTATTAGTAGTATAGTAGTAGCAGCAGTAGTAGTAGTTGTAGTAATAGAATTAATAGTAGCAGTAGTAGTAGCAGCAGTAGTAGTAGTAGCAGTAGCAGTAGTAGTAGTAGTAGTATTATTAGTAGCAGTAGTAGTAGTAGATGCAGTAGCAGTAGTAGCAGTAGTAGAAGTAGTAGCAGTAGTAGTAGTAGTATTAGTAGTATTAATAGTAGTAGCAGTAGTAGTAGTAGCAGCAGTAGTAGTAGGAGTAGTAGTAGTAGTAGTAGCAGCAGTAGTAGTAGTATTAGTAGTATTAGTAGTATTAATAGTAGTAGTAGTAGTAGCAGTAGTTGTAGTAGTAGTATTAGTAGTAGCAGTTGGAGTAGTAGTAGTAGTAGCAGTAGTAGTAGTAGTAGTAGTAATAGTAGTAGTAGTAGGAGTAGTAGTAGAAGTAGCAGTAGTAGTAGTAGTAGTAGTAGTAGTAGTAGTAGTAGTATTAGCAGTAGTAGTAGCAGTAGCAGTAGTAGTAGTAGTAGCAGTAGTAGTAGTATTAGCAGTAGTAGCAGTAGTAGTAGTAGTAGTAGTAGCAGTAGTAGTAGTAGTAGTAGTAGTAGTAGTAGTAGTAGTAGTAGTAGTAGTAGTAGTAGTAGCAGCAGTAGTAGCAGTAGTAGTATTAGTAGCAGTAGTAGTAGCCACTTTCAGTCATAACTGACTTATAGGAATGCGCCCCGGAGGTTGTGATAGCCTTTAGCTGTTTTTTTTTCCCTGGTGTTTATTTCGGCGTGTTCTTTTCTCTTCTGCTTGTTAGCGTCATCTCCAGGACGCGAGACTGGGCAGAGTTATATGGAGATCAAGCTGTTGCTCGTGCAGCATGTTCTCCCACTCCACGTAGCCGGAAGATTCAAAGGAACGGCAGTAGCCGATACAGTTTGGTACCAGCCACGTCGCAGGAGTTGCCAGAATAATGTCAGATCAACACTAGACTGCCTTAGGTACTCCGACTCCGGATTTATCCTCATGGTTTACTCCCGAAGCCTTTCCCGTAAACGGATATTCCCGCAAGGCAGTGGTGGTTTCTTCTTCTTCTTCCTCGTTCGTCCTGAAAAGGACGTTGGTTGCGTTGTGTCTGTTTACACCGGAGCTGCGATATTTGCGCCTTTCGGCCGACACATCCGACTTCAGCACGGCATTTTTGGGGACCGGGTTTGCCTTCCCTCTTCGATCCCTACTCTCTCAGCCAGACTGCAGTGATGCAGCCTGTTTCCAGGACCACCACGTGGAGGTGGAGTAGGATCTTGGTCAGCTCTGGGTCGCTGACCCTGACGCAAGCAGTCAAGCTATGGGTCGCTGACTGCATTCTCTATTGCTGCATCTTTGGGTCCTAGTGGTGGTTTGAAATCAGAGTATTACCTTCTCTTAGATAGGTTACCAACCAAGGATCACGAGCCTTATCTGCCCGAAATATCTATTTTCGTCCACGGCTGTTTATTCAGTATTCACAGCTGAAACGTATCAGCTTAGAACGCTGATATATATAAATATATATACTGTTCAAAAAAAGAAACGCAACATTATTGCAGTGGTAATGGACACCAAATTTCAAACTTGTACCAACATTTTATTTTACGGAATTAATGTTTCAATCTTGGCGTGAAGAAACATTTAGACTTTAACACTGAAATGATGTTCATTAAATTTGGTTTGGACTTTTATTCTTTGCGACTGAGGCCTCCGTTTCAGTAAGGTGTATGGCCTCCTCTGGCCTCTATCAGAGAACGACATCTCCTTGACATGGATCCGATTAGCCGTTGGATCTGTTGTTGTGGGATGGCTGCTCACTCTTCCCGCAGTGCAAGAGACAACTGTCGGAGATTGGCTGGAGCCACGTCTCGCTGGCGGAGTCGTCTGTCGAGTTCATCCCATAAGTGTTCTATGGGGTTCATGTCTGATGACATGGCTGGCCACGGAATGGTCTGGACGTTGTTGTCAGCGAGGAACTGGGTGGTGAGTTGTGCCACATGACGTTGAGCGTTATCCTGCTGAAAAATCGACCCTCTTGCAGCCAGAAGTGGAAGGACGTGAGGTCGAAGAATTTCAGCGTGTGACGTACGTCTAGTTTGACAAGTGAATTCTCCCTGATATGATGGATGATTTAAAGGGACTTTTAGCTTTTCATAACATTAGAACCCCTGAACATTTGTTGTAACTTTTCGTTTGCCAGAACTCATTCCACCGGGACTCATTTAGCATGCGGCACGAGATCAAAGAGACAGACTGAGGGATTTCAGGGGAGACTATCGGCGTTATCAAAGACAGTAGTGGTCCCTGATACGAGACGCAGTTGCTTGCCGCTAATTTTGCGTCTAGGTGTCAATCGCAACCGAGCGAACGGGGGGAAAGCCGAAACGGGCAGCAGCGAGCGGATACGAAGACCAGGGGGCGGCTTCTTCCCTTGATTTGGCGGTCAGATCCCCAAATCGTTCGTGAGATCAAATAAGCTGTCAAGTTTATCATGTCCCACTCAACTTACATTCCATTTTAGCTAAATAGACCATCAAGACTAGACACGTTATCATTCGCTGGCCAGAACTTGATAGTAGCACTAGCGATATTTGAAATCTTGCTAGATTATCCCATGGATTTTCATTTTATTTGCAGTGAATTCTATTTCTGTGCAAAGCGGTAATATATATATTGTGTAAAGTGATCAGTGGTCTAGTTCATTCATTATATTTCATTGGATTTTGTGTTAATTTAAACCTATTAAATTAAACCGTCTCAATAGTTCCAGTTGTAAATATAATGATCTATCTATTATATTATTTCAAAAGATAATAGATGCTTAAATTAACTTTTAAAGTCGCGAAGGAATTTATAATTAATAAATTTAGTTAAGTCCTATATTTATAGATGTGTGATTTAACCACTAGAACTCGCGCAGTGTTTATTAAATACATAATTAAATACTCGAGTGTATAATAGGCTTAACGGGAAATTTATCGCGCGCTTAGAAGATTATTTGTTTTAAAGTATGATTATGTTGTTAGGGGTTTTCTATCTTTTTCTCTAGATTGATCACCTTTTGCAATCCCAGCAATAACGAAATCTTTCAGAGTTTCCATACTCGGTTCTTAAACTTCCAGACAGTTTGATGAGACATTTTTTTAAAGTAAATCTTGTGGCGGTCCGGTACGGCCTAGCTAACATAATTACATGAAAGAAAGCCTACCCAAGATCATTTGATTATTATCATCAAATTAAATCTGTAAGATAAACTGGAAGATGAACAGTGCCAGTAGCGATAGTTTATATACTGCTCTATTGTGAGAGATTACCGATTTACCTGACTGTGACCGAGCAGAGTTTTTCCTCACTGGATTAAAAAAACTTTCCCGGTCAGTGACTATCATCACGCAGTGAAGGATTATACCATCACCTCATTTTTCACCCCTATGTCGAACTGCGTCAGTGCCATCCCATAGACTCGTTTCTTTTATAATAAAACACAAGAACTCTTAGAACTTCAAGTCCGGCGATAAGCGGGAATATTTGCTCTCAGTGAATCCTCGCATTATCTGGGGCGGGACATAGAAGGACTAGACAGTTGTCATACGTCAAGAGTTAATTATTGTGTTTATCATTCTAAGGGATTGTCTGATGCTGCAACTCGGTAAGTGTGTGGTGTATATGAGTGTGGATCCGCACAGTGTGTATGAATGACAGGAGATTTAATTTTTTTGCAACAAACCATTTGTTAACTTGCCTACCGGGTAATACGTTTTCTATATACCCGGCATTGTTCCTTTAGTGGGATAATTTGTTAACTCTGTTTCATCCCCCCCCCCCTTTTTTTTTCTTTGCTTAGTAAAGGGAAGACACCAGTTGGGATAACAGTATTTTTGTCTACCACCATAACTAATTTGGTAACACCTCTTTTCAGAGTAATTAACTTCACTGTTAGGTTAACGTACCCGTGTTCCTGATATTATCTATCTCTGGACTGGGTTTATCTTTGTCTAATAAGCGGGAAGGGCTTAGTCGATACCAATCTTCTTCACCCCTCCCAAACTTGTTATTTGCATTTGTGTACTTATGATAATTTATGTAATACCTGATATTTGTTAGTGATTGATGTGTAAAGTGAATAAAATCACATAAACTCATTTAGTTCTGTGTGTTGGATATACCCAAAGCCCAACATTTCCCCTATTCGTTTAATATAGTTTGTATCTACATCGTCTGTGTGTGTGAAAAACACCAAATCGGTGTGCGCGCAGATGCGAGTCTGGAAAACTGGCAAATAATTGTTTGACCAGGAGAGCGGAAGAGAAGATTGAGAGAAGCGATTTGTCGTAAATAAGTCTGTCTTTACTCTCCTCCAGCACGCTGTGAAGCAACTATTTAATATCTACATTTTCTATCACTGAGCTTTCCATCATCATTTTCTACTCTAAACCGGACCACTATTTCTACGACTCTTTTCTCTCAAAATAAATTTACGACACAGCGACATATCGTTTGGCATTCAGGTGGCCTTCAATTTGCACCAGGTCACTTCTTGCGATGAAGTTGATCGCCCCCCACATCAGTACATCTCCACCACCATGTGGAGGAGCCTCATCAGTGCTGTTCTGGGCTTAGCGCTCATGGACTCTGCGGTAAACTCTTCTCCGTCTATCGTGTCGCTGGAGCACAAAAAATGATTCATCACTAAACCAAACACGTCTCTAGTCATTGCCAATGGTCCATTGACGATGCTGGTTCGCCCACTGCAGTCGGTTCTGGCTATGCCGGTCCGTAAGAACAGGACCTCTGTAGGGTCTTCTAGCCCAAAGACCAGAGTCGTGCAGCCGGTTCCTGGCCGTTTGATCTGAAATTCGACGAGCTGCTGACATTGACTGGACTGTGGAGGACGCAGATGCAAGTCGATTCCTGAGGTGACGCAGCCGTAGGAAGCGGTATTCGGCAGGAGTTGTGACTCTGGGTCTTCCACTGCGCGGCCGGTCTGCCACTGAGCCAGTTTCTTGAAATCGCCTCCAAAGGCGACTAATGGTGCTTCTAACCACATTAAATTGTCTGGCCACTACACTTTGTGACTGTCCAGTCTGTAAACGTCCAATGATGATGAGTCGTTGTTCTGTAATGAGATGAGCCATACTTGCGCATTGAATTTTCAACTGAATTTATTCGAGGAGCGTCAATCTTTTATAGGCATTCAATAATATGGTCAGAGAGTTTTGTGTTCAGTAAGTTTCATGGAATTCTCATGAACCTGTCACGAGTTATTGTCAAAAATGTTGTTTTGACCTTGACTTCTTTCATAACCTCACGAATCATGAGGTGAGTACAATTCAGGTAACCACGCGAAGTTAATGACAAGGTGGACAAAGTCGATAGGTTGACTGATGTCCAGTCAGCGAATATCTTTTATAAAAGTAACACCACAAAAGTTGCGTTTCTTTTTTTGAACAGTATATAGTATGTTTAGCTCGCACTCTCTTATCACAGGCAAAGAAGAAATGGACGAGAAGAAAAAGATGTTAAACAGAGAGTACTGTATATATAGTTCTCACACTCTTAACTGTACGTAGAGAGGAGATTCAATTATCACTCTTAACTAAAGGTAGAGACAGACCCCAAATGCCCAGGAAACAGTGTTGTCGACTCGAGCCAATGGATTCAGACTCGAGTCAGACTAAAGTCATCGTAACGACTCGACAAGAGACTCGACTCAGGTTTGTTTTAAATTAGCCGCTCGACTCTACTTGCCATTTTTGGCGAACTAACTTCGCCGTTCCTATTCATAACGCACTGTTACGGAGAAACCGAAAGCGGTTTTGCTTAAATGGATCACAATGAAAGCAGTCAGTAAATAAAATATTAAAAATAGAGATCGTTATTTATAGTTATTGACGTCATTGTTTGGATAAAAGTGATTGTAACTACAAAGAGTTTTAATTCAAAGATAAGTCTCGATTTGAAAGCTAATGTTAGGGACTTGAGACTTGAACTAAGAAATTTCACACTCGAATTAAGACTTGTTAGGAAAGACTTCAAAGCAACTATGCCACGGAGCTGTTTGATAGGAAATAAAAGACCTGACAGAGAAATTCGAACAAGATGTCTAAAAGCCAGATCAGTGATGTACCAACTGTAGCCACCACTGAAACATCAGAAAACCCATAGGGAAACTAAACGACGTGATAGAAAGAAGGAGAAGAAGAAGCAAACAAAAAACACAATGCAGACAACATAACAAATGACGCAGGATTCATCTGTCACGCCCATACTTTCTTAGAAGTCTAATTGGTGTCTTGCTATTTTGAAAAAGCGGAAAACTTTGGAGGTCAAGTGTACCTCTTAAAAAAATTCTTAGCACATTTACAGTACATAAAGGAGGCCTGAGGTCAATGCTGAGTCAGATATCTTACACTAAAAAAGTACACTGAAAACAGTTCATATATTTCATACAGTGAAAATGTACACTGAAAACAGTTCATAGAATTTATACAGTAAAAATGTACACTGAAAACAGTCCATAGATTTCATACAGTAAAAATTTACACTTAAAACAGTCCATAGATTTCATACAGTAAAAATGTACACTGAAAACAGTTCATAGAATTTATACAGTAAAAATGTACACTGAAAACAGTCCATAGATTTCTTACAGTAAAAATATAAACTGAAAACAGTTCATAGATTTGATACAGTAAAAATGTACACTGAAAACAGTTCATAGATTTCATACTGTAAAAATGTACGCTGAAAACAGTTCATATAATTTTTACAGTAAAAATGTACACTGAAAACAGTTCATATATTTCATACAGTAAAAATGTACACTGAAAACAGTTCATAGAATTCATACAGTAAAAATGTACACTGAAAACAGTTCACAGAATTCATACAGTTAAAATGTACACCGAAAAGTGTTCAGTTTTAAGAATTTCGTTAAAATTATCTTAAATGAAACGGAACAAAGTTTAATACAAAAGAATGGACAAGGAAAATCAACAAGTGGAAATCCTGTATTCCCCAAGTAATTCGTCCACACGGAGAAGAATAGTGGAAGTGGAATACGTTTAGAAAAGTAACAGAACCGATAAGAAGACGAGAGGAATCAGATCAGGAGGAATGAAATCATGAAGGAGGGAAATAAGAAATGTAAATAAACAGAAAGAAGCAGAGGAGGAGAAGAAAACAAAGATGAAGTAAAAAAACTGACACAATAGAATTGCCTGGATTTCTGCCGTGAGAACGGATGAACGCCAGACTCTCATTAAATTAAGAATAGATACACTGACACAACTAATCACTTATGACATAAAATCTACTGCGGATAAATGCATTAAAAAAGAAACGCATATACGCGAACAATTTTGACAGACTGAACACATATAGTCGAGGGTCAAAGAGGAAGTACGCGTAATCTTACCCGCATTTTATGATAGGAAACTCTTTACAGAGCGATACAACAGGAAGCAATCTGATCATCAGAAGAGTCCCCCCCCCCCCCATCCGACAAGTGTTTCGGCCCAATTACTCCTTTACACTCTAAGGGGGGCGGGCCCACTTGGGTCATGACTCCCAAGCGTTTCAGCTTCCTGTTGTGTTGTATAGAAAATGAACCCATTTCACTTATGGTAAATTACCAAACTGTCCTGTAACCTAGATACGACCATATTCGCAAGACACATGCTGGCAGAAAAGCAGATGCCAGAGATAAGTAGCGACTCGTTGTTATGGGATAGTTGGGCTAATCAGCACTTGAACTTAGAAAAAACGAAACAACTCCTTTTCTTGTTTAAATAGTGACATATAACAAGTCTCCATAGATATATTACAGCAGCTATAGCCCTACTTCTTCTTCTTCTTCTTCTTCTGCTTTTTCTTTGGTGCTTGGTCGCTGACTGGCAATGCAATCAGTGACCATCACATATATACTGTTCAAAAAAAGAAACGCATAGCTACTGAAGGCACACACATAGCCATAATTTTGACATTCAATAACTTTTTTAATTTAATGAGTTAATTGTTCAAATTGCACACAAGAATACCTTAGGGTTAACCAATCAATTGACAGTTGTTTTGCATCTGGGTCACGAGAGTTTTTTGGCGTACGGGCTTTCCCGTTAGTATGGTGTGTGGCCTCCTCTTGCATCGATCAGCGACTGGCATCTCCTGGGCATGGATGCGATCAGACGTCTGATGTGGGCCTGTGGGATGGCTGCCCACTCTTCCTGGAGTGCCTGGAACAGATCACGACGATTGGCTGGAGCAACGTCTCGGCGACAAACACGTCTATGCAGCTCTTCCCACAGGTGCTCAATCGGACTCATGTCTGGAGACAGGGATGGCCAGGGAAGGGTGAGAATGTTGTTGGCAGTCAGGAACTGCGTGGTCAACCGTGCACAATGGGGTCTGGCGTTGTGCTGTTGAAACACAGACCTTTGGGCAGCCAAAAGTGGAAGGACATGGGGTCGAAGAATTTCATTGAGGTATCGTTGCGCATTCAAGCCTCATTCAATGTGCACCAATTGACTCCTTCCTTTGTAACTGATCATTCCCCACACCATTGCACCTCCACCACCGTGCGGCGGAGCTTCATCAACGCAATTTTGGGCAAAACGTTCATTTCGCCTACGGTAGACCCTACGCCGTCTATCATGACGCTGCAACAAAAAGAAAGATTCGTCACTAAACCAGACACATCTCCATCGATTGTCAGCTGCCCAGGGACGATGCTGGTTGGCCCAAAGAAGTCGGATTTTGGCGATGGCGGCGCGTAAGGACAGGTCCTCGGTAAGGTCGTTGTGCCCAAAGTTCAGCGTCATGCAGTCTATTCCGGACAGTTTGATCAGACACATGACGTCCAGCAGGCAATGACTGGGCAGTTGAGGATGCTGTTGTAAACCTGTCTCTGAGGTGAAGAAGCCGAATAAAGCGATCCTCCGCTGCTGTTGTCACTCTGGGTCGTCCACTGCGATGCCGGTCTTCAACTGAGCCAGTGGCTTGGAACCGGTGCCAAAGTCGACTGATGGTACTCTGATGCACGTTTAGATGCCTGGCAACCTGAATTTGACTTTCACCTGCATGCAGTCGGCCAATAGCAATGTTCCTTAATTTTTTCGATAGAGACGCCATAAATGTCTGCTTGAAAATGAACTGAATTTTTTGTGTGTAGCGTTATCCTTTTATAGGGTTTCAGTAGCGTAGTCAGTGAATAGTGTTCACCCCAAATTGTGTTGCTTTCACGTGCGCGCAACATGAGCTGTGGTCAAAAATTGCGTCATAAACACTATTGACCACTGCGTTGTAACGATTACAAAAATGAACGCAATTCAGGTCAACACGTGCATTTGATACTGTAAAGAACATTTGAGGCTGGTTTTTATATACCCTAACACCAAATTTTACTTACAAACTCATAAAAACGCGCACTCGGATAGCTATGCGTTTCTTTTTTTGAACAGTGTATTATAAATAACCTTTTTTTCTCGTAATTTTCAACTGCAACGTTAGTTTTCAGTGTATAATTCATTGGCTGTTGGTTATTGGTTGGCGTATCTTCTTCTTCTTCTTTGTACACTGTCAGACGTATACTTGAATATTTTCAAAGAAAGCAGTTGTCAGCTTCAGGCTATTTGCATCTTCATAAAGTTTTTTTTTTCTTCCGAAAATGATACTGGTGACGGCCATATGTGCTTTCTATGTTCCTCATATTTTGGGCATCTTTGAAGCAGACGTTCAGTAGTCATTTTATCAGTGCCACATTTACCACTCATCGGTAGTTCCAATCTTTAGCTTGTTAAATAGGTGGTATCTCAATCCGTTGTGGCCCGTGTGGAGTCTGAAGATTTTCACTTGTTCTCTTCTGCTGAGCTGGTAATGTATCGAGCTGTTTATTTAATTTCTTCTTTTATTTAGGTGAGCTTAATTTGTCAGTTCTTTTCAACAAGTATCAGAAGATTCAAAGTGACTAGCTGTTAACATCCCGTCTTGTAAATATTTCTATGTTTCTGTCTCAAAGGAGATGATTTAGCTTGCTGTAATCAAAGGAGATGATTTAGCTTGCTGTAATCAAAGGAGATGATTTAGCTTGCTGTAATCAAAGGAGATGATTTAGCTTGCTGTAATCAAAGGAGATGATTTAGCTTGCTGTAATCAAAGGAGATGATTTAGCTTGCTGTAATCAAAGGAGATGATTTAGCTTGTTGTAATCAAAGGAGATGATTTAGCTTGCTGTAATCAAAGGAGATGATTTAGCTTGCTGTAATCAAAGGAGATGATTTAGCTTGCTGTAATCAAAGGAGATGATTGAGCTTGCTGTAATTTTTCTTCTTCGTCATTCGTCCCGAAACTCACCATCTTAGGAAAACTTCCTCCATTTTCTTGATCTTATCACGAGCCACCTGTCGTGAGGAGTCCTTCTGGAAAAGACTTGATACGTTCTTCATGTCATTACTTCTTCTGTGATAATTCCTTTTCTTCAATGCACTCGCCACAATGCGTTACACAAACTCTCTCTCTCTTTCTCTCTCTCTGTCCCTGCATCTCTCTTTCCCTTCATTCCTCTCTGCTATCTGCAACATAAATGTTTCTATGAGTATTTACATTTAAATGCTATGTCTTTAACTTTAATGTTAAATATATAATTGCTGCATTGTTTCCCCCCTTTCTCTTTCTCTCCCTCTCTATATCTCTGTCTCTGTGCGTGTACGTATAGGAGTGTGCAAGTGTGTGTTCAATTGCGGAATGCAGTAATATTATTGATTACTTATTACTGAAGTTAAGAATATTTTAATTTGAAAACACTTTGAGAATTGTATTATTGCAGGGAAGAAATGTGAAAAGGCAATAACGCCTATTTCTTTTCTCCAATGAAGTAAAGATTTCGTTCTCTCTCTCTCTCTCTCTCTCTCTCTCTCTCTCTCTCTCTCTCTCTCTCTCTCTCTCTCTCTCTCTCTCTCTCTCTCTCTCTCTTTTTCTCTCTCTCTCTCTCTCTCTCTCTCTCTCTCTCTCTTTCTCTCACTCTCTCTCTTACACACTCAAAATATATTATATACCTTTGTCCCCTTCATTTCTGTACTTGAATGATTGTTCTGAAACATTACAGAGCTGTCTTTACCTTTTTTTTTCTCCACATTTGTATGCAGAATCAACTTACTCCCGTGACTGTTCTATGGCTTTAAGAGTCCGACCCGGGACTGTCTTACAACGATTACTCCCATATTCATTTATTTTCTTAGTGTCAACCATTTAAACTTTCGTCTCACGTAATCTGGTTAATTATCATTTTTGTTTAAATTTGTCAGAATTTTCAACTCAAATGTCAAGTCAATCCTATTATATGGCTCTGGATGGGTTTGAAAAAAAAAAAAATCGAAAAAAGGTGATTCGTCTTACGAGGACAAAAGACAAAGAAAATAATCTACGTTACGGCCACAAGGCCTTCGTCAGGAAAGGAAAGAAAGTGAAGGCTAGATAGGACACATAAGAACTTAAATAAAACCTAGGTACTTCCCTGAAGGCAAGGCATCGAAATCCTATCACTATTTGCTGTCGGCTGATAAACGCGTGGCTGAAACATGGCTCTGAAACATGAAGAACCGCACAAGCAACAACCAAAAAGTTACAGACTTTCATAAATGGGTGCTTGCGTAGAACATAAGGATTGAAGTGATGTGTGACAAGATTACCAATGTAGAACTGATGACAAGAACTAGACAAGTGCCAGTAGAACAAGAGTTGAGAAGAAGACGATGGCGATGGATAGGACACACATTGAGGAAACCTGTAGATAGCATTACAAGACAGTCCTTGTTCTGGAACCCCCAGGGAAAGAGAGGCAGGGGTAGACCAAGAAGCACGTGGAGAAGAGAGCTGGAAACAGAAGGGAAAATGATGAGGAAGACGTTGAAAGAACTTGAGCGGATGTCACGTGACAGGACGACGTGGCACGTGTTTGTTGAAGGTCTATGCTCCTTAGGGAGCTAATGAGTATTGATTGATTGATATACTGTATGCTTCTTGCAAACATTACTGTTATCTTTGTCGCGAGAGGGTAGATGGTTATAGAATTTGATAAGATATCCTGGACATAAAGGTATATCAGATGATACCAGGATAGTGCCAGATAAGAGTCTGGTCTTATCAGTAATACTCCCTTCTCTGAAAAGAGTAAGGGTGTATAGACAACAAAGATAGGGTCAAGCTGTATAAGTTCCCAGAGAAGATGGTAATGTAGTACTCTGAGTCCTTATTTGCTACCTTTCCAGATCCTCCTCTGTTAATATGGTAGTTATTACTGTTATTAACTCTGCTAGGGGTAATTATTTAATTAAATTCACCAACAAGGACTGTAACTTAACTTAAAGAATTTAAGTAAGTCTGCTTGTAAATATTTACAATTTATTTGTACATTTGCTCTTTTCTGTTTGAAAAGTTTTAAAAGAAATCATATTACAACATTAAATAAATAATAAAATGTTCAACAAAGTCTTTCACTGAATTAAAATGTCTATCCCTATAGAGAAAGTCTTGCTTGGATGGTTTCTCTCTGATTAAGGAATATTTGTTAATTTCACAGTTCTGATTGAAGATCTACACTGCTATAGTCATCATAAAACTTTAATTTTATTTTGGTGAACAGGGATGTGCTGTACATTTGCCTTTGTGGGCAACTTATCTGAGTCACTGAAGAAGGCTCCCTCTGATATTGGATAGAAATATTTGCTGAAATTCTTCCAAGTGGTATATACGAGATGTCTGGCCCTCTGACATAGACCGGCACTGCATCAGTCGTAACCTCAGTAAGAGATACCTCTTGTATATTTGTTAGGTTTACAGGATAAAACCTGAAACGAAGTTAAATGCAATCCCTGTATTTTTCTATCAGTATCCCTCTATGACACAGATGGGGATGATAGACAGTTTCAGACAGAGTGCTAGCAGATGCACAAGATATAATACAGTAGCAACAATCAATTCAGTTCACTGTGATCATAAATTTCTTCTACATCCTTTTTTATAATCCTTTTCCCGTGATCCGCCTCCCTACAATAATTTGGTCGTGAATAAAACTACTAAGTAATATATCAAGCTATACAGTAATCCAATTACTTTCATCCTTCCTTATGTTCCTGGTATGTGTCTCATTCCATTAAGAAATACTTCTTTAAATACATTTCCAAACTTACAGACACACTTTGGCCATCATTCTCAATTAATTTGAATATTTCCCAAGGCTGGCTTTGCCTCCAGAATTACACACAAGCCTGTAAGTTCACCAGCAACACACTGTAATTTTCTAACACATCTACACACTTCCTATCGTACAGGTGGATTAATCACTAGAAATACACATAATTAAATTCATATATATATATATATATATATATATATATATATATATATATATATATATATATAAATATATGTATATATATATATATATATATATATATATATATATATATATATATTCGTTCTTACCCTCAGGCACACACACACAGACGAGCTGTTAATGGCTGTTAAAGGTCTGCTTTCAAGTACAGAAGGCAAATCGCTTCCACTAACACTTGCTTTCTTTTGCCGCTCGCTGTCGCTTTCAAATATTGTGACTGACTTGATTCTGTTAGACACGCACTATATATAGGGTGACCTCGAGCGTCCGAGGTGATTCCCCAACGAATGTGTTTTGTGTTCAGAAAATATTGGTAAATTTTTCCTATTGTGCAAATCAGGAAAACTAAGATTTTATTTATCTAAGTTATTCCTGGAGCGATTTTATTCATCTAAAGTTTAAAATACGCCCTATATTATTCTACATATGTCTAGTAAACAACCTTTTTCATTATTAAATGCATTTTATTTTATGCGTACGTTACACAGCTAAATAATGGACTAACCTGAGGCTTCGATGCATTCAACCAGAGATCTCTCCCGTCCTATATCAGTATTTGTAAAAGTATTAGTACTTACGGGCAGAGCAACATCCCTAATATCGTTTTGGTAGCCTCTTCCATGTGGTACTTCTTTCATAATGATGTAGTTAATTGTCCTACGATACATGTTTGCACATATTTGGACTTCCATTTTATTTATCCAAGGCTGTAGTAAACACGGCATAACGGAGCGTTCTGATTGGTCTGTGTATCTTGCAGTTCTTACAATGTATGGCGCGCGGTGTGGTCAGAGTTATGCAGAATTCGTGTTGTGATACAGACGTCACTTCATGACAATCTTCATGACTAAACACATGTTGGCATGTTTTAATTATTATATCATATAATTACAGGGCGTTCCAAAAATCATCACTCCTTTTGAAGACGCTGTAACGCAGTTGGTTTAAATTTTCTTATCTTTTTCCTTGCATTTGCCAGATGTTCTTCTTCTTTGATCCTTAGCCACCGACCGTCAAAGCAGTCAGTGGCCATTACGCCTGGTGGCGTCTTGTAGAGCAACAACAAATTGATTCCACTTTGCTCGGTCGGCGGCCATCCTTCGTACAGTGCCCCAACTCTGGTTCACTCTTTGCATCTCAGCCTCCACAGTCCTCCGCTAAGTTGTTTTTGGTCGGCCTCTCTTTCGTTTTCCTTCAGGGGTCCATAGCATAGCTGTTCTTGTGATGGCATCGGGGTCTCTTCTGAGGACATGGCCAACCCAGCTCCAGCGTCTGCCAGCTATGATGGTGTGCATGTCCTCTTGCTTGCTCCGAGTAAGCAGATCTTGGTTGGTGATGGTATTCGGCCAAAAGATTCGGAAAATTTTTCTTAGGCATAGGAATTTTTCTTGCATTTGCCAGATGTAATCTTCCCAAATTAGTTTTTTTAAATATTATAACTTTATTTCTAATTAGAGTTTGTGATTCAAATTAGTTTATTAAATATTATAACTTTTTTCCTAATTAGAATGTGTTTCTGTTTTGGTTCAAAAGTTATAAGCTAAACAAATCACGTGATAACTTTTGGTACACCCTGTACATGTCAATTTATTTTATGGAGAATAAAGATTTAGATATTTTGTTCCACCTCCACTTCAGCTAGTTTTGAGAAAAACGAGTTGAAAGTTTTTGGGTTAGTAGTAGAATAGAACGATATATCAGATCAAAGTAAAATTTTTCATGATAAATCAATCTGTTAAATGTAATATATATTAAGTAGGATGATAGATTAATTTTTTTTAAGCCGATTTATGATCTCAGATCGATTTTGACCAAAAGTGGAGATAGAATAAACCAGTCCTAAGGCGACGGTGTATCTATAATGTATGTGAGAATGAGTAAGTAAGTAATTAAATATTTATGTGCGTATATGAATTACGTGTCTGTTTAGAGTCAAACATTTCAGTCTGTTCAAATCTGCCAGCCAACAGACAACAGCCGACAGACAATGAAACAAATCTGAACCCCCCCCCCTCTCCACTACCGCTTTTCGTTGTTTCATTTTTTTTCTTAATCAGTGGCACTTGGGCTTTCAGCCCTTTGGCCCAATGACATGTCATTGCGAGGCTGCGGAGCCTGTGGACTTTCATTCCAACCCGGTCAAGAGCTTCGCTCCTTCCCATCCACAGAGGGTTTATCTCGGGAGCCGTTCAGGTTATTCAGTCAAAATCCTGGTCGATGACACTCCTTCAAATGCGCACGACCGGGCTTGAACCTTGAACACCTGATCGCCAGCGCAATGTGGTAACCTTTACACCAGCGCGGCTCCCTTCGTTGTTTCATAAGTACCGTTAAAATTTCTCATTTATGGGGTTTTCCTCTTCTACCACTTGAACTCAACACAAGCGACCTAGAAATGCCTTCTATTGATCCACAAATCGTGAGCTCGGCGTGATAGACACGTGTGTGCTATGTACTCCACCGCCTCGCAGCATCTGAGCTCACCCCAAGATAGTTTTGGCAGCGGCTTTTTTAAAACTATAGATTTGACCTTCTTTCACTTCAAGCTGGCTTTTCTTGACTCTTGCCAAGGTGCGCCAATCTGAGCGTTTGTTTGTTTGCTATTTTTTAAAAATTATGCGTCATTAAGAAACCGAAATGAATCTATCTATCTATCTATCTATCTATCTATCTATCTATCTATCTATCTATCTATCTATCTATCTATCTATCTATCTATCTATCTATCTATCTATCTGCACGATTCTCATCTATCAGTCAATAGCCTTTACCTCCCTAAGGAGCATAGGTCATAAAGCTGGATCTCGTATAGTGGAGGCGTCAACAATTCACTCCCTGTGGCATTATCTGCTTGGGACTCAAAGCCGCTCACCTCTGGGAAAATTATCCGCATGCGCTGACAACACACGAAGTCCCTGGTCATTCAACAGCAGATTTCCAATATTTCACGAGTTATTATTATATGCCACCATAATCTGATTGTTTCAAGTGATTTCTATTTTACTGTATGAATGGTTTAGATTTTGTTTGTTTATTTGTCTGTGTTGATTTTTTTTTTCATTACTTTCTTTTATTTTTAAACATTTTTATTTTATTTATTTGTTAATTTTTTAAATTATTTTTTAACATACTTAAATTTGATTATGGCTGGATATTACAAATGTATGCTATTATTTTACCTTTGATTATGTTGTATGCTTAAAATATGATCAAAATACATGTGCGATTGAAAGGATACAGTATGCTAGATGACAGAGAGAGGAAGGGCAGAATGTAAGACTGGCCTGCATGCCCACATTCTTAACCGTTTGAAAATAAAGTTCGTTCGTTCGTTCGTTCTATCTATCTACCTACCTGCCTACCTACTTACCTACCTACTTACCTGCCTATCTATCTATCTATCTATCTATCTATCTATCTATCTATCTATCTATCTATCTATCTATCTATCTATCTATCTATCTATCTATCTATCTATCTATCTATCTATCTATCTATCTATCTATCTATAATATCTACCTGTCTGTCTGTCTATATACCATATATATTATTTGTACAATAACCCGGTCTTTACTCTTGAGCAAAGATAAAGTTCAGTAAGGTCTGAAGATTGATATTTGCACAGATGGCCAATTGGCCAACTTCTTTAAGATGGACTGTGATCTCAGATTTTTCTTCAGATATTGAGATTTTTCACCCGACACGCCTTTTCGGCCATATTTCTATGTACTTTGGGTGTATTGGAATGCCTTTTTAAAGTGCAAATTACTACTGAACCAGCTGTTTTGGTGGCTCCGTGCTCTTTATGGAGGGAAAAGATGAAGGAATACAATTATATACAAATAGTAAGTGATGTAGATAGTGTTCTCCATTGCTCTTACACATGGGTTTTTTTTCCATCTTTATCTATTTATTTTTGTGAGAGAGATTTTGTGCTATATCAGATCATTTACAAATATAGTAACACATATAATAATTCTTTACACATGTGTTTTTCAAACATACAATAATCACCTACACTTTATTAGAGTTTAGTCATAACGGCGTAACAATTATGAGAGTCTAATCTTACCGGCGTATTCTCCTCGGGCAAAGATAATTTAAGGGTAGTTTTAATACTAATACTTTATCTATCTGTACTAAAGCATTTATTATATATGTTTTTCATTTATTTAAAAAAGAATATGTATATATATATATATATATATATATATATATATATATATATATATATATATATATATATATATATATATATATATATATATATATATATATATATATATATATATATATATGTGTGATAGGGTGGGCGAGATGATGATGATGTTGTGATGTGTGATCACTCTCTTTTCACACTCGCACCGACCCGAACAACAATAAAACTCTTGATTCTGAGGCAGGGGCTGTATTTATTTTTACAACCCATTCAGTGACTCAACAAACATTAAACAAATAAACCAACGAACACAACAAAACTAAACTAAACACCCAGCATGTGCCAGATTGCTACTCTGAGGACGCAAACAAAGCAACGGCTGGTTAAAATCATAGTTAAATAATGATACTCTCATCCTTCCACGCCACCTGACACCCTCAACTATCACACACGCACACACTCATGCGTGTCGTCCAGTGCGACTAGTAAGGTGTTGTGCACGAGGCTGGCAATCTCACCGTGTAACATCGGTTGCTACCGAAACCACTACTGCAAGAGCACACACTCAGCTATCACACACACACACTCATGCATGTCGTCCAATGAGACTAGTATGGTGTTGTGCATGAGGCTGGCAATCTCACCGTGTAACACAGATTGCTACCGAAACCACTACTGCCCTAGCATATGAATACTTAATATGGAGGCAAACCACACTGTTGGCCCCATGCTCCCTCAGGAGCGGAGAAGAGAAATATATACCTTGAAGTGAGCCCACGTGCTCTCACAACCATTCCTCACATAACCATAATTAAATAATCATAAAATGGACATAAAATAATATTCAACTATATGTACAACAAATACTCTCAATAATAAGAGTAAACCACCACCTCGAACTGATCCATCTCAATATTCATCACTGCCCTCTGAACATGTCGTAAGTGACGACTGGTGCGCCTGGTAACAAGCGTGTCGTATACGACCCCTGATGAGATTGGGAACTCATCACATGAAACACATCGTTACCGAAACAAATCACTGCCATAGCATATAAATGCTTCTTGTCGGCTTTGTGATGGACACCAGCTGCACTGGTGTTGCCCTGCTCCGCAAGGAGCAAACAGCAACATTTATGTCTCAAATGCGCTTTACGCACAAGGAGTGGCCTCGCGCTCTCCAGAAATCTAAATGACTATTCTCACCTCACAGTAACTCATTAAATATAAACAGTAGAATTATGATAAGTAAGCTATCGTGAAATACACTCAATTACTTTTACACTAAAGAAATAAAATAATTACTCTTGACTTTAACAAAACTGGCATTAACACGAAAACTATCTCTTCTATTACTGGGGAAAATTACATACTTTCACCCACGTGTCGATTCACGCGATCTAAAACTGCGTAACATTAAGTGAGAACTAAGAGTGTTAAATGCAGACTTGCTAGCGCCGCTTTTATACAATCACCACGTGGCGCCATCTTGATAACAGTTAATATCATCTAAATTCAAGTAATAGATGCTTCTCTGTCCAGTTTCATGTATAAAACACTCTCCTACTAAATTTGCCTTTCTTGCCCGGTCTGATGACTGACATAATTGCTCTTAAACTCTCACATCTGTGATTTGGGCTTTGCGTGCCTAATAAAACCGATCAAACATTATTTTCACTCATCTATCATTTCGAGACTAAATCATAATGCCCTAAAAAGACATTTCCTTTGGAAACACATCTATCTATATCACTAAACATTAAAATAGCCACATCGATATTATTTCCGAATTATATAAAACTAATTCTAATTTAAATTAACTCACGTGTCATGTCTTTGTGTTCTTCTGTGTGGGTACACAGGGCGCCTCGTTTCGTTCTCTCTTGTCTGGCCTGATACTTAAGAAGGGCAGCTGCTGGTTCGCTATTTCTTTTTATAGGCACTAGGCTAATCACTCAACTTACTGCGCGCTGGGCGTATTAATCTTGGCTACTTAAATATCACACGCGATTATCGCTTTAGGAATAGCGAAAACACAAATAAAACCTACAGCTATTTAATATAACACACGAGTATCAAATATGATTCACAACTATACACCACAATTAATTTCTCAGGCTTTATTATGGCCTAAACTAATATATCTTCATGAAAACTTTTCACATCCCAGAATGCTTCGCGCACATCGAAAATAATCTGCCTAGAAACAGGTAGGGGGCGGGCGTCTCCTTTTTGGCCCCATCACATATATATATATATATACGAGGGGCGTTCAGAAAGTAATGCACCACATCGTTTTTCTCAGCTAATAATGAAGATAGAAGCATGAAATTTTGCACACTTCAAATATGGCATGTGCCCATTGTGTGCACCAAATTGCATCGCAACCGGCCAAGTAACACGGCTGCCGTAAACCGTTGAAATGGAGCGTGTTAGCAACTTGCGTTATAAACAGCGAATTGTGATAGAATTTCTCGTTGCAGAGAAGGAAACTGTTGTGAATATTCACAAGCGTCTATGTGATGTGTATGGAAGTTTTGCAGTCGACAGGAGTACAGTCAGTCGCTGGGTTAAGAAAATCAAAGAATCGGGAAGTGGAGATACGGAGCTTCTTGATCGGCCGCGCTGTGGACGTCCTGCCACAGCCACCAACGCAGAAATGTTGAAATGTGCTGAGGGCATTATTCTTACTGATAGGCGAATCACTACTCAACAATTGGATTTACAGCTGTCAATCAGCATTGGTTGTGCAAATGCAGTTATAAAAACTCTCGGATTTTCTAAGGTTTGCGCAAGATGGGTTCCTCGATGTCTCACAAATGACCACCGATTGCAAAGAAAAGCAATTTCTTCTGAATTGTTGGAGCGTTTCAATGCTGATGGAGAGAACTTTTTGGCTAAGATCGTTATTTGAAGGTGTGATTCTTGTGGACGTTATGCCAAGAGGAGAGACAATCAATTCGCAAGCTTACATTAAGACACTGAAAAAAACTCAATCAACGTTTTCGCAGAGTTCGGCCGCACAAGAATCCAACAGACCTGCTTCTCCTTCACGACAATGCGCGCCCTCACACAAGTCTGGCAACACGGGAAGCAATCATCAAATTGGGTTGGACTGTACTACCCCATCCACCCTATAGTCCCGATTTGGCACCCTCTGATTTTCATCTATTTGGTCTACTTAAAGATGCACTCCGTGGGACAAGGTTTGAAGATGATGAAGAAGTGATTCATGCAGCGAAGAAATGGCTACATGATCAAGACAAAATCTGGTACGGGCTAGGAATACATGCACTTGTTTCGCGCTGGCATAAAGCCTTACAAGTTGATGGGGATTATGTTGAATAATACCGATGTTTACATGACATATCCATGTATATTGTGTATAAATTTCATGCTTTTTAAATAAACAGCTTCTGAGAAAAACGATGTGGTGCATTACTTTCTGAACGCCCCTCATATATATATATATATATATATATATATATATATATATATATATATATATATATATATATATATATATATATATATATATATATATATATATATATATATATATATATATATATATATATATATATATATATATATATATATATATATATATATATATATATATATAACATTTACATAAAACACACACAAGGAAGTGTATCCAAGCCCACGCGTGTAAACGTCAGTGACGCCAGAATTTTTATTCACCTATTTATCAAGTTCATGTACTCACTATTTGATTCGTCTATTTATAAAGTTCAGCACTCACAAGTCTATTCGTCCATGAATACCAAGTTCAATTCACTTAAAAGCTTATTGCTAGAACCAAGTTCAGTTACTCAACGAGCCAGTGCATGAACTAAAATCATCTACTCTAAACGTATATTGCATGACGTTAATTCCTTCAATCAAGATTCATTGCATGAAGCTTAATGCAACAAGAAGATCATTTCGTGAAGAATTAAAGTTAATTCATTGCTATCTTTGAGATTAAACAGCAGTCAGTTTCATGAGATCGCTGTCAGCAGTTTATCTACGCAAGAAAGATTTCCAGTCGTTGACGGACAATACATCTTATAGGTTCTCTCACTACTACATGTGCAATAATTACAACAATAATTACTCATCTTTCGGATACCCCACACTGTGAAAACAACTTATACATTGTATGAGCATACAGTGGAGGAAATTCGGAAATTCAGAAAGATTACGGACTGTAGATTAGTGTCATCAGTGTGATAAAACATGGCTTATTTCTTCATCATTTCGTTCTTTACATAATTTACTATCATATTTAATTAACTACATTTTTAGATTTCATGCGTGAATTGTCTTCTATAATCATCCTTTTTTACTTTCTCCAAAGCCTATAAGTGTATAGGGTTAACAAATAAACTTGTTGATCGTTACTCCTTAGTGATTAGTTATATCACCCGTGCCGCCTGTGTTACATAGTTACATATAGGCAAAATCCTTCATATGGGAGGTTGGGGGTTCTTTTCTTGATCGAGAAGTTAGGGATATAAATTCATGTCGCATGGATACAGAATAATCGCTACCATTCACTTGATCAGATAGCACACCGATCAGACCTACGGGATACCTCACCGATGGCGATATAGTCAAAATGGTCCGAAATAAACCAAGCGCCAAGAAGAGGAAAGTATACACCAGCCCACCAGCGCTGAATAACAACCATGAGTATAACAAAACCATAAACAGCCACCCGGAGAGAACAGCCGACCCACCTTCAAACACTAAGAAGGAGGTGAAAGAGACAACTCTTCAACACAGACAGGTACAAGCACAAGAGGAAGATAGAAGAGCAGAAAAGCAAGACGTCACCTCTCAGCCTGCTGCTGATGAGAGGACAATAACATCAGAACTGAACGAGTTAGACCCAGAAGACATCGCAGAGAAAATTATAGACGCACTAAACAGAATGCGTGAAGACGGAGACGAGTTCCTTAGTCTCTCTCCAACATTACAAGAAGCAATATTAGAAGTAGCTCCTGACGTACCAATAGCAGACATAGAGATACGCCGGAACTCAATGGAAAACAACCAAGTGTCCCTCGGTGATCAGAAGATGCAGAATCATGAGCAGACAGACGAGGAAAGGGTACCGAGCCTAAAGACAGATACATGGCCAGTGGTGGCAAATGGGAGATGCCGCTCAGGCAAACTACAGAAAAGCATTCACAAGGAACCGGAACAAGACCGCAAAATAAAAATTACGCCGCTGTCTGGAGGAGAAGCCACCCTCAGGGCACTCCCGGACGACAAAGTAATAAATGTCCTGGAGAATGTAGTAAGCAAAAGAGGCGTAACAAGTATCAGAAGGCACCAACAGGGAGTGACACTTGCCCTGAATGATACGAAAAAGACTAAATCGCTGATGACTGCTATGGCGTCCGGGCCAAAAGAATTTCAGCTACCACACCGGATCAAAATCCAAGCAGAAATCCACATAGAATTCAAGAAAGTAGTCATCAAAGGGATAGACACCAGTTTGTCAGACGCAGAGACCCTCAGCTGCATCCAGACCGAAAACCCTCTGTACAGAATCACACACGCCGAAAGGCTAAAGTCCTGGAACAAAGAAGACACCAGACTGATAATAGTGACTTTACAAGGGAAAACGGTTCCGGAAAGCATCACTATTCAGAATAGACCCCGAAAAACATACGCCTACATCCCGCCAGTGATGCAGTGTTCGAAGTGCCAGGGATTTTCTCACACAAAGAACACGTGCAAAAAAAGAGACGGTCTGTAGATACTGTGCGGGCAGCGACGAATACAAAGACTGCCTAAGGCAAAAAAGACCTCGACTATTGTGGTAAAGTGGGATGTTATAAATATTTATAGGGGACTTAGTGTACTGACTGAGATCAGCTGTGAAGGTATCTGTATCTAATAAGTGTGGTGTATTACAGATGACCTTAATTGCTACCACATTTATACCTCAGTCAGAATTATTCTGGAATATTGTGATGACTACGTTAAATGTCTAGGGTTATGAAAATGATGAAGTGTAAGTCACAACAACGACAGACAGATAAACAATTTAATTTATTCCACAACACTTACAACACTGTGACACTCACACACATATAACACTCTATAAGACTATCTTAAATGAGTCAAGTGTTTAAGTTTAAAAATATATGTATTAATTCTTTCAATAATGGGTATCCTGATTCAACTACACAGTGAACCAGGAATCACAATCAAATGTAATTACAAGTATTATGTACACAGTTTATATATATGAACTTTGTATTGACATAGTTTATTATTATTATTCTATGTGTGTAATTTGTGCAGTAGTAATATGAGGTAATACTGGTTTTGTTCAAGCTTGGTTGTTGTTTTTCATCATGACTTCAAGTGTTTGATTATCGGGGAAATAGTATTGGGAAAAGTTCACAGTTCCTGTCATTTGAACCAATTAATTGTCCCTCTGTGTTTAACAAAATGTCAATTTTTGAGGGGGCACATAATGTTGAGCTACTCTGGCCACAGAAGCTTATCTTTCGTGATGGCGGCAGGAAAAGACTTCTCTGCTCGATTGCTTCCTGTGTTCTGGAGACACCTCACTGGTCGCTATCTGGACCAAGGAGTATGCTGTCAGCCTCTGGATTTCAGCAAAACTCAGACCAGGTGCTGCTTCAATAACTAGGACCACAGTCCCTGAAACAAGAAGGTTGTACCTCCTACTTCAGATCTAATTTATAATCTATTTCCACACTGAACACATTACATAACAAACACTGAGTTCAGAGCGGTAGGCCAACTGCTAGCTTCATCTGAAACAATTTACACCAGTATACTCCTCCCTAAATGGTTACTACGCCTCTGCAATTCCAGCATTAGTTCTAACTAGTCAATAAGATAGGTGTCAGTGTACTGTTTGGCAATTCCATGCAGTTTTACTTTTCTCCGACACGTCATGTTCAGGTTGGAGCAGTATCTAGGCCTTGCCTCATGTTTGCTACTGAACCACGCACATATACAGACATAAATTATCAATTTACATTCAATTTTCATTAAAAAGATATCGAATATATCAAGCTTACCACAATTCATGGAAATAATACACAGATACGTTGACTGGCGATGAATAATGGCACAAATTCCGATCTGCCTCTGTTCCAGACTTTTATTTAGAAAAATATGATCTGGCTCTCAACGCACTGTTTCTTAGTAAGTTTATTTTAAAATGTGGCACTGAACTGACGCTCTTAATTGACTATATTGGCGGGTCTAACCAATCGGGCCATGTTTACACAGCTTTTCAAAAAAAGTACCCTTACTACCATTTCCCCTAACAACAAAGAATTAGTATTTGAAGTCCGACTAATCGTGTTTAGCCTTACATTTACTTCTATCCAATCAAATAGGATTTTACATGGTGGCCCATTTCCCGTAAAATAGTGGTTTCAAAACATGCCACTGTGCGATTATTTTTTGGTGTTGTCTGACACCCTCACTATTTTCTTTTGGCTATAATTTGTTAATTCCTAGACTATTTGCGTAACACTTAACATATTCTTTGTCAGCAAGTCCTAAGGAACCCAAATATATAAGTTTTAAGGGAGCTAAGTGGCGGCGTTCAAAATATGTATTTTCTTCTAGGATAGTCGTGCTGTTACCACCTCCTCACTTCCAAACTATTAGGGTGTCTGCTGTACTGTCAGGCTTTCAAACGTAAACCAGTATAATGTCATGTTTCCTAATAAGCGTTTTTCAGGTTTTTAAACTTAACTCTCGTAGTTGTAGTGTTTTTTTATCACGGTCTATTTGAAAAAAAAAGTTAGTGCCTCTGGCCTTTCGCGCGGGGAGGGTGGCATTAATTGTATATCGCGAGACGCGTGTTCATGTTGCATGCGTTCCTGCTTTCAGCCCTCCCTCTCTCTATCCTAAGTTCATCTGCCTTTCCGTTTATGTTAACGTAGTGTATAAAATGAAATTAATGGAAGTATTAATTTAGGTCATTACGCAGTGTGCCTAGCTCAAGGTTTTCTTAGAAATACAGTACACGTTTTATTGTAGAAAGCGTGTAGTGATGCAGTAGGCTTTACTATCAACGTGAAACGTTACAATTTGCAGACGAAGTAGAAAACAAGGGGGATTTTTGTACGCCATTACGCCATTGTGACAGCACTGTACTTTTACCATTTCTCTTTCCTTTTATTAAATTTATGTGTTAGGCTTTGCATTTACCTTTTCATTTATATATGTGGATTTAGAATGTTTCACGACAAATTCTCCCCTCTTAAAACAGACGTTATATGTCAGTCTATAATTCTATATACACATAGAGAAATTTATTATTAGTTCTGGGGCTTACGGTGATTATCATCACACGGATGGCGGCTTAAAAAATCCGCTCCCAGATTTGTCTTTCCAGATATATATTCTATGCTAAACTCAAATGGCTGCATCAGTAATGATCAACGGAGTAATCTAGAATTTTCATGTCTAGCCTGCGCTAGAAACGACAAGGGTTTGTGATGCGTTTGCAACTTAAATGCCTTCCCATACAGATAAATATTGAATTTCTTTATCGCCCATATTACTGCAAGACATTCTTTTTCGCTAGTTGAGTAGTTGGTTTCAGCTTTATTCAACTTTCTGCTAGCATATGCCACTGGGCTTAATTCCCCATCCAATGCATCTGATTTCTGTAGCAGAGTCGCACCTAACCCAATATTACTGGCATCCGTCCTTACAATGAATTCTTGACTTAAGTCAGGTAATTTCAAAATAGGTTTGCTTGTGAGCTTTTCCTTCAATTCCTGGTAAGCTAATTCACATTGTGGTGTCCATGTAATTCGATCTGGATTTCCTTTACGTGTCAAATCAGTTAACGGTGCACATATGGAATTAAAGTTTTTGAAATACTTTTGGTAGAAACCACATAATGAGACAAAGGATCTCACGTCTTTCTTGGTTTGTGGTCTCGGGGCTTTCTTTAGTTTCTCTAAATTCTTGGGGTCAGGGGTCATGTTTCCCTGATGGACTGTGTGTCCCAAGAATTCTAATTCTTTACATCCAATGCAACATTTGGTTGGTCGGGCTGTTAAATTCGCTTCTCTAAGTCGATTAAACAGCATATTCAGAGAGTCAATGTGTTCCTCAAATGTTTCTGTTGCTATAAGGATATCATCCATGAAATTTGTGATGCATGGATTATTCAGAGGGTCCAATAATTTTCTCATCATTCTAGAGAAGACACTAGGCGCATTCTTCAATCCAAATGGCAATCTGTTAACTCATAGTGTCCCTCTGAGGTACTAAAAGCTAGGTATGGTCTAACCTCAGGCTTTACTGGAATCTGATAGTATCCTTTACTCAGATCCACTTTTGAGAAATATTTAGCTTTATTTAGCCTGGCAAACAACTGATTTGTATCCGGCAATGGATCCACCTGTCCTTCTGTAATAGCATTCAGTCTCCTGTAATCTATACAGAGTCTATGTTCTCCAGAGGGTTTCCTTAAGAGTACAACACTGGAACTATACGAAGATTCACTGTGTGAAATAATTCCTTCCTTCAACAAATAGTCTATCTCTTCCTTCAAAGCTTTCTCCTTAGCAAAAGGAATCGAATATGGTTTCATACAGACAGGTGTGGGGTCTATCAGTTTCATATCATATTCCAATAAGTTTGTATGCCCCGGTCTGTCCGTTAACACCTCTGTATGATTATCTAGAACCTGTTGCACTCTCTCTTTCTGATTTTTTGTTAAATGTGTACTGATTTTCACATGTGCCGCTGTCTCACAGGGGTGTAATGGATATTCAAATGATGAAAGTGGTTCCTTTTTCATCTCCATGGCAATGGACAAGGTCAACAAGTGTGTCTCTTCCTGATGTTCTCTTTCCAAATATTTCTTCAGGAGATTCACATGATAGATTTTTTCTTTCCCCTTCTTATCTATCTTATAATTGGTTCTAGACACCTTCTCTAGAACTGTATATGGACCTTGCCATCCAATTTGTAACTTATTTTGACTACCGGGTAGAAGAAGAAGTACCTTCTCTCCCACAGCCAAATCTATGTCTTTAGCCTTCCTGTTGAAATAGGCAGCATGTTTCTTCCTGGCTTGTCTCAAATTTTCATTGGCAAGTTTCCAGCCAGTTTTTAAACGAGTGGTCAGCTCATTCACATATTGGTATGAGGATGTAATATTTTCCTCTGCCTTTTCATCAGTCCACGTTCTTAACAGCGTTACATATGGACCTTTAATTTTGTGGACCTATTTGTCCATGCACCGGTATGGTCTCTTCCACTCGAAGCGCTATAGTGATGATTTTTCTTCCCAGAATTATCACGCACAAAACGACCGCTACCAATTTTTCTCTTGGGGCTTTCTCCCCACTTAGAATTCTTGATGAGAGATTTCCTCTCTACATCCTCTTCCTCCAGTTTGTTTAAGTCCGTGATAAGGGTGGATTTAGGATGCCGTCAAATTACCACCTCTATCGACACCAGGTATTACAGTGCAAGATGTGGGTGTCTTATCTGGTTTAGAATGTTGCTGTGTGTGTTGCAGTAGAACAGTTCACAGGGTACACCACAGGCAACATGACGTGTAGAGTCATAGAAATGGTAACTTCGCTTTAGTTTTATACCATTTATTGCACGCCACAAAACAGTCATGATACTTATGTTATCATCAGCATAGTATAACGAATGCAGCATTCAAAATCATATTAACTGATAGTCATGTAGGGTTCAATACTCAATAGTTGTATTGTGAACAGATATCATAAAGTTCTGGTTCGTGAAGCTGTATGCATAATATATATAACTTCTGCAACCGTGTCAGCTGCAGATCTTCAATGTTCATAGACAATAATAAATGCTCCCTTTCTGATGCTAGCAGATCAGATGTATACAATAAGTCCGTTTACTGTCTGCACGTGAATAGCATACTGGGCATATAGGTCATACCGACCTTTATAACGTTTCTAAGTCTAACCATCTGACTTGGACGTGATCTCTGATATAACGAATCCTGGAACACAGACAATAGTCTTGTTGGTCTAGAGCGACCCATATATATATAACTAGTTCAGGTATAAAGATACCGGTGACTTAATCCTAGTCAAAGTACCTCTCCATTTTGAATCACACAGGCGAGCAAAAAGGCGACAAAATGACGAACCTCTAGATGATAGCATAAAGTTCGATACAAGAGGAATTACCTTATTTCGGAAAATCAACCATGAACATATGCCTCCAGGCAGGCTTGAATAATACTGGGAAATAGTCTAGTTAGCTAACTAACTCACAAAGACAATGTATTTCCCTCAGAAAATCACAAGACGCAGGTTGCGTCCGCTCGCTACTCAGACCATTTCTAAACTGCCCCGAGCTGGGCGGAACAACAAACGAACTCCAAGTCGAGACATGCGCAGAACGACAATCTCTGAGTCGCCGTTCACAATAAGACGATTCTAAGAACATTCGAGATAAAAGTCTTACACAGTCGCGCCTTTTATGGACATGAACAGAAGCGTTAAGGCAGGTTTCAGACATCTACAACAGTTGACTGATACTACCAAATAAGGAGATATGGTCACGCTTCGTTCAAGAAATTATAGACCGAACGTGTCTCTATACAAGAGAAGGCAAACTCCTAAAAAAATTGTAGTCTCGATAACTCGGGTGATGTCCCTTTGACTGTAAAAAACATAATACACACTTCAGTCAAAAAATGATCATACATACGAAAAATGATCATACAAAGACTTTGGAAAAAGTAATTATTTGTGCGTAACATTACCGCACCCTCACGGAAAAAAAAATGAAACTTTTTTTTTTAAATCCTGGAGCCGGAAAAATCTAGGCTCCTAACGCACGTATGATGCGCGGATATACCTAACAAAATAGCTCAACACTTGGAGCGAAACTGAGATCATATCTCAGGTCCTTAGAGAAAAAATTTATCTAAGTATACGCGTATATATCCCAGGAAGGTGCCACCAACACAAACCACAATGCTGGCAACATCATAATAAAAGTCAAATTACTCTCATACCAATATATGAAATTAAATATATTATTATGATATCATATAATGTGTTGTGCAAACAGCGGTGTAATATATTAATATACCGCACTATTTTATTACATTATATAATGCATCAGTAACTAATAAGTAATACATGTGTTGATCTTCGTTGACATAAACATTCAATAGAAGAAGATGTGGACATCATCCGCTCCCAATCTAGGACAGGACTTGATATCCTCAAAGTTCCACAATGGACACAATCTCGCATCTTCAATGATGTGCTGCGAAAATATCAATAACACAAATCTTAAAGACAACTGGTAAATCTCTTAATACAATCCTGAAAATAATTTATTTAAATGTGGCCGAGTGATCTTTTGGCCCGTATATCACTAACTAAGCCTTCTTAGATAATTACATGGTACAATGTTATAAATTTCCCTCAAAAAAAAGTGAGAAAAAATCTACTAACATGTCATTATAATATTGGACTGTATATCAGGAAATATATATATATGACAGAAGATCATGTGGAATCGTGTGGGCATCTGGACAGAATGTCTGCCATCACATTATCCGAACCACGGATAGCTCGAACCGAGAAATGAAATGGTTGAAGAGCTATGGCATAACGAGTGGACCTCGAGCTCTTCAAGTTTTTGCTCTGAATAGCAGTAAGCGCTTTCTGGTCGGTTTCCACAATGAAATGTGCGCCTAGAAGAAATCTTTGTAACTTCAGAATAGACCATACCATAGCCAATAACTCACGGTCTAAAACCGAGTAATTCTTTTCTGCAGCATTTAATTTCTTAGAGATATACATCACCGGATGCAGAGTATCAGAATACTCCTGCATTAGTGCCGGTTTGAGCAATTTATAAGATTCAGAAGGTCAAGTTCAGAAGCTGTTTCCTGTTAGAAGCTCATTTCCTTCATCATGGCAGTTTACGGGAGCAGATATGGATCAACGTTGGATCATTGTCCTAAGAATGCTGATCACATCCTGTTCTGAACTGTGCTGACGTTGTGGATACATAGAAGTTAAGTGGCCTGTTTTGTTTGTGAACTGTGCCCTTATGTTCTAACTGAGCCTTCTGTCTATCACATTTTTCACTGTTTACATGCTCATGTTATATGTTATTTGTATTTGTATATTTATATGTTTATATTTCAGCGGGTTTTCTCGGTTGGGCGGTGTCTTTCAGTAGAAGATACCACGTCACAGAGGTTCTACTGTTAGCGTTTTCGTTAGGGACTGTGCGAATTTCCTACGGTGAAATTTGCTAGCGACAATCGTTGCTATATCTGTTTAGTTGTGACGAGTTGTGCTTTATTTTTGTTTTTGTATATTTTTTCTTTTCTTTTCTCTCTTTCTTTTTGTTTTTAGTTTCGATTTCAATTGTTTGTATTTGTAGGTCTCCTCTTTTCTATTATTCAGTTCTTCACGTAAATTTTTGTGTATACACTGTAGCGTCATTTGTTTGTCATATCTTCGCATTCTGTCATCATATTCTTTTTAGTTTCGCTGTTTATTTATTTGACTTATGCGAATGTTTTCGTATTGTTTGATCTTTGTTGTTGTTTACATTGACTCTGATCTTTGTTATTGTTTACATTGACTCTGATCTTTGTTGTTGTTTACATTGACTCTGATCTTTGTTATTGTTTACATTGACTCTGATCTTTGTTATTGTTTACATTGACTTTGATCTTTGTTTTGTTTACATTGTTGGTGACTTTGTTATTGTTTACATTGTCTTGTTACTGTTTGCATAGTTCTTGCATAGTTAGCTTTCACTATTGTTACATATATGCTCATGCACTATTGGTCTATAGTGCACTTATCATAACTAACTGGTGTTTTTTTTTGCTTATGCACTATTGTAGTGCAGTTATGATAAATAACTGATGGTTATGCACTGATTTGTGTAGTGCACTGTTAATTAAGAGGTGACTTGTGATATTATTATACATTTGATAATACAAGTTGGTGTCAAGTCTTGTTTCTCACAGAGATTGGGTTAAACATAGTGATTATACAAGCACTTTATTAAGTCTTGTTGCTATTAAGATTGAAATAAGATAATTAATTATTTCAGGTTCTGTACTCACATTTTAGACATCATGTCTACATTTGAGTACTTTATTGAGCAGGGTAAAGCCCTTGGGAAGACAGGTGATAAATTAGAAGAATTTGCGACTGTTCAATATGCCAAGGCATTGAAGTCGGAAGAAAAGAAAATGAAAGAACAAACTGAACAAAAGAGAATAGATGCTGAAAATTTAAAACTGCAGATGCAGGTAGATGAAAAAAGATTACAAATGGAAATGGAAAAACAAAAAAGAGAAGCAGAATCTCAGGAGAAGAGGCTTCAGGCTGAGGCTGAAAATAAGAGACTTGAAAAAGAGGCTGAAAATAAGAGACTTGAAAAAGAGGCTGAAAATAAGAGACTTGAAATAGAGGCTGAAAATAAAAGATTAGAAAAACAAGCTGAGGCTGAAGAAAGAAGGTTACAAAGAGAAGCTGATGAGAGAAAAGCAAAAATGGAGCATGAAGAAAAACTGATAACGCGAATGTCGTGGGTTCGATCCCCACATTGGCCACCATGAATTGATAAGGGTGGATTTAGGATGCCGTCAAATTACCACCTCTATCGACACCAGGTATTACAGTGCAAGATGTGGGTGTCTTATCTGGTTTAGAATGTTGCTGTGTGTGTTGCAGTAGAACAGTTCACAGGGTACACCACAGGCAACATGACGTGTAGAGTCATAGAAATGGTAACTTCGCTTTAGTTTTATACCATTTATTGCACGCCACAAAACAGTCATGATACTTATGTTATCATCAGCATAGTATAACGAATGCAGCATTCAAAATCATATTAACTGATAGTCATGTAGGGTTCAATACTCAATAGTTGTATTGTGAACAGATATCATAAAGTTCTGGTTCGTGAAGCTGTATGCATAATATATATAACTTCTGCAACCGTGTCAGCTGCAGATCTTCAATGTTCATAGACAATAATAAATGCTCCCTTTCTGATGCTAGCAGATCAGATGTATACAATAAGTCCGTTTACTGTCTGCACGTGAATAGCATACTGGGCATATAGGTCATACCGACCTTTATAACGTTTCTAAGTCTAACCATCTGACTTGGACGTGATCTCTGATATAACGAATCCTGGAACACAGACAATAGTCTTGTTGGTCTAGAGCGACCCATATATATATAACTAGTTCAGGTATAAAGATACCGGTGACTTAATCCTAGTCAAAGTACCTCTCCATTTTGAATCACACAGGCGAGCAAAAAGGCGACAAAATGACGAACCTCTAGATGATAGCATAAAGTTCGATACAAGAGGAATTACCTTATTTCGGAAAATCAACCATGAACATATGCCTCCAGGCAGGCTTGAATAATACTGGGAAATAGTCTAGTTAGCTAACTAACTCACAAAGACAATGTATTTCCCTCAGAAAATCACAAGACGCAGGTTGCGTCCGCTCGCTACTCAGACCATTTCTAAACTGCCCCGAGCTGGGCGGAACAACAAACGAACTCCAAGTCGAGACATGCGCAGAACGACAATCTCTGAGTCGCCGTTCACAATAAGACGATTCTAAGAACATTCGAGATAAAAGTCTTACACAGTCGCGCCTTTTATGGACATGAACAGAAGCGTTAAGGCAGGTTTCAGACATCTACAACAGTTGACTGATACTACCAAATAAGGAGATATGGTCACGCTTCGTTCAAGAAATTATAGACCGAACGTGTCTCTATACAAGAGAAGGCAAACTCCTAAAAAAATTGTAGTCTCGATAACTCGGGTGATGTCCCTTTGACTGTAAAAAACATAATACACACTTCAGTCAAAAAATGATCATACATACGAAAAATGATCATACAAAGACTTTGGAAAAAGTAATTATTTGTGCGTAACAGTCCGATTGAAGGATTTTCGGCTTATCCTGGGGTAAGACATCTTTTTGCACTCTCTGCATAGTGGCCATTGTAAAACAGTTAATTGAAGCTTGTCCGTGAAAAGGGGCTTCCCATTCCATTTGGTCCACTTTATCAAATTTATTTTTTCTATTGTCAGGCCTACGTTTGCCCCGTGGCGTGTCCAGGTCCTGATCAATGTTCCCACTTGTGGGTGTTCCCTCATGTGCTATGCTACACCTTTCAACAAAATTCTCAATGTCCCACCTTGCCTTGGGCCAATAATAATTGTGAGCCACCTTTTGGATGATGGTACCAATTTTCTCATGGTCCCCATCTTGTTTCACATGTAGGCTCTTTATTAATTCTGCCCTGTATCTTTTAGGAAGAACCAACTGTCCGTGATCATTGGATCTAGTTCCGGCCTTCCTGTAAATCAACTTGTTTTTCATGTAAAAATCTCCCTTGCCTGGAGTTGTATGACAAGTTGACAATTTCCTGAAACAAGACTTGAGGGTCTTATCCCCAGCCTGTGCCTTCCTCATCTCTTCTGGAGTGGTATCTATCAGGATATCCTCCTCCTGTCTTGAGGTTGACCTGACCTGAAGGGTGGCCATAACTATAGGGTTCCTTCTACAATGGTCAGTGTCATGATAGTTCATCTTACAATTTTTACACCATCTCTTTCCTTGGTTGAAAGATTTTCTTTCATCATATTTCCTTTCATCGAATTGTGGGGTTTTATTTTTATTGTCATACCGTGGCCTATCAAACTGGTGTTTACCTTTGTTTTGATCTCTAGGATCAAATTTATTAAAGTTCTGTGGTGCCCTAAAATTATCTACCTGTTTCTTTTTATTACCTGATACCTCTGCCTGAGCTGCTTGATACCTTTCTGCAACATTTAGTAACTCACCCAGTCTCTCTGCACCTTGTTCCATGAGAAACTTTCTCAGGTCTGGAGCCATGGACTCTCTTAATTGTTCTATAAGGACCATTTCCTTAAGATCTTGGGTTTTCCCCAGAGAAGTCCATTTCTCCAAGTATGTCTCTAACCGTGCAGAGAACTGGTGATAGGTTTCACCTGACAGTAGTTTAGCATTCCTAAATTTTTTCCTATAAAATTCTGCGTTCTTTTCATATCTTAACAAAAGAGCCTGCTTTAGCATGTCATAATTTTCTTGATCACCTCTGCTCATTTTGGCAAAAAACTTCATAAGCTGCCCCACGAAGCCCTTGAGATAACTTTAAGCTCCACCTTTCTCTGTCTAACCCATACGTGGTAGCTAATAGTTCATATCTATTTAGATAGCTCTCGATATCATCTTCTTTCTCAACAAAATGATCTAAATGAAAATTCATAGCTGAGGTTGAGGCTCCCTGACTAGCAGTAGCATCGGAGGTAAAGGGACTGGCACCATTTTCAGGAGCATGGCCTTGAAACTCAAACTCCCTTAGTCGTAACTCATGTTCCCTTTGTAATCTTTTCTCCTCCTTTTCTGCTTCCCTTTCTGCAGCTAATCGCTTGTCTTCCCTTTCTGCAGCCTGTCTTCTTTCCTCGGCTTCCCTTTCTGCAGTCAATCTTTTGTCTTCTCTTTCTGCCTCCAATTTCTTAGCCTCAGCCTCAATCTGCAACCTCTTAATTTCTTTTTCAGCCTCTAACTTTCTTTCAGCCTCAAAGCTTCTTTCCTCACGTTCAATATATTTGTCACATTCAGCAGTGACATAAGCAATCATAATTTGCCCGTCCATTCCTAACTCTTTCGCAGTCTGCACAGCAGCAGATCGAAATTTGGCCAGGTCCGCCATTTTCTAACAGGTAAATGTAAACAATATCTAACTAAACAATTCAATTTCTAACTAAATATCCAATGACAACCACAGGCACTGAGAGCTCAACGTTATTTATTTTCACCCAAGGATACCTTTTTAATTTTTATTATTCCCTGAAGTGAATTACCCCCAATATTTATAATAGGGAAAGATTCAAAATCCCGGACGAGCCCCCAATATATGTGGTAAAGTGGGATGTTATAAATATTTATAGGGGACTTAGTGTACTGACTGAGATCAGCTGTGAAGGTATCTGTATCTAATAAGTGTGGTGTATTACAGATGACCTTAATTGCTACCACATTTATACCTCAGTCAGAATTATTCTGGAATATTGTGATGACTACGTTAAATGTCTAGGGTTATGAAAATGATGAAGTGTAAGTCACAACAACGACAGACAGATAAACAATTTAATTTATTCCACAACACTTACAACACTGTGACACTCACACACATATAACACTCTATAAGACTATCTTAAATGAGTCAAGTGTTTAAGTTTAAAAATATATGTATTAATTCTTTCAATAATGGGTATCCTGATTCAACTACACAGTGAACCAGGAATCACAATCAAATGTAATTACAAGTATTATGTACACAGTTTATATATATGAACTTTGTATTGACATAGTTTATTATTATTATTCTATGTGTGTAATTTGTGCAGTAGTAATATGAGGTAATACTGGTTTTGTTCAAGCTTGGTTGTTGTTTTTCATCATGACTTCAAGTGTTTGATTATCGGGGAAATAGTATTGGGAAAAGTTCACAGTTCCTGTCATTTGAACCAATTAATTGTCCCTCTGTGTTTAACAAAATGTCAATTTTTGAGGGGGCACATAATGTTGAGCTACTCTGGCCACAGAAGCTTATCTTTCGTGATGGCGGCAGGAAAAGACTTCTCTGCTCGATTGCTTCCTGTGTTCTGGAGACACCTCACTGGTCGCTATCTGGACCAAGGAGTATGCTGTCAGCCTCTGGATTTCAGCAAAACTCAGACCAGGTGCTGCTTCAATAACTAGGACCACAGTCCCTGAAACAAGAAGGTTGTACCTCCTACTTCAGATCTAATTTATAATTTTTAATGAACACTATTAACCACACTGAGCGGTAGGCCAACACATCCGACACGTCATGTTCAGGTTGGAGCAGTATCTAGGCCTTGCCTCATGTTTGCTACTGAACCACGCACATATACAGACATAAATTATCAATTTACATTCAATTTTCATTAAAAAGATATCGAATATATCAAGCTTACCACAATTCATGGAAATAATACACAGATACGTTGACTGGCGATGAATAATGGCACAAATTCCGATCTGCCTCTGTTCCAGACTTTTATTTAGAAAAATATGATCTGGCTCTCAACGCACTGTTTCTTAGTAAGTTTATTTTAAAATGTGGCACTGAACTGACGCTCTTAATTGACTATATTGGCGGGTCTAACCAATCGGGCCATGTTTACACAGCTTTTCAAAAAAAAGTACCCTTACTACCATTTCCCCTAACAACAAAGAATTAGTATTTGAAGTCCGACTAATCGTGTTTAGCCTTACATTTACTTCTATCCAATCAAATAGGATTTTACATGGTGGCCCATTTCCCGTAAAATAGTGGTTTCAAAACATGCCACTGTGCGATTATTTTTTGGTGTTGTCTGACACCCTCACTATTTTCTTTTGGCTATAATTTGTTAATTCCTAGACTATTTGCGTAACACTTAACATATTCTTTGTCAGCAAGTCCTAAGGAACCCAAATATATACGTTTTAAGGGAGCTAAGTGGCGGCGTTCAAAATATGTATTTTCTTCTATGATAGTCGTGCTGTTACCACCTCCTCACTTCCAAACTTTTAGGGTGTCTGCTGTACTGTCAGGCTTTCAAACGTAAACCAGTATAATGTCATGTTTCCTAATAAGCGTTTTTCAGGTTTTTAAACCTAACTCTCGTAGTTGTAGTGTTTTTTATCACGGTCTATTTGAAAAAAAAGTTAGTGCCTCTGGCCTTTCGCGCGGGGAGGGTGGCATTAATTGTATATCGCGAGACGCGTGTTCGTGTTGCATGCGTTCCTGCTTTCAGCCCTCCCTCTCTCTATCCTAAGTTCATCTGTCTTTCCGTTTATGTTAACGTAGTGTATAAAATGAAATTAATGGAAGTATTAATTTAGGTCATTACGCAGTGTGCCTAGCTCAAGGTTTTCTTAGAAATACAGTACACGTTTTATAGTAGAAAGCGTGTAGTGATGCAGTAGGCTTTACTATCAACGTGAAACGTTACAATTTGCAGACGAAGTAGAAAACAAGGGGGATTTTTGTACGCCATTGTGACAGCACTGTACTTTTACCATTTCTCTTTCCTTTTATTGAATTTATGTGTTAGGCTTTACATTTACCTTTTAATTTATATATGTGGATTTAGAATGTTTCACGACAACTATCAGGCGCCAAACAAAAATAGAAAAAGTACCAACTGCCTCGGAAATCACGGAGCACGATTCCGTGGGTGTCCCGAATACCAACAAACTAGGCAAATAATTACAGTGGCCAGTGAAAAGGGGGTATCGTACCAAGAAGCAAAAAACAGAGTGACGGCAAGTACTCTAGGTAATAAACGCCAAGACAGCCTAACGGAACAGGTCAGAAAGCTCACGACTGAGGTGAGAGATCTGAAACAACAACTGCAAAAACAGAGAGAAACCCGTCAGTCACACAAAACCAGAGCCTCAACGGCCAGATGTGAGGAAATTCCTGATAGTTCGGAAAGCGTGAAACAATTCATAAACGACATGAAAATAATACACCAAGACATGAAAAGAATTCAGCAGCAGGTAGAAGAAGATGTCAGGAAGCTGATAGAGCTGAAAGAGGGAAACGAAGAACTACTCAAAAGAATAGAGGCAACGAACGACCAATCAGACGAAGAAGTAATCGAGGAAACGCTAGTAAAGCTACTCCCAACAATAATAGAAAAAGCGCTATTTCAGATACAGGAGAAAAGGAAGACACAAGAAACAGAAACGAGGACGGCAAAAGCACACAAAACCACACAAGCCAGATAGTGAGGCAGGATATGAAATACACTATGGAACACGCCACGGCAACACGAACAGACAAACAACGAAGAGAATCAAGACAGTCAGCTAGTGGGACCAGTCCTTATCAGGACTAACAACCGGCCAGCATCGAAGAACCTAACGCACAATATACCCCAATTATAATTTCTTTGGTTGAACAGGGTATAACAGCAATAAAGTCGACGATAGGACGAACGATACAGACTTTTGCAATAAACAGGTAAATCCTACGTTCCCAGACCATTGCTGGGATGTTTCCTCATCCCCGTCGTCACGCCGACATCAGCTGTTTGGGTGCTAAGTTAGCATTTTGTACCCACGTCTCACACCTGCGTTTTCATGCTTACATCACGTGCGGTTGTCATGGCAGAACAGCAAGTACAGTTGATCTCACCGGTGTTGCATTGCCTGGTTCGAAGGATTGGTTGGTGTCCAGTCAGTGAAACGCCGAATGGCTGACTAAATAGGAGGTGATTGACAGATGGGTTCAGCTGCATTTATTGTTAACCTCTTGAAACTTTAGTATTTGCAATATCAACAGTTTTAATATAGTTGTCATCATGAGCTTCATCGGCAATATCTTTGTTACTATTATCATTACCTTCTTCTCACATTGTCAGTCACACTGTTTCCATAATCTTCCTTCTCACACTACTTTATCTGACCACAGTCAATATATACATCTCGCTCACACTCTGTTGGATCACAATCATAATATCCACCTGATTCACACACTGTCAGATCACAATGATTATATACACCTAGTTCACACACTATCAGATCACAATCGTTATATGCACATAGTTCACAGACTATCAGATCACAATCTTTATATACATCTAGTTCACACACTATCAGATCACATTTGTTATATACACTTAGTTCACACACTCATTCATATAACAATCGTTATGTACACCTAGTTCACACACTATCAGATCACAATCGTTATGTACACCTAGTTCACATGCTATCAGATCACAATCGTTTTGTACACCTTGTTCACACACTATCAGATCACAATCGTTATATACACCTAGTCCACACATTATCAGATCACAATCGTTATATACACCTAGTTCACACATTATCAGATCACAATCGTCATATGCACCTAGTTCACACAATATCAGATCACAATCTACACCTAGTTCACACACTATCAGATCACAATCGTTATGTACATCTAGTTCACACACTATCAGATCACAATTGCTATATACACCTAGTTCACATACTATCAGATCACAATCGTTATATACACCTAGTTCACACACTATCAGATCGCAATCGATATGCACACCTAGTTCACACACTATCAGATCACAATCGTTATGTACACCTAGTTCACACACTATCAGATCACAATCGTTATATACGCCTAGATCATATACTATCAGATCACAATCTACATCTCGTTCACACACTATCAGATCACAATCGTTATGTACACCTAGTTCACACAATATCAGATCACAATCGTTATGTACACCAAGTTCACACACTATCAGATCACAATCGTTATGTACACCTAGTTCACACACTATCAGATCACAATCGTTATATACACCTAGTCCACACATTATCAGATCACAATCGTTATATACACCTAGTTCACACATTATCAGATCACAATCGTTATATGCACCTAGTTCACACAATATCAGATCACAATCTACACCTAGTTCACACACTATCAGATCACAATCGTTATGTACATCTAGTTCACACACTATCAGATCACAATTGCTATATACACCTAGTTCACATACTATCAGATCACAATCGTTATATACACCTAGTTCACACACTATCAGATCGCAATCGATATGCACACCTAGTTCACACACTATCAGATCACAATCGTTATGTACACCTGGTTCACACACTATCAGATCACAATCGTTATATACGCCTAGATCACATACTATCAGATCAGAATCTACATCTCGTTCACACACTATCATATCACAATCGTTATGTACACCTAGTTCACACACTATCAGATCACAATCGTTATGTACACCAAGTTCACACACTATCAGATCACAATCGTTATGTACACCTAGTTCACACACTATCAGATCACAATCGTCATGCTCTCTTAGAGTAATCGTATTCTGAGAGACTATTTTCTATTACATTGATGTTATATTCTGAGAGACTATTTTCTGTCTCCTATATTGATGTTATATTCCGAGAGACTATTTTCTGTCTCCTATTTTGATGTTATATTCCGAGAGACTATTTTCTGTCTCCTATATTAATGCTATATTCTGAGAGACTATTTTCTGTCTCCTATATTGATGTTATATTCCGAGAGAACTAATTTATGTCTCCTATATTGGTGCTACATTCTGAGAGACTATTTTCTGTCTCCTATATTGAAGTTATATTCTGAGAGACTATTTTATGTCTCCTATATTTGTCGTGAAACGAGTTGTTACGTACATTTATTACCTACGGGGGTAGTCTTCGGTCCTGCCAAATGTACGCACCAGTTTTATATAGTTATATTATTTGTGCGTTCGATTGATTCACGCACTGACGTGCACAATGCTGTGTGAGTTGCTTTGGACGCACGTGTAACCTAGTTGAGTAGTTTCTGACGTCATGAATGGGGCAGCTCGGACCATATTTATGTCCGCTGTGTTATCCCTTGATTTTGGCAAATGTGAAATAGCCATCAGTTGTATTCGTATCTATTGATCTTCATGGCGAAGTCAATAGTGGAAGTATAAAGTAAGTGTCGCCCCATTTCTTATGGCATGTTTATTTATGTACATTAAAGTATCAGGCCGCTCCTATTAATGGTCTAGCGGGAATTCATCGTAGATGACATTCCTAGAATTGGACACACGGAGTCGATAGCCTTTGAATCTTTTCGTAGAGGGAGAATACCTACAAGAAATCAAGTTAATGAATTTATATGCTTCACATGTTTAATATGCTGTTACTACAATGCCAGAAGCGTGGCATAGAATGGGAGAGGTTAGTCAACTGGAATCTCTAACCTGTTCGTATTATCATGTATGACTTTGTTTGAAAACTATATACTATATCTAACGGGATGTATGGAGAAAGTCTGGGATTATGAAGTATGATATGGAAGAATTTTAACCTGGAGTATGAATACGTTACCATGATGTACGTCCTTGAAGGAAGGTCAATGGACTTGAATGAGCGGAATATTATATGGTAACAGTTTTGTGATCCTCAGTCACTTGAGTCAGAGGACTTTATTAGTAGAGAATCTTCAGGAACTTTAAAAGTAATTATCAACATGTTGACGTATGATTTCTGCGCCTGTGACGATGTTAGTCTTGTCCACTCCGTATGTGCTGTGTTGAATAAAAATCTATGTACAGTCACCACCGACTTCTGTACTGCCAGTACTTGCCCAGTTCACCCAGTTCAATACTACTTGTTGAAGTTCGTTTGAAGAATATTGTTGACATTCGTTCATTTTTAACCATTCGCGTTTTAAGCTACCTCTTCACTAGTATAAACTGAACTCAACGATAAAACGGAGTCAACAATAATTGGTATGCCAGTGTGGTCTGGAAATAACTAACTTCCAAAGAACGTACTCAATACTTTTCTGTGAAAAGAAGATTTTAACTTTCAAGTCACCAACATCTCGAACTTGGAACCCAGTGGGATGAGAAATCAGATTCAACTTACGTTTACCAAGGTCAAGGTCTTCAATCAACCTCCACGTCAAGTTTCACAGTGACTGATTACTTGGAGATCATCTCTTCATCATTATTGCGTGCGAGCTGTAATCTAGAGAAGCAGAACGAAGTATTTTATCTGTAGACGTACATTTACGGAGACGAGGCACATTGATTTTTTACCTGCACGCGAGATGAGTATAACGTGTTTCCGTTGTACACTTTATTACGCTTAGTTGTGCCTTCCGTGATATGTCCACATTCATATTTTTCGTGTTAAGTGTTATATGTTGTGTATTCTTCGTGGGAGGTAGGGAGGTTGATCTGACGAACGAGATCCATCTCGAAGCCAATTCGGGCTCTTCGTCAGACGTTCTGTAGGACATTATTTTGCAGACTTCCCGCAGTGGAATGTTCCTATGCGTGAGCATAGAAGGATCTTTGGTCCACTGTGTCTGGTAGTCTGTGACACCTGACTGTTTTAGCTGTTTCGTCAAGTTTTAATTGTTGTTTTTGGTAGTTATTTTTACTTGTACCTTATTTTCATGATGTATTTTGTATGTGATTATTGTCCATCTTACCTGACTGTCGTTCAGTTTTTTACAAAGCATATGTTTTTACACTGTGTTGTCAATTGTCTTGTGCATTATTTGATCGTAGATGTCATCGTAATTTTTTACGACATTCTATTTTAGTTCCACATTTTATTTTATTTGATTTCTACGACTGTAGTCATTTGTCTTGATTATCGTGTCGTGTCAGTATTGTGCTATTGTCTGTCACGTTATTGCTTTCACACCATTTCATGTTATAAATTACATTATTAATTATTAATATTATTGCCTATTATATAAATTGATTTTACCGTTCTAGAACAGGAACGAAAACCACTAGTTGTAGTAACAATTTTAAGTAGTATTATTACATAATAAAATTGAATAATGGCTACCTTAGACTATTTCATTAAGCAAGCAAAAGCTCTTCAGATGGCTCCTGAGGAAGCAAAAGCATTTGCACTTGCAGAATATAAGAAAGCTCAAGAAATAGAAGCTGATCAGAGAAGGTTAGAAACTTTACGTTTGGAAAATTTGAAATTTGAGGCAGATCAAAAAAGGATTGAGGCGGAGGAGAATGAGAAAAAAATGAGATTAACTGCTGAGGAGGATGAAAAGAAGAGGAAATTTATAGCTGAGGAAGAGGAGAAAAAAATGAGATTAGCCGCTGAATTAGAAGAGAAACGATTTCAGCGTGAGTCCGAACAGAAAAAATTCGAGGCTGAAGAGCAATTTAAAAGAGATGCGGCAGAAAAAGAAAGACTACTTAATATTGAAATGGGAAATAAACAAAAAGAAATGGAAGAAAAAAGATTAATAGCTGAAAAAAGAAATGGAAGTTAAACAAAAAGAAATGCAAGAAAGAAGATTAATAGCTGAACAAAACACAAAACGACTTCAGCTTGAGATGGAAGAGAATGAAAGAAAACGACAGCATGAACTGAAATTAGCAGAGTCAGAATATGAGAGACTTAGGTTAACTCAGGAAGCTAATTCTCAGAGAACTTTTGAAAGCCAAACTTCATCCAGACATGATAATTTTAAGGAAATTCACCTTAAATTACCAAAATTTAATCCCCCGTCTGATGACGTGATATTCTTCCTAGATAGGTTTGAGGCCACTTGTGTGTCTTATAACGTGGATAAAGCTCTATACTGTACATATTTATCCAGATTACTCACAGGGGACGCATTAGCAGTTTATCATACCACCAGCATTAGTGAGAAAAATGACTATAATGCTCTTAGAGCGGCACTTCTGCAAAAATTCCAAATGACAGAAGACCAATATCGATCAAGATTTCATACATTACTACCTCAATCTAGCAGAAATTTTAGTGATTTTCTGTCACAAATACGACTAACATTAGAAAGATGGATCGAATTATCCAAAATTGAAAAGTCGTATGAAGGTCTCTTCGATTTACTGATGCGCGATAAGGTACTTTCGTCTGTAAATCCTACATTTCTCGCATTTTTACACGAACGGAAACCTTTATCTATGAAAGATTTAGAACAGCATGCTAAAAATTTTTGCACTGCTCACCCAAACATGGATCTAAGTAATGCACAGATTAAGAATGAATTGCCTGTTGCTTTTGCAGCACAACAAAACAATTTTTCACGCAATCGTTCTTTTAGTGCTGACAGATATGTCAATAAGGGAAATAATGACAATTTTAACAATGGTAATTTTTACAAAGGGAAGCAATTTCAACAATCTGCTCCATTTAATGTTTCTTGGAACCAGGCTCACAGATCGCGAGATTTTGGTAACAATAATTTTAAAAATAATCAAGGACATTATAATAAACAAAACTGGAGATCAAGATCTCAGGGTCCGCAAAACAAACAATTTTTTGGAAATAAACCATTTTACCAACATCATAACGATCATTATACAAATTATCGGACTCATCCAAATTTTAACTCTAGCAGAAACTACAATTATGGCAATTTTAATGACAAAAATCAAAATCGATCGCGTCGACGAGATAGATCGTTGAGTAATACGAATAGACATTCTAATGTCGCTTTTAGTGATACACAGGCTAACATTGAACAGGGTAAAGGAGCTGAAACTCATAATGCTATGTGTTGTTCTCTTGATTGTACCCAAGTCAAAGATTGTTCAGAATGCTCTACTCTTTTCCAGCCCAGGGCGATCACGACGCTGCGTTGCGGACATACCTTACCTAGTCTACCTGCAGTCTGTACGGCCACTGCTGCGTCAGTACACCAGGGACAGGGCTCTCTTAAGTTTAACAAGGGATTTGTCAACAATATTTCATGCTCTCTCCTATTTGACTCAGGTTGCAGCACAGTCGGCGTCCGGACTTCGCTGATCAACCCAAGTTGTGCCACGGGCCGGGTTGTCAAGTGTGTAACGTTTGGTGGCACAATTGAAACATTTGCCACTGCTATTATTGATCTTAATACACCATTTTTTTCAGGAAAGATTCAAGCTTGTCTCCTTCCGAATCCAATTTGTGATTTAATACTTGGTCGCATACATGGTATTAAAGAGTGTACACCACAGCAAATTGCTGAATGGGAAGAGCGACATATTCAAACTGCAAATGCAGTAGTTACTAGAGCGCAAGCTACTAATATGTCGCATGATACACCTATGGAACCTACAGTTCATACCACTTGTGATGATGATGCTCCTATTTCACGGGAGTTGTTTGCAACATTGCAAAAGAATGATGATTCATTAAAAAAAAAATTTTCAGTATGTGAACAAAAATAATACCAGCAACAAACTTGCAAAATCTAGACATGATTTTATACTTAAAAATGGGATTTTGGTTAGAGTAATACGAGAAAAGGATTCATCCTTATGTTCTCAGATTATAGTCCCATCCTGTATGAGATCTCGTATATTACGACATGCGCATGACTCGCAATGTGCGGGCCATATGGGTTTTTCGCGTACCAAATCCAGAGTGCTTTCGGCATTCTACTGGCCAGGCGTCCATAAGGACATCACTCTCTATTGTCGGTCCTGTTTGATATGTCAAGAAGTTAAGGTACGGGGTCCATTTCATGCGGCTCCTATTCAAGCTGCGGACATCCCGATTAGACCATTTGATAAAATGGCTATAGACATTATTGGTCCTATGCTACCATCTGCTAGAGGGCATACGCATATCCTTACGTGCATTGATATGTGCACTCGCTGGCCTGAAGCCATCCCTCTCAAGAACACTTCATCTGCCAGTGTAGCAGAGGCATTGATGTTAATCTTCTCACGCATTGGTTTTCCACGGAAAATCTTGTCGGATCATGGGGTTCAGTTCATTTCTGAATCCATGTCTCAAGTTATGAAGACATTAGGTATAGACAGATCTCTAAGTTCTATTTATCATCCGATGTCAAATGGGTTAATTGAGCGTCTAAATAGGACACTCAAGCAGTTGTTGGGTAAGATGACTCAAGACCATCCCCAAGACTGGGATCGGGTCCTACCCGCTTGTCTCTTTGCGTATCGCGAAGTACAAAATCAAGCAACGGGGTTTTCTCCATTTCAACTTGTTTTCGGCATGCAACCACGCGGTCCGATGTCGTTAATCCACGACTTATTGGTTGACGAGAATATTGAAGAGGAAACTCAATCCTCTTATGAGTATGTGATCTCTCTGAGAAAGAGAATCATAGATGCTTGTAGATTAGCTACTGCATCATCCGAACAAGCCAAAGAAAAAGCTCGTCTATTTGCAAACAAGTATAGACGTCTTCGCCAGCTCATACCTGGTGATGAAGCTTTTGTATTACTCCCTGCGCATAATAATCGTCTTTTAATTACCTGGAGAGGTCCTTTCAGGATCATCTCAAGAATATCCGATGTCGACTACATCGTTGATGTTAATGGTAAACATAAAACCTTCCACATTAATATGTTGAAGGAATATTACTCACGTCCTGATTATCTACAATCAGTGTTCCAAGCAACTGACGATCCTACACCTCCTATTCAACACTATTCTAGTTTGTCAGTCATCCAAGAAGAGGAATCTTCTTTCGATGATGTACAACTACCAATACCAGTTGTACCACTCCATTCCACTGAAAAATGGAATGATGTTACTATCTCATCTACTCTTACTGATGATCAACGTCAGCAAGTCTCTAATATTCTACACACGTATGAGGATGTCCTCACTGACATCCCAGGTCATACGTCAGTCATCCAACATGACATTATTCTGACTGACGATACACCGATTCGAGTTCGCCCATATCCTATTCCTTTACACTTTCGTGATAAGGTTGATAAGGAATTGGATGAGATGCTTCAATTAAATATAATTGAACCATCTTCATCACCATATTCTTCTTCTATGGTAATCATTAGGAAGAAGGACAACAATATACGTCTTTGCGTAGGTTACAGGAAATTAAACAAAGTTACAAAATTCGATGCGGAACCATTACCTCTTTTAGACGACTTATTAGAGAAATTATCTCATGCCACATTCTTTTCGAAATTTGACCTTTCAAAGGGTTATTGGCAAGTGCCACTAACCCCTAAAGCAAAGCCATTCACCGCTTTCTCGACGCCACGGGGTCTTTTTCAATGGAATTTTATGCCATTCGGTCTAATGAATGCGCCAGCTACCTTTGTACGCATGATGCGCCGCATATTGTCTCATCGTCCCGATGTCATTACTTATATAGATGACATCTGTCTTTTCAGTGACTCTTGGGATGAACATATTCAGGGTTTAAAATCTTTACTTTCTACCTTACGGGATTATAACTTAACAGCGAAACCTTCAAAGGCTTTTGTCGGTTTTCATGACATCTCATTTCTTGGTCACCGTATAGGTCGCGGTTTAATGTATACAGAAGACAGTAACGTCTCTAAAATTTTAAACATCTCAGCACCTAAGACAAAAAAACAAGTGAGGTCGCTCTTAGGACTAATACAGTTCTATTCTAAATTCATCCCTCATTTGTCTACTATAACTGCACCTCTTTCTTCGTTACTAAAAAAAGGTACAACTAATGTAATAAAGTGGTCGCAGGATCATCAAACGGCTTTAGACTATATAAAACAATTTTTTTCAAATAAGCCTTTTTTACGGTTGCCTAACAAAGATCTCACCTTTGTTCTTCGCAGTGATGCTTCTTCCTACGCTATCGCGGCAGTTTTGATGCAGGAATACGGAGGCACCTTATTTCCGGTTATGTACGTATCCAGAAAGCTTACGACAAGCGAGATGAAGTATTCCGTTCTAGATAAAGAACTCCTCGCTCTTGTCTGGTCCATCAATAAACTGGATCGTTATCTCCTCAGATCACACTTTGTGGTGGAATCCGATCAGAAAGCTCTTACAGCACTGAACACAGGGAACGTGAAGTCATCAAAGTCAGCGCGTTACGCTATTGCGCTTCAACCGTTCCATTTTGAGATACGAGCTATTCCTGGAGTACAGAATGTGTTTGCAGACTGTCTTTCAAGATGCCCTAGTGAACATGTCGAAATTAAACCACTTCCAGATGGTGAAACGTCCTCACAGAAACATGAATAACTTTGTACATGGTCACTGATTATACATCTGTGGAGACTATGTGTAGTTCTGCAGTATTCGTATATATATAACTTTCAGAATATACTTACGTATGGATTATAACATTATTTCTTGTGAAGTAACGTTTTGTTAGAACGGGAACAGTGATATTAAAGTAACATTTTTTTTTAGTATGGAAACATTGGTAAGAGTGACAAATAGACATTCACTATTGTTATGGAACAGATTACACTACATATCGTGTTCGTAAACGTATTTCAGACATGGTACATTTAGAACATATTCTTGTCGATTTAACTAGTTCTAAAAGAATATTAACAATGAGTGAAATTGAAATCACTTAGAATAAATTAGTAATTAGTTATTTGTTTATAAATTAAGTACTATTAATTAGTATAATTCAATTTAATCAATTTGATTGATTATAAATCACACATCTACTAACTTTATTAGTGTTTCGCAATACGTGTATTCACGTATCCCACTACATGATATCTCACTTTTAGATAACTAGTCAAACTTACTAGTGTTAGGAAATAGTAAGTGCGTTGCTTCTTAAAGTGTTTAATTATGCTTTGTTTCATTTTGCATGTTGTATTTTAAAATTTTCTGTTTTATTGATTCTTTTATCATTGATCATCATCAGTGTTGCTGTTCATTTTCATTTTTGAAATCATATGTTTCAAATTTCTTTAAAAAAAAAAATTTGGTTGAATTTTATTATCATCTTTTTTTTTTATGGTTTATTTCATTTTCATTTTCAACTTCTTTTTACTTCGAATATTACCACATCGTTCCAAAGTAGGTCGATGGTGGATGTGTGCTTTAATGCATACTATCATTTAGTTATATTGTTTTCATTTAATATTCTTTTCTTAATATGATATAATTTTATGCATGTCATAAATCTTGTTGTAGTTTTGACTCACCTCTCTCGAGTAATTAGTTCGAAAAAAATTAATAGAATTAATTTTTTTTAAGGGGAGGTGATAAGGGAGCTGTTACGTACATTTATTACCTACGGAGGTAGTCTTCGGTCCTGCCAAATGTACGCACCAGTTTTATATAGTTATATTATTTGTGCGTTCGATTGATTCACGCACTGACGTGCACAATGCTGTGTGAGTTGCTTTGGACGCACGTGTAACCTAGTTGAGTAGTTTCTGACGTCATGAATGGGGCAGCTCGGACCATATTTATGTCCGCTGTGTTATCCCTTGATTTTGGCAAATGTGAAATAGCCATCAGTTGTATTCGTATCTATTGATCTTCATGGCGAAGTCAATAGTGGAAGTATAAAGTAAGTGTCGCCCCATTTCTTATGGCATGTTTATTTATGTACATTAAAGTATCAGGCCGCTCCTATTAATGGTCTAGCGGGAATTCATCGTAGATGACATTCCTAGAATTGGACACACGGAGTCGATAGCCTTTGAATCTTTTCGTAGAGGGAGAATACCTACAAGAAATCAAGTTAATGAATTTATATGCTTCACATGTTTAATATGCTGTTACTACAATGCCAGAAGCGTGGCATAGAATGGGAGAGGTTAGTCAACTGGAATCTCTAACCTGTTCGTATTATCATGTATGACTTTGTTTGAAAACTATATACTATATCTAACGGGATGTATGGAGAAAGTCTGGGATTATGAAGTATGATATGGAAGAATTTTAACCTGGAGTATGAATACGTTACCATGATGTACGTCCTTGAAGGAAGGTCAATGGACTTGAATGAGCGGAATATTATATGGTAACAGTTTTGTGATCCTCAGTCACTTGAGTCAGAGGACTTTATTAGTAGAGAATCTTCAGGAACTTTAAAAGTAATTATCAACATGTTGACGTATGATTTCTGCGCCTGTGACGATGTTAGTCTTGTCCACTCCGTATGTGCTGTGTTGAATAAAAATCTATGTACAGTCACCACCGACTTCTGTACTGCCAGTACTTGCCCAGTTCACCCAGTTCAATACTACTTGTTGAAGTTCGTTTGAAGAATATTGTTGACATTCGTTCATTTTTAACCATTCGCGTTTTAAGCTACCTCTTCACTAGTATAAACTGAACTCAACGATAAAACGGAGTCAACAGAGTGTAACCCACTACTTTGTTAATCACTATGTCGAGATACAGATTTGCTTCACCCAATCAACGAGCAACGTTCACCAGTCTCTGAGACAGAATAAATTAACGGCCATCTTGTTCACGCAAGATGGCGGAATAAAACTGAATAAAATTAGGCTGTATGAGACCAGGTACTAAACTGCAGGAAACCAATCAGCTTGCTCCGCCAGGAACCAACCAAAAGCCTTGCTTAAGAATTCACCTACCTATATAATCGGGCGGATTTTATGCATAATCACACATCACCGACACGACGCCAGAGATACCGACCGACTGAAGAGGAGAAGCTGCCACCTTGATTTATAGCTTACCTGGAGTGCAATGACCTGCAGCCTGCTTTGCTAAGTCGAGTCAAAATCTGGCCGGTTTGAATCTTAGAGGGTAACTATATTTACGATAACCTTTAGGAAAATAGGCTTTCAGCAGGTCTATAATGTTGGTATTTGTTGTGTGTCATTTATACTACCTATCAGGTTACTGATTGTATCTTGGGGGAATTAAGTATAATGATTGTATTTCCTATTATTATTGAATAGACGAAGACTAATAGGACTCATACCTCAATCTATTGTCTCCTATAACTCAATCTATTGTCTCACATGACTTCAATCTATTATCTCAGACCAACTGCAATATAACTAAAACAGTCCTTGTTAGGACTCAATCTATTGTCTCCTCTAACTCCAAACTATTGTCCCATATAACTCCAACCTGATATATCACCAAACAGTCCTCGTCGCATATACTCCTATCATAAGAACATAACGTTATTGTTAGGATATATTATAGCACTCGTCAGAGAGGGCCTGGTATATTATAGGGGGAAGGACATGGTTGTATCACACCTAGGTGTACATATTATTGGATGTATTCATGTATTGAATTTATATTATTGGATGTATTCATGTATTGAATTTATATTATGGGATGTATTCATGTATTGAATTTATATTATTGAATGTATTCATGCATTGAATTTATATTATTGAATGATATCCATGTATTAGTTTATCAGAAAGAATGTTTTGCAAGTAGACACCTGTCTTGTCTCGCTATTGCTAAATCATACTGAGCCATGTTGTCATTCATCCTACATGCAGACACTGAGACACGCTCATATCATATACAATAGAAATAGGTGGGCTTGAGGACAGAAATTAGCCCCTATTTTTGCTTGTTACAGGTTTTATACGTGTCATAAAAACTGAGATCGTGGGTCGTCAATCCAGCTGCCTGGAACTCCGCAGGAGCATAGAGGTTGTCAAGACTCTACATCTTTAGTCCCCCTCAGTCTTGGGTGGGCTAACGAAACGATCAACAGCTGGTGTTTTTGTGTCAACCAAGCCAAGAAGGACAGCACTTCTAAGAGATGAGTACACATTAGTACCATTTCTGTCGGCATTGTGAGCAAAATCTAAGTCAATGAAGAAAACGTGAATTAGCGTAGCAAGAGACAATAATAAGATCATAGTGGATAAATTATACGTAAATAACAGCATAGCTGATAAACGTTATATCCTTAATTAACAGCACAGCTGATACATGTACTATAATTGAATAACAGCACAGCTGATATAATTTTTGTTCCTATAATTGGAAAACTTGTTATAATATATTTACATATCTATATAAATATAAATATTTGTAAATCATATGTAAACTTACAAATTCATTACATTCCATTTTATACATTCATCCTTCAGCACAAGAGTAGATAGTGTATATACTAAATAAATAATAAGGAAATTGTATTTGAACGACTTGTCAATTTTATCATTGTTAAGTAAAATCTGTTTCCTTGTTTTTTTAATATCACAATTAGTTACACAGCGGAGGTGGCACTTTATGTCGGTCTCCTCTCTACTATTGTTTCGAGATCAGATCATTCACAGCCGTAACTAATTTGTGATACCAGTAGTCCTCTCAGACACTGGGACTTCACCATTTTCTGCAGAAATTCTATTTCTGTGAGCCAAATAAAACCTCACGCCACAATATTAATGCTATATTCTAGAGACTATTTTCTGTCTCCTATATTTATGCTATATTCTGAGAGACTATTTTCTGTCTCCTAAATTGGTGCTACATTCTAAGAGACTACTTTCTGTCTCTTACATTAATGCTATATTCTGAGAGAACTAATTTATGTCTCTTATATTGAGAGACTATATTTTGTCTCTTACATTGATGCTATATTCTGAGAGTATTTTCTCTCTCCTATTTTGATGCCATATTTTGAAAGACTAATTTCTGTCCCCTATATCTGTTACAAAACGGTTTGTGCGCTGTCGTGTCCACTCCGGCAGTATTGCATTACCTTTACTGTGCGGGCGAAATTTTGATATTTCTCTCTCTCCCCTGCCCTAACTTGACCCACTTCTGTCAACACAGAAAACTCATCCGAAGGTCAATGTATACATAACTTTCACACTTCAATTCACTTCAATTCGACGGTCCATCCCTGAGGGATTAAATAAGCCACAAAAACCGCGACGATCCCACATGGTCTCCAGGTGAAAGGCTATCGTCGATGTTTGTACAAGATTGGAGTCATCCCTGTCAATTCGTCAGAACAATAGACTGGCAAGATTGGAGGTACGGATAAACTACGAATATATCTAGACAGACGGTCGAATGCGCCGTCATAGTCTGATAACGACGTCTGAATTACGTGGGATAAACAAGTCAGATAATCCCCGATCTGGGAAGACCTTTTGAAGGGTCTTTTATATTTGGACATGCGCCCTAATATAACCGACTAGGTTGAACGGGACGCGCCTCGCCAAAACGAGGCAAAACTTTAAAAAAAAGAAAGAAGGGTGATGAATGTAACTTTACCAAATAATAATCGGATGTTTACAGCCCAATTTTAGAAAGTACTGGTTTGAAATTTTGCACTAGATGAGTCATGCAAAATATTTCATCATAAAGTTGCCATAACTAAAACTTTCAAATAAGATTGGCTGTCATTTTGAGGCGCGAATAACAATTGCGTCGATTGAGCGTTTGTCCTAACCGCCCGGAAAAGCGGTGGCAGGAAATCTACGATATATAATGTAGAACAACTTTGACACACGAGACTGCATTCCAGACAACGTCACCAGTAGACAGCTCAGACCTTGCTACAGAAAAGAATAGAGTTGGACTCTGAATTTATTAGGAACGGAAAGAAGTATTCGAGCATCTTTTACCGACTGGGAAAGAAAACTCGCCAAAATTAATACAAACCCGGACACCTACAGAAAACTACACGCAAAGCCACAGAGGAATTCTGAAGTAAGAAAAAATCCCAGACGTGTGTTCGAGGCAAATCGTATTAACTTGCCGAGACTATTTATCTGAGCAGGAAGTCTAAAGATCCTCAATTTTATTGAGGTGAGTGTACATAGTTTTATACTTTGAACCTTATATGTGTATACTTGACTAATTGTTTTAAAGATTTATATGAGGCTGGCAACCTCAACATGTGAAAGTGATACATTCACGAATCACCACAGTAAGCGCTGGTGATTGCTTCATTCTAGGTCTCACAGAGAACCAAACGCAGAAGTAACCCCAGACTCCGAATGAAGTACGGAGTGCGTGATGATTACATCAACATGTGTATAGTTGTGTATCATCATTTGTTAAATGGATGCAGACTTTATACGATGCTTCAGGCACAAGCCATTTTCCGCTGACCAGTCACAAATTTTCATTAGATTAACTGAAATAATGGTGATTTTTCATAACTTCCCCTGAGTTAGATACTTTACGCTCAGAAGGAGTAAAAAATCTGACAAAAGGAATCGGTTCACAGACAGCGGGGGATAAACGCCTGATTAATATCAGGCAAACAAATATTTAGAAGCGGAATTTGTTCTTTTATTTCCTCTAAAAGTTTGTGGTACGGATCGGAGATGCCAGTTGCATAACTACTACTTTACGACCAATACCAGCTGTCCTACTAGTCTGTGTTTCTAAGCCTGAGATCGACACTTAAAGATCCTTGCCTAGACCAGGAGTGTTAACTTCTAGACATCTGGAAACGTGCCCTCGACACAGGGACGAATTGACGGAACCAGCAGCACCAGCAATTCAGGAATTTGGAAATATAAGTCATAGTTCTAGCAGGCCAGAACAACAGACTCTATTTTGAAAACTGACAGCCAGTCAATGATGATAACTATCTCTAAGAATTACTAGTTTATATTTATTTATATTTGTTCCAAAAGCGATTGATCGTTAAATTTTGTATATGTTGATTAAGATGCAGCAAAAGAGAATGCAGTCAGCGACTCATAGCTTGACTGCTTGCATCAGGGTCAGCGAACCAGAGCTGACCAAGACCCTACTTCACCTCCTCCTGGTGGTCCTGGAAACAGGCTGCATCACTGCAGTCTGGCTGAGAGAGTAGGGATCGCAGAGTGAAGGCAAACCCGGTCCCAAAAAATGCCGTGCTGAAGTCGGATGTGTCGACCGAAAGGTGCAGATATCACAGCTCCGGCGTAAACAGACACAACGCAACCAACGTCCTTTTCAGGACGAACGAGGAAGAAGAAGAAGAAGTATATGTTGATTTTGATAAATCCATAGTCGAGTTAATGATTACAGAGCGTAAAGCACATGTGTGAGTCCTGATTTTAATATTTATAGCTCTATCTACACCTGAAGAGCCACTAACAACAACAATAATAATAACAATAGTATCAATAAAAATAATCAGAGGAATCTCGCTGGATTAAACCAGCTGGGGGCTTAACGAGCTAACGAATTATAAGATAACCCAATCCTTCACAAAAGTTGACTGCAGATACTAGAGTTAACATTTGCTCAGCCTCATGCAGCATTGTTCTCGCTTTTCTGAATATCTTGTGAAATCTCCCTTGAGGTAGAAGCATCATTATGCTTCTATCTACAACTCTGTCAAGAGTAATCTTGTGCGAAGGTAGACACCTTTGAAGACCCAAATTAGTTACTCTTGAAGTTGTGACCACTGTTGAACCACTACTACAGAGCTAAGGGGAGGCAATCCGTGACAGTATTGATGGTACATTCTGAAAGACTATTTTCTGTCTCCCATATTGACGCTACATTCTGAGATACTATTTTATTTCCTTCTCCTGATCCTTTCTTCTCACTTTCATCACCATCGTCCTCTTGCCTGTTTGCCTTCAACATTTCCTTCTAAAATAGTAGTCAACAAAACGAAATGATTCGTTTTACGTCAAAAATATTTTATCTGCCAAATTTCATTCATAACTTTTCCAGAACTACTTTATTAGTTTTCTGGTATACATAAGAATTGCGCTCGTCCCCCAATATCTGCATTTTAATCCCTCATGTCTTGTCTCCACATATTCATTACTGTTCACCTTTCGACGATATGCACTAATTAAGAATATATTACTACGCTTTTGATTGGGGGAGGGGGGGGGATGTCGTGAAACGAGTGTGTAAACCCACTACTTTGTTTAATTACTATGTCGCGATAAAAATTTGCCCAGGCAATCAACGAGCACCGTTCACCAGTCTCTGAGGCAGAATAAAATTAGGCTTAAGCCCTGTTTTTCGGAACTCGGTTGGGGCCATCTTGTCACCCAATATGGCGGAAAAAACAGAATAAAATTAGCCATAAGCCCTGTTTTTCTGGGACTCGTCTCGGTCAAGGATGGTACGGAGCATGGTACTAAACTGCATACAGCCAATCAGCTTACCATGCCGAGAACACACCAAAAGCGTTCCTTTAGCAGTAAAAGTTCCCACATCTACCTATATATACGGGCGGATTTTATGCACAATCACACAACACCAACACGAAGCCAGATTAGACGACCGACTGAGGAAGAGAAGCTGTCAACCTTGATTTATTGCTTACCTGAGTGCATTGACCTGGCAGACTGCGTCACTAGTTGAGTCAAAACCTGGCCTGTTTAAATCTTAGAGGGTAAGCATAATTATACTTGTAGGAAAATAGGCCTACAGCAGGTATATAATGTTGGTATTTGTTGTGTGTCATTTATACTACCTACACCTGTGGGGAATTAGGGATAATGATATGATTGCTGAAGAAGATTCCAACCTGATATATTCCTTGGTTAGGACTTCATCTATGTCTCATCTAACTCCAACCTGAAATATAACCAAAACAGTCCTTGTTAGTGTATCAAACCTAGGTGTACATATTATTGGATGTATTCATGTTTTGAATTTATATTATTGGATGAATTCATGTATTGAATTTATATTATTGGATGTATTCATGTATTGAATTTATATTATTGGATGTATTCATGTATTGAATTTAAATTATTGGATATATTCATGTATTAATTTATCAGAAAGAATGTTTTGCAAGTAGACACATGTCTTGTCTCGCTATTGTTAAATCATACTGAGTACATGCAGACACCTGAGACACGCTCATCTCATATACAATAGAAATAGGTGGGCTTGAGGACAGAAATTAGCCCCTATTTTTACTTGTTACAGGTTTTATTCGTGTCATCAAACCTGAGGTCGTATGTCGTGTCAATCCCGCTGCCTGGAACGTCGCAGGAGCACAGTGATTGCACAGGATCTACATCTTTAGTCCCCCTCAGTCTTGGGTGGGCTAACGAAACGATTATCAGCGGGTGTCGTGTGCAAGAAACTAAGAAGGACATAACTTTTGAGAGATGAGTACACAGTAGTACCATTTCCGTCGGCAATTGTGAGCCATTAACTGTCAGTGACGAAAAAGAGATTTAGCGTAGCAAGAGACAATAATAAGATCATAGCTGATAAAGTATACGTAATTAACAGCACAGCTGATACATTTACTATAATTGAGTAACAGCACAGCTGATATAATTTTTTTGTTCCTATAATTGGAAGACTTGTATAATACAAGTGTATATATATATATATATATATATATATATATATATATATATATATATATATATATATATATATATATATATATATATATATATATATATATATATATATATATATATATATATATATATATATATATATATATATATATATATATATATATATATATATATATATATATATATTTGTAAATCATTTGTAAACTTACAAATCTATTACATTCCATTTTTCAACATTCACCCTTCAGCACAAGAGTAGATAGTGTTTATACTAAATAAATAATAAGGAAATTGTATTTGAAAGACTTGTCAAGTTTATGATTGTTAAGTAAAATCTGTTTCCTTGTTTTAATATCACAGTTAGTTACACAGCGGGGGTGGCAATGTATGACTGTCTCCTCTCTACTAATTTTTGGAGACCAGATCATTCACAGCCGTAACTAATTTGTGATACCAGTAGTTCTCTCAGACACTGGGACTTCACCATTTTCTGCAGAAATTCTATTTCTGTAATTGTTAGTACTATACTGATCCTAGAGCCAATAAAAACCTCACGCCACACTGGGGGCTCGTTCCTGGGATATTTCTATATACCTTGAGCCATACTTAGTCTATTCATCTATCTACACTCTATCTTGTGCCACCCATAGTTTACAAAAGAAATATCTTTTTGAAAGAAATTCATAAATAGAATTTATCTTTGTTTTCTTAGGAGGAGTACCATTTAGTACTCAGTAAATAGTTGATGCTCACAAAGTTGCACGGAAATTATTTGTTCAATTAAATTAATTAAGTTTAATTACAATAATTTGGATATAGTAAATTTACATACCCTCTTTAAGTAACGCCATGGCTGATCTAGTGAAGTTCAGAACTGCGGTCATGCAGATGGGTAAGGAATTAAATATTACAGGTGATGCTCTTATTCAGTATGTCACAACAGAAGTGGACAAACACATGGATAGAGAGGAAAGGAAATTGCAAGTAGAAGCTGAAAGAGAAGCCAAAAGACTGGAAGCTGAGAGAGAAGACAAAAGACTGGAAGCTGAGAGAGAAGGCAAAAGACTGGATGCTGAGAGAGAAACTTAAAGATTAGAAGCTGAGGAAAGGAAATTACAAGCAGAGAGAGACCATCAGTTGAGATTAAAAGAGCTTGAAATTCAGGCAACTACTGGCAATAATGGTGGTAGCTCACCTCACTCGGAGAGTAGCTCCAGCCAGAGCACCTCAAATGGGGCCATGAATTTTCATCTGGACCCATTTGTTGAGAAAGAAGACGCCATTGAGTCGTACCTGGATAGATACGAAAGACTTGTCACTACTTATGGCTTAGTGAAAGAAAGGTAGAGTCGTAAACTATCTCAGGGATTGAGAGGTGTGGCCTACGATGTATATTTGAAGCTCTCAAGAGATGACCAGAAAGATTATGAAATCCTGAAGCAGGCACTGCTTGTGAGATATGAAAGAAAGTCCGAACAGCTAAACTTCTTCCAGGAGAAAACTATCACCAATTCTCTGCTAGATTGGAAACGTACTTGGAAAAATGGAGTATATTAGGAAAGTATCAGGATCTGAAAGAAATGGTAATGATGGAGCAATTGAAAGAGTCCATGCCTCAAGAAATGAGGACGTTTATCATGGAACAAGGAACAGAGAGATTGGGAGATATTGTAACTGTTGCTGAGAGATATGAAGCAGCTCAGGCAGAATTATTAGGGAATAAGAAAAAGCAGGGTGAAAACTTCAAATCATCACAAAACTATACCAAATATGAACAAAAAGACCATACCACAAGGAACAAACAAAGATTTCACCAAAAGGACAAAAACCCTCTAAGATCGGATAAGACACCTTACCGGAAGGAAGGAAAGTGTTGTAAAACTTGTCTAATGAGTAACCACAATACTGCGGATTGCAGAAGGAAGAATCCTCCTCATCATGCTGCATGTCTTACAACAGGGAAGCCGGGAAGGAAGGAACTGGCAGTAAGTCAGAAAGACTTCCATCATCCCCCTGTCTGTGAGGAAGTGACCGTGAATGGCACTCAAGTACTGTGTTTATATGACACAGGATTGGACTTTGATTCAGTTGTGTGCCCTGTTCTAGTGAGTCCTGACCAGATAACCACAGACACAGTGGAAATCAGAAGACCGATCAAGGGAGCAAGAACCATGAAATTACCCATAGCCCGAATCAACATAAGATCTCACTATGTGGAAGGAGAAATCAAAGCAGCAGTGATGGAAGACTCTATTTACCCTTTGATTCTGGGGTGTAGGTATGTTTTCCTTGGAGAACCTATAAAACCTGTAGTTATGGCAACAGTCCAGACCAGGGAAAGCTCCAGGAAAATGGAGGAAAATCCTATCAATACTCATCCATAAGAGATGAAAAAGGCTCAAGCAGCAGACAGCACATTGAAGCCTTGTTTTGGCAAACTGCCTAAAGCACATAACCCTCCAGAGAAAGGAGACTTTTATATGAAGAATGCCCTACTATACAGAAATGCTGGAACAGGACCTAAAGGGCATGGACAGCTAGTAGTGCCAAAATCTTACAGGAAGAAGGTTATGACGCTAGGACATGCTATACCATTCAGTGGACATATGAGAATAGGGCCACTGGACAAAGGATAGCCTGTCACTACTTCTGGCCAGGAATCACAGAGGACATAAAGAGATATGTAAGATCCTGTCCAGAATGCCAAAGAGTAGCTCCTAAGCATAGGACTACACCAGCAACACTGGGAGAAATGCCCATTATGGGAACCCCTTTTGAACGTGTTGCAGTGGATATTGTTTGACCCCTCACTAGGACCAAGAAGAGAAATGCTTACATCTTAACCTTGGTTGATACTTGCTCTGTGTTAGGAGAAGCAGTGGCCTTGTCAGCTATAGATTCAAAGCATGTGGCAGAGGCCCTGTTGACAATATTCACCCGATTAGGTTTCCCGCATCAGATATTGACTGACAATGGGTCTCAGTTTAAGGGAAAGCTAACACAAGAAGTATTCAGGATATTTCAAGCCAGGCACTATCATTGTAGTCCCTACCATGCCCAAGGGAACGGTCAAGTAGACCGGTTCAATGGTACGCTAATTTCAATCCTTAGAAAGTTGGCTAGTGAAAAACCTAATACTTGGGATACGTACTTGCCCGCTGCGCTATTTGCATATAGGGAAGTACCCCACAATTCAACTGGATTGGCTCCAGCTACATTGTTGTTTGGAAGACCAATAAAAGGTCCACTGGAAGCATTGCTGCGGACATGGACTGATGAAAAAGCAGAGGAAACAGTGACTTCCTCATACCAGTACGTCAACGAGTTGACATCTCGATTGAAAGCAGGTTGGAAACTGGCCAATGAGAACTTAAGACAGGCCAGGAGAAAGCATGCTGCGTACAACAACAAAAAAGCAAAGGATAGGGAACTGAAGGTGGGTGAAAAGGTGTTATTACTGTTGCCAAGCAGCAATAATAAATTGCAGATTGGATGGCAGGGACCCTATGTCATACTGGAAAAACTTTCTAGGACCAATTATAAGATTGACAAGAAAGGAAAGGAGAAGGTATATCATGTCAATCTTCTTAAAAAATACTATGACAAGGAATCATCAGAACTTGCACATATCATGACCCTAGCCATTGCAAAAGAAATGCACGGTGAACCACTCCACTCTATGGAATATCCACTCACAACTACAGAGGATTATGTTCAAGTAAACATTAGTGAACATTTAACTCCAGAGCAGAAGAAAATGGTTCAGAAAGTGTTGGAAACCCATGCTGATCGGCTCACAGATAAGCCGGGTCGTACGAATCTGTTAGAGTACAACATGAAGGTTACTAACCCTACACCAGTTTGCATGAGAACATACCCTATACCCTATGCGAAAGCCCAAGCACTAAGGGAGGAAGTTGATTATCTGTTGAAGGAGAAAATTATCTCGAAGTCAGACTCTCCCTATAGCTCCAGTGTGGTGCTATTAAGGAAGCATAGTGGTGAACACAGGTTATGTATTGACTACAGGAAGCTAAATGCTATCACAGAATCTCAGGTGGACCCATTACCTGACACCAACCAGCTGTTCTCTACACTGAGTAAGGCTAGGTATTTATCGAAGGTAGATCTAAGCAAGGGATACTACCAAATACCAGTGAAACCAGAAGTTAGGAAAATGCTGGCATTTAGTACATCAGACGGACACTACGAGTTTAATGTACTACCCTTTGGACTGAAAAATGCTCCAAGTATCTTTTCAAGAATGATGAGGAAATTGTTGGAGCCTCTACAAAATCCCCATATCACTAACTTTATGGATGACATTCTTGTTGCTACAAACACATTTGAAGAGCATATAGTAGCGCTCTCCATGTTGTTTGGTAGACTGAGAGCCACTGGATTGACTACACGTCCAACCAAGGGCTATATCGGTTGTAAGGAATTGGAATTCCTAGGTCACACTATTTCTACAGGTCATATGTCTCCTGACCCAAAGAATATAGAGAAGTTAAAAAAGGCACCCAAACCTCAAACGAAGAAAGATGTGAGATCATTCGTGTCATTATGTGGGTTCTATCAGAAGTACATACCCCACTTCAACTCTCTGTGTGCACCACTAACTTACTTAACGAAGAAAGGACAGCCTGACAAAATCCAATGGAATGCTGATTGTGAAAAAGCTTACACAGAGCTAAAAGCAAAACTCACCACCAAACCCATCCTTACGCTACCCGATATCACACAGGAATTTGTATTAAGGACAGACGCTAGCAGTACAGGTATTGATGCAACTCTCTTGCAGCCATCAAAAGTCCAGCCGGAGGAACTTTTACCCGTCGCCTACGCCAGTAGGAAGCTTAATGCAGCTGAGTTGAATTACTCGACCATAGAGAAAGAATGTTTGGCTCTAATTTGGTCCATCGACAAATTTTCACCTTACCTGTATGGGACCCACTTCATTGTCCAAAGCGATCACCAGCCTTTAACATTCATGGCTGCATCTAGAAAGTTAAATTCGAGATTGTTAAGGTGGAGTCTGCTTCTGGCGCCTTATTCCTTTACCGTGAATTACATTTCGGGAAGAGACAATGTAGGAGCTGATTTTTTAAGTCGACACCCTATTACTCTGGAAGGACAGACGCAAAATGATTAACTACAGCAGGTGTTTATACGTCAGCTATGACAGGTCACAGCTAGGAAAGGATGGGGCAATGTCGTGAAACGAGTGTGTAAACCCACTACTTTGTTTAATCACTATGTCGCGATACAAATTTGCCCAGCCAATCAACAAGCACCGTTCACCAGTCTCTGAGACAGAATAAAATTAGGCTTAAGCCCTGTTTTTCGGAACTCGGTTGGGGCCATCTTGTCACCCAATATGGCGGAAAAAACAGAATAAAATTAGCCATAAGCCCTGTTTTTCTGGGACGCGTCTCGGTCAAGGATGGTACAGAGCATGGTACTAAACTGCATACAGCCAATCAGCTTACCATGCCGAGAACACACCAAAAGCGTTCCTTTAGCAGTAAAAGTTCCCACATCTACCTATATATATGGGCGGATTTTATGCATAATCACACAACACCAACACGAAGCCAGATTAGACGACCGACTGAGGAAGAGAAGCTGTCAACCTTGATTTATTGCTTACCTGAGTGCATTGACCTGGCAGACTGCGTCACTAGTCGAGTCAAAACCTGGCCTGTTTAAATCTTAGAGGGTAAGCATAATTATACTTGTAGGAAAATAGGCCTACAGCAGGTATATAATGTTGGTATTTGTTGTGTGTTATTTATACTACCTACACCTGTATATATTTAATATATTTTGGTTCACTATGAATGTATCAGGTTACTGATTGTATCTTGTGGAATTAGGGATAATGATTGTCTTTCCTGGTATGATTGCTGAAGAAGATACTCCAACCTGAAATATAACCAAAACAGTCCTTGTTAGGACTCATCAATCTATTGTCTCATCTAACTCCAACCTGAAATATAACCAAAACAGTCCTTGTTAGGACTCATCAATCTATTGTCTCATCTAACTCCAACTTGAAATATAACCAAAACAGTCCTTGTTAGGACTCATCAATCTATTGTCTCATATGACCAATCTATTGTCTCATCTAACTCCAACCTGAAATATAACCAATCAGTCCTCGTCTCATATAACTCCTATCATCAGAACATAACAATATTGTTAGGATATATGTTGCCAGCCAGTATAGCACTTGTCAGAGAGGGCCTGGTATATTATAGGGGAAAGGAAATGGTTGTATCAAACCTAGGTGTACATATTATTGGATGTATTCATGTATTGAATTTATATTATTGGATGTATTCATGTATTGAATTTATATTATTGGATATATTCATGTATTAATTTATCAGAAAGAATGTTTTGCAAGTAGACACATGTCTTGTCTCGCTATTGCTAAATCATACTGAGCCATGTTGTCATTCATCGTACATGCAGACACCTGAGACACGCTCATCTCATATACAATAGAAATAGGTGGGCTTGAGGACAGAAATTAGCCCCTATTTTTACTTGTTGCAGGTTTTATTCGTGTCATCAAACCTGAGGTCGTATGTCGTGTCAATCCCGCTGCCTGGAACGTCGCAGGAGCACAGTGATTGCACAGGATCTACATCTTTAGTCCCCCTCAGTCTTGGGTGGGCTAACGAAACGATTATCAGCGGGTGTCGTGTGCAAGAAACTAAGAAGGACATAACTTTTGAGAGATGAGTACACAGTAGTACCATTTCCGTCGGCAATTGTGAGCCATTAACTGTCAGTGACGAAAAGGAGATTTAGCGTAGCAAGAGACAATAATAAAATCATAGCTGATAAATTATACGTAATTAACAGCACAGCTGATACATTTACTATAATTGAGTAACAGCACAGCTGATATAATTTTTTTGTTCCTATAATTGGAAGACTTGTAATATACAAGTGTATATATATATATATATATATATATATATATATATATATATATATATATATATATATATATATATATATATATATATATATATATATATATATATATATATATATATATATATATATATATATATATATATTTATTTATTTATTTATTTATTTATTTATTTATTTATAAATCATTTGTAAACTTAAAAATCCAGTACATTCCATTTTTCAACATTCACCCTTCAGCACAAGAGTAGATAGTGTTTATACTAAATAAATAATGAGGAAATTGTATTTGAAAGACTTGTCAATTTTATGATTGTTAAGTAAAATCTGTTTCCTTGTTTTAATATCACAGTTAGTTACACAGCGGGGGTGGCAATGTATGACTGTCTCCTCTCTACTAATTTTTCGAGATCAGATCATTCACAGCCGTAACTAATTTGTGATACCAGTAGTTCTCTCAGACACTGGGACTTCACCATTTTCTGCAGAAATTCTATTTCTGTAATTGTCAGTACTATACTGATCCTAGAGCCAATAAAAACCTCACGCCACAGGGGAGAGGAGGAGGAAAGCATCTTTAGCATATCTTCTTTATTTTATCATTACACATAAAGGGAATATATTTCTACTCAATTTATTTCAGTCATATCCTACTGCTGATAAACAAGATACGTCGCAGCTGGAATCCTCGCAGTGCGCAAATCCCGATCTTCCACGTAACGCTTATGTCTGTCGTTTTTCATTTCTTTATTATAATTTACTTTGGTATTAATGTATGATGTCAAACGTCGCTGAATGTAAATTAAGCATAAATAGATTCTATTCACATAACAAAGTAAGGCAATTTTAAACACGCTTGGACAGACGAGAACGTTCAATGCAACGACGTAGTTTAGATCGATTCTGACGACGCAGTTTTTCACAGCGACTGCAACAACAACTTAGATGTTTTTTTTTCCTCGTTGCACTATTTGCAGACACACCCCGGCACAACCTCTACCTGTTGCCAACTGTGTGCATGCAGGTGAGAGATGCACACATTTTTGTTACGTGTTCTACCGGCAAGTCAAATGGTTCGAGTGATTGCCAAGTTGCACCAGAACGGACAAAGCCGTTTCACCTCTGAAATATCCTCGCCACACCATGTGCACGCGGTGTACTAGTGGCTTTTGAGGTTACCAGCTCAGCAATATGTTTTGGCTTTTTTTATTCGGGGGTGGGATATCCCTGCAAGCGGGCCGAAATTGAACTGCGTTTGAACGCAGAAAGCAGCGATCCGCGTGTTTACATTCACACTTCACAAACAACATAAAAATGTACTGAATCTAAAAGTGAAAACAAATAACAAACTGCATTTATGTCTTTCATAGTTGATTAAATATATTTACAAGTATCCGTTTTCTGGAGTACATGATAACAATAATAATAATAATAAGAAGAAGAAGAACAAGAGGAAGAAGAACAACAGCAAGTGGAGGAGGAAGAAGAGGAAGAAGAACAAGAAGAATAACAACTACAACAACAGCAAGAAGAAGAAGAAACAGAATAGGAAGAAGAAGAACAAGCAGAAGCTGAATAGGAAGAAGAAGAAGAACAAAGTAGGAAAGACATTTAGTGTTGCTATAAAAATATGACCTCGTTTAGTTCCCCGGGGGGGGGGGGGTCTTTAATGAGACAACGACTTTGACTACTGTTCCCTCAGGCATGTCAAACAAGGCCACTAATATGAGGTTGTGCTTGAGGCTGACAACTTCATCATGTGTAAACCACCACCGTCCTTTTCAGGGCGAACGAGGAAGAAGAAGATCATGTGTAAACCAAATAGTTGGAGAGATCACCGCTTACTGTTTTAGCTGTCCATGGTAACTTTAACAATGATACTGTAAAAACCACATCTCTAGTGCCTTTCCTATTTGTTTACTAGTTATCCATGTGTCACTTCCGTATGTCGGGATATATAACACTGAAGATCTCTCTATCTGACTTTACGTAGTTACGTTCCAATGGGAAAACAAACAAGACAAAAGGTCAATACAGTCTGGAGTGCACCACACAGAGATGTAAATTTAAAAAAAAAAGATGAACAAATGTATCTGGAAATGAGCCGTATTGGCTGAAATGCACAGTAAAAAGAAGTATATATATATATATATATATATATATATATATATATATATATATATATATATATATATATATATATATATATATATATATATATATATGTTTGCTCTTTTATATTGCTAACCAATGTTCCATTCTATCCATGGTCAGCTTCTTCTTCTCATCACTTCTTCTTCTGGTACTTGTCTGGATCGTGTCATCAGTTCCACATGTGATCTTATCAAACCATTTCAATCCTTCTGTTCTACACAAGCACCAATTTATGAAAGTGTTTAGCTTTTTGGTTGTTCTTGTTTTTTGTTCTCCATGTTTCAGACTTGAAGATTCTGGTTTTTATGTTGGACGACTACAATTCCACTTCCTTATAAGATAATATTTAGCCTTGCGACTATCAGAGCCCGCTGACAGAGAAAACGGACATGTCACGCTAACCTCAGAGCCTGCTGATAGGGACAACCGACGAGTTTTTTTTTTTAATTTTAAACCAGCGGCACTTGGGCTTTCAGCCCTTCGGCCCAATGACATGCCATTGCGAGGCTAGGGAGCCTGTGGACTTTCCTTCCAAACCGGTCAGGAGCTTCGCTCCTTCCCATCCACAGAGGGTTTATCTCAGGAACCTTTGAGGTTATTCAGTCAAAATCCCGGTCGATGACACTTACAAATGATCGCGCCCGGGCTTGAACCTTGAACGATCAGGTGACCGGTAGCGCAGTGTGTTAACCATTACACCAGCGGCTCCCCAACCGACGAGTTAAGGGAATCTGTTATCTCAGCTTGTCTTGGAGCGATAGTGACAGATTTGTCAATTCAAAATTTATCGAAATTTTTGTCCGTTATCTTAGTAAGACTAGGTACTACTGTATCATTTTTCATTCACTCACTGTTTAATTAGTCATATTGCACCCCCCAACCACCCCCTTTTCATTTTCTTATTACCTGTCCTTGTCTTGACTGCACGATCTCTAATTAATCTTGATTCTTGTGTTTTTATATTTGATGTAGTGTTATATAAATATAAATAAACAAATATATATATATATATATATATATCTATATATATATATATATATATATATATATATATATATATATATATATATATATATATATATATATATATATATATAACATATATATTATCACGGGTTGCCTTCCTTTTTCTCTGCAGTGATTGCCAACAATGGCCAAAACCTAGAGTATCTAATGTGGGTCTTCAATGGTGTCTACCTTCGCACAAGATTACTCTTGGCAGAGATACAGATATAAGGATGATTGTGACAGAATGGGGCGATCCTTCTCAATCTCTTTTTCACTACGGCAGTATCAGTAACATTTATGTACTGATTTTTATTGCGTGCTTTCAATTGTCACACTTTCTTTCTTTCTCTGCTATGTGTAGCAGATATTTTGTATTTTCCTTCTTACACCCCTCTCAGAGATAGGTCATCACGTCTGTTTGTCACCCGTCCCTTCCCTTAACATTTGCAGGAGCAGCTGAGATAATATTAACGACAACCATGTTGGCTAACTCGCGGGTGCAGCCGACATCAGAATACAGATTAGCCCTACAAATCGCCAGCGTATTTGCTAATCGCTGATAAAGGCCAGGGTGCGTGACAGATAAGAGATTACTTGTCTGGGTGACACGTTTTGGACAGACACGGATGACCTAATCGCTTCCTGTCCGACTTGTTATGACAAGATTACTTTAGATAGTAATAAATTGTTACATGTGAAACATATTGTCGTATGAGTTTACAGATGTGTTGATGAGTTCGCCTGCCGGGAATCGAATAATTTAATGCCATATGGGGGAGAGGCGACCTCTGCCTTACGTTCAAAATGTTTCCATGTAAGGAATATTTTGAAATACCCCCCCCCCCCTTTTCTCCACACGCATGCTTAAAAATGATTGGAGCTTTTGAGTAGCTCCATGAAAAACAGATGCGGGGGTGGGACAGGAATATAACCTGACACGCTTCAGTGTTAAGACACTGTGAGATTCACGCTTGCCAAGACATAACCAGACTTGCCAGAAGTTAGAATTCAGAATTTCCATTTATCAGGCCGGACTTTGTGGAACAATCTTGAAGGACTTACATAACACAGGAAACCCATTTTAATAAGGAAGGCTGAGGAAACTGAAACACACGGAGTCATAGAGGGAATTTTCTTATAAAAAGTAACGACCCAAGTACAAGTGTAAGAGGCTTAATCAAGTGCCTTAACTTCATTCATCTGAGCAAAAAGTCTGTGAGCCAGGTGTAAAGGGCAATTTTTACTATCTTGCAATATAATACATTTATATTCTTATTATGTTCGCAAATATTTTGGAAGCAAAGTATTTCCTTTTTTAAGTGCTTAAGGAGAAGTCATTTTTGGGTTGCTTCCCTTGAAAATAGTCCGTCATCTTCGATCGGACTCCGCAGACGACTCTAGGCCTACTGTGATTTATTCTTTGGCTGGGTAGGAATAGATTGTTCTTGCTTCAGTATATCTATGGCCTGAATTTATACGTAGTGTTTGTATGAGTAGGACGAGTCTGTCTTATATATGGATATCTTTGCATTTCTAAGCCGAACTAATTTGGTTGTCGCTAGAAAAGGTCAAAGGCTATGCAGCGGAAGTATCGCTAGCGAAGGGGTGTGATTCATGGCTGCCATCCTGTGAGGATGCTGAGTTTTGTTGTAGCAGGCTTTTTGCCGAAATAGTGATCTATATATGGATGGGGAAAAGTGATAGTCATATAGACATGTTGTATGTACTTTACCCCAGTGTTTATTCTCTTTTGCCAAGGAATGGCAAAGTTATATTTCGCATAAAAAGGTAAAACCACAATTTATTATGAACTTGGGCTTCGCCATCGTTGTTGATAAGCAGATGCACAGTGGTACTTTTAAAAAGAATATCCATTCAAAGGAAGAAGACATTCCTATGTATCAGCACTGGATTGTATGATATTATTCAATTACCTCTATGAGAGAACCTATGAAGAAATGAGGACATTTAATGAATGACCAATTTTGGTCTATATTCTATAGTGAGTGAAGCTCACGAGAGAGAGAACAGCCATGTTGAAATTCATATACTTTGTATTTATCGAGTGAGAAAAAGGGATGCCTGTACTATCGCTCGATGAACCAAGAGATCACTGCTACATGTGAGAACCCATGTCTGGGATTCCTATATTATGAAATATATATATATATTGAACTTTACGTGAAGGAATATTCGCTAGACGAGGTTAGGTTTAGGAGCCTTCCTATATCTTGGTTAGGGTCTGACGTGCCCAGTCAGTAAAGCCAGATGATTTACATGATGGAACGCTGAATGCTTATTTACGAATGCTCCATTATGATATTTGCCAAGCATGAATGCTAACTTAAGATGATATTCCTGTGATCAACATTATGCTGTCTATGTCGACATTTGTTCCTGTAACCATACACGTACTGTCCAAGTGTGCGTCCCATTAAATGTTATAAAAAGACCACCGTAGTTCCAGTACTTCTTGAATTCGAACAGTGTGAGTATGAGTGATGTACTACCAACCTGTCAACTCTATCGAATCATTCTACCATTCGCGTACTGACATTCAGATACACACTCATTGTTTACACTCACATTCTTGTCGGAGCCTCATCACGTTCCAGGACAAGATGACCTGTATGACCAAAACTGTGCTGGGTTTGATGAGTTGACAATCGTTACACTTTGCTACACCAGTCCCAACATCTACATTTATCCACTGGTGGACATTCACATCATTTAGCAAATAAAGCATGATTCAACAACTAGTAGCCAGTATGAGTTAACAACTAAACAGAGTTTATAACCTGCACAGTGACTATATTGAGAAGTAAACTACTGAGACCAGACGTTCCTTGGGGTCTGTTACGACACACAAATACATCAACAGTACAACTCTACAGTGATGTCAGCGTGACCTGTCCTGTCGAGAGTATGCAGTAACTAGGTCAGGGTTTGTTGACATTTGGTTCATTGGACATTTGCCATACAACTGACAGTGTTACACGGCAAGCTTGGTTGAAACATAGAACATTACACATCAGGACTGGAGAATATTTGACAGTGTTTGCGAAAGAAAATGTTATTGAACTGAGAAGTCCTACATTGATTGTTATCATTCAAATCAACGATGGAGCTTCTATTTCTGTGTTGAATTTAAAATAATTAGACCAGAAGTATTTGTTTAATAAAGTACCACAGTACTGTACTATTAGGCAGTGTAGCTGAGCCTTCATTCCAACACATTCTTTCTGCAACACTCTATTTACATCATATTGCCATACTATTTATGCATTTATGTATTTATGTTTAACTATTTATATGTGATATTTGTTTGTATCCAGCGGGTTGTTGTTTCGGTTGGGCGGTGTCACACAGCAGAGTATCCCACGTAATAGAGGGTCTGATGTGTGCGTTTCTATAGGTGCAATTTTCTTGATTGAAAATTTGCTGCGACAGCTGTTGCTATTAGTGTTAGCTGTGAAGACTGTACTCATTGTTGTTTTTGTAATATTCCTCTGTTCTTTAGTTTGTTTTGATTTGTTTGTAATTTGTTGGTCTACCCTATTCTATCTTTCAGTTCTATTCTCAATTTATATTTATATACTGTGGCGTTATTTGTATTTGTTATCCTCTTGCGGTTTATCTTTTATTGTTTTTCCCATTTGATTTATTTCATTTCCGCAAATGTTTTCATGTTCTTCTGTATAACTGTTTTGTTTGGTGCCTGATCGACATACACTATTTAAAATATAGTTGATCATATAAATTGATGTACAAGAATCAACTGATAGTCAATTGCTATTACTAAAGGTACACAGTTGATGATATAAAACACTATTTCTGGTGCACTGCACTTATATTATAGAGTGAACCAGCAACTTATAGCTGTTATTATATAAGGATTTATACAAGACCTTTGTAAGGCTTGTTTCCCACAGTGATTGGGACAGTTAAGTACTATTTTTCCACAGGTTAAAAAGTTATCATACAAGGTCTTTGATTAAGACTAAGAAAGTGAATTTATTTACTTTTGCAAATTACTGATCTTATTAGACAAGATGTCTACCTTAGATTATTTTATCACACAAGGCAGGGCTCTTGATAAGACTGGTCAGCAATTAGAACAATGGGCAGTTGCTCAATATGACAAAGCATTAGCTGCAGAGAGAAAACTTGCTGCTGCTGCTGAAGAAAGAAAAGCATTGATTGAAGAAAAGAAATTAGCAGCTGAGGAGAAAAGATTAGAAGCTGAGGAAAAAAAATTACAAAGAGAGGATGAACAAAAGAGATTGCAGATACAGACTGATGAAAAAAGATTCCTGATGGAAATGGAAAAAGAGAAAAGAAAAGATGAGGCTACTGCACAAGAGAAAAAAAGCAATAAGAGAACATGAACACCAAAAAGAACTTTTAGCATTTGAGTTAGAAAAGTTAAAGTTAACAAACATAAGTAATGTTAATCAAGCATCTAGTGGTAATGGTAAACCCTTTACTTACAAGGTCAAGGTACCAGCGTTCAACCCTTCCAGTGATGACATAACATTCTGGCTAAACAGATTTGAACGCTCGTGTCGAGCACATAATGTGGACAAATCACAATATGCTAACCAGTTATCAGAAAATCTGAAAGGTGATTCTCTGACTAGTTTAAGTTTGGTTGAAGAGGCTGACAAAGATAACTATGATGTTATTAGGGCAGCCTTGTTAAAGAAGTATCAGTTGTCTGAAGAGGGTTATCGGAAGTTGTTTAAGACAATGGTGCCTGAGGCAGGTGTAGAATTCTCAGAATTCATTGCAAGAACACGTCTTACATTTGATCGTTGGATTGAGCTATCCAAAACAGAAAAGACTTATGAAGCCCTTATGGACTTGATACTCAGAGACAAGATTATGTCAAGTATAAATAAACCTTTCCTCGAATTCTTACATGAGCGTAAACCTAAGTCTCTAAAAGAAATGGAACAGTATTGTACCCAATACGTCACTGCACATCCGGACGTAGCTATTAGCAACAGTAAGGTTAAAGAAGGTATGCCAGTTGCTTCTGCAACACCATACAACCCTAATCACTCTCACAAATTCCAAGGACCTCAAAATAGGTTTAATAAAAAAGGTAACTATTACAGTTATCAGAACCAAGGTAACCAATCATTTCAGGGTTCTTCTTCGAATACCTGGAGAAGAGCTGACAGCCCTCGATTCAGGGGTGGTCATAATTACAGGAACTTTCGCAAAGGAAGTCATTCTAGAAACTATCCAAGTTTTCCTTCATGGAGACAACAGGATCATAATTACCGAGATACTCATTATAATGAATATGATGATAGTAACCAAAGGAGCTATGATTCAAACCCGAGTAGGGGTTATAATGATGGAAACAATGATAAGTACAGAGGCAATAATAACAGAGGTAGAGCACAATTCAAAAAACATAAAGCTCATTACCAGGCGAACTCTGCACAGCAAGAGTCCCACGAAGCCTATAAACAAAATAAAGATAATGATGACTCTAATAATATGGCATGTGCCGCTTTTGATTTTGGGAGAGCATCTCAGTGCCCCCAATGCAAAACATTATTTGAGCCAACCACAGTGTCTACTTTAAGCTGTGGCCATCCTCTTCCCGCTCTTCCTGCGTCAATCGCGCATGATGGGAGAGGTTCCCTTGTCTTACACAAAGGTTTAGTAAATGACAATCCAGTCTCAGTACTTTTTGATTCTGGATGCACAACTATTGGGGTTAGGCAGTCACTCATAGATCCTTCTCATTCTACAGGCAAAGTAGTCAAATGCGTAACATTTGGTGGCACCATAGAGAAATACTCTACCGCTATCATTAGGATTGCTACTCCTTTCTTCACAGGAGATGTACACGCATGTCTTTTGCCGAATCCGATCGCTGATCTTATCATCGGTCGCATTCACGGAGTCAAAGAATGCACTCCGGAGCAAATTTCCGTTTGGGAAAATCAAAATATGCAATCTGCTAATGCAGTAGTCACTAGAGCTCAAGCTCTCAATATGCCTGAAACTTCATCTGTTGAAGATAATGAAGTGCATAACCAAGATGATCCCTTGGTAATTTCTCGTGACTCGTTTATAAAACAACAAGAAGAAGATCCGACTCTTAAGAAATTCTTCACTCTTGTAACAAAAGGTGATCCGAATAAAGATTCAAATTGTAAATCTTGGATTACAATGAAGAATGGCGTACTTGTACGTATGGTGCAAGACTCCACCAAGTCAAGTCATTCTCAGATTCTTGTACCCAAGAATTTGAGAGTTAAGATCTTACAACATGCACACGACTCGCAGTGTGCTGGTCACATGGGTTTTTCCCGTACTAAGTCAAGAGTTCTTGCGGCTTTCTTTTGGCCTTTTGTGAACAAGGACATACGGATCTATTGTCGATCCTGTAAAGTATGTCAAGAAGTCAAATCCAAAGGTCCTCGTCATGCTGCGCCTATTCAGGCTGCAGATATTCTTATTCGTCCATTCCAGAAAATGGCGATAGACATCATTGGTCCATTCAAGATCAAATCTGCTAGAGGACATCAGTTTATCTTAACGTGTGTAGACATGTGCACACGTTGGCCAGAGGCTATCCCTCTAAAGAGCATTACTACCGCTGACATTGCAGATGCTCTTTGGCTTATATTTTCTCTCGGCTGGGATTCCCCGGAGAAATATTATCAGATCATGGCACCCAACTGATATCGGATACCATGTCTCAAGTAATGTCTACTCTACAGATAGAGAGATCTTTGAGTAGCATCTATCATCCTATGTCCAATGGGATGGTCGAGCGACTAAATAGAACACTTAAGAACTTATTAGGGAAGATAACTGAGGATCATCCTCAAGATTGGGATAGGGTTTTACCCGCGGCCCTCTTCGCGTACAGAGAGGTCCCCAATGAACATACAGGGTTTTCGCCCTTTGAACTTGTCTTTGGCGCGCGACCGCGCGGCCCAATGTCTTTGCTGCATGATCTTATAACAGCTGACAATATTGACGATGACACAAAATCTTCTTACGAGTATGTCATCGCGCTGAGACAAAAGATTATCGAAGCATGCAAATTGGCAACGTCCTCTTCTGAATTTGCTAAGCAGAAGGCAAGACAATTTGCTAATAAGAAGAGAACTTTACGACAACTTTGTCCTGGTGACAAAGCATTTGTTTTGCTACCTTGTCGTGAAAATAGACTCCTTATTAGTTGGAAAGGTCCGTACGATATAATATCGAAAATTTCAGATGTTGACTACATCGTCGATATTAACGGGAAGCATAAAACCTTCCACATCAATATGCTTACGGAGTTCCATGAACGTCCTGACTATTTACAGCCTATTTTCCAGGCAACGGACGATTCTCATGTCAAACATGGTCATTACTCATCACTGTCTGTAATACAGGATGAGGAAACAAGTTTTTCGGATGTTAATCTCCCGCTTCCAATGATCCCACTTCATTCTAGTGAATCATGGAAAGACGTTACTGTTTCTCCTGATTTGTCTCTAGGAGAACGGCGACAAGTTTCGTCTATGTTACAAACATTTCAGGATGTCCTCACTGACATCCCTGGACAAACTCATGTCATTGAGCATGACATTGTTCTAACTGAACATACTCCAATTAGGGTTAGGCCTTATCCTATCCCTATACATTTCCAAACACAGGTTGAAAAGGAGTTGGATGAAATGATAGATTTACAAATAATCGAACCATCCACTTCTGCATATTCTTCGCCGATGGTTATTGTTCGAAAAAAAGACAATAACATACGTCTTTGCGTTGACTATCGCAAATTGAATCAAGTTACGAAGTTCGATGCTGAACCTATGCCTTTACTAGAAGAGTTACTTACTCGTCTTTCTAAATCGCATTTTTTCACTAAACTTGATTTGTCTAAAGGATATTGGCAAGTTCCATTATCCGAACGCGCCAAACCTCTTACCGCTTTCTCTACTCCCAGAGGCCTTTTCCAATGGAATTTTATGCCTTTCGGCCTTATGAACGCACCAGCTACATTTGTACGCATGATGCGTCGAATCCTATCGTATCGGTCAGATGTCATTGCTTATCTAGACGACATCTGTCTTTTCAGCGATACTTGGGAAGATCACTATTCAGGATTAGTTGAATTATTATCAACTCTGCGTGAGTATAACCTGACAGCAAAACCATCTAAAGCTTGTATTGGCTTTAGCGAAATTGCTTTCTTAGGCCATCGAGTAGGTCACGGTTTCTTGAAGACAGAAGACCATAATATCACTAAGATACTTAACATCTCTATCCCTAGGACTAAAAAGCAAGTGCGAAGTCTTTTAGGTCTCATACAATTTTATGGACGTTTCATTCCGAATCTGTCCTCTATCATGGCACCTCTCTCTACACTATTAAAGAAAGGGTCGCCTAACATGGTTCACTGGTCTCATGAATGCCAATCTTCACTAGAGAAGATCAAAACTATGTTTTCATCACCACCTATTTTAGTGTTACCTACAACAGATAAGACATTTGTTCTTCGTAGTGACGCTTCATCCACTGGGATTGGAGCGGCACTTATGCAAGAGTACTCTGGAACTCTGCATCCTGTAATGTATATATCCAGAAAACGTAATGCTGCAGAAAGGAATTACTCGGTTTTAGACCGCGAATTATTGGCGATGGTTTGGTCAATTCTCAAACTCCAAAGATTCCTTCTGGGCGCGCATTTCGTAGTGGAAACTGACCAAAAAGCTCTTACGGCTATCCAAAGTAAGAACTTGAAGAGCTCGAGATCAACTCGATACGCAATCGCTCTTCAACCTTTTCATTTTTCGGTACGAGCTATCCGTGGTTCAGAAAATGTGATGGCGGACATTCTGTCCAGATGCCCACATGATGCCACTTAACTGTTAAATATTGGATCTTTTTAATATGTATAACTTTACAACAGTTATTTTTTGTTTCTTTATTAAGATACACATTTGTAATTTAATAATAGAATGATGGTATCTCTACTTAGCGGTTTATTGATGTTAATTCACCGCTGTTCTTTGATGATTGTTTCTTCATAAATCATAAATTTAAGATTATAGTGTGAATTTTTGGTATGCATTGTATAATTACCAGAATTGTATTATACGTACATCACACCTTCCTGGAAACATTTATTCGTAGGGAAACAATTTCTCTCAGATTTTGAGATATATATTCTCACCAGTCATATTAGGAATTATAGTTATTCCTGATATTTTCATCTGCGCAGTATTCTTGCGTTGTGAGCCTATTCTACGGTGCTCCTAGATGTATTTTAAAAAAAATTTTTTTTTTTTTTTCCCGGGAGGTGTGGTAAGACTGTAAAGGGCAATTTTTACTATCTTGCAATATAATACATTTATATTCTTATTATGTTCGCAAATATTTTGGAAGCAAAGTATTTCCTTTTTTAAGTGCTTAAGGAGAAGTCATTTTTGGGTTGCTTCCCTTGAAAATAGTCCGTCATCTTCGATCGGACTCCGCAGACGACTCTAGGCCTACTGTGATTTATTCTTTGGCTGGATAGGAATAGATTGTTCTTGCTTCAGTATATCTATGGCCTGAATTTATACGTAGTGTTTGTATGAGTAGGACGAGTCTGTCTTATATATGGATATCTTTGCATTTCTAAGCCGAACTAATTTGGTTGTCGCTAGAAAAGGTAAAAGGCTATGCAGCGGAAGTATCGCTAGCGAAGGGGTGTGATTCATGGCTGCCATCCTGTGAGGATGCTGAGTTTTGTTGTAGCAGGCTTTTTGCCGAAATAGTGATCTATATATGGATGGGGAAAAGTGATAGTCATATAGACATGTTGTATGTACTTTACCCCAGTGTTTATTCTCTTTTGCCAAGGAATGGCAAAGTTATATTTCGCATAAAAAGGTAAAACCACAATTTATTATGAACTTGGGCTTCGCCATCGTTGTTGATAAGCAGATGCACAGTGGTACTTTTAAAAAGAATATCCATTCAAAGGAAGAAGACATTCCTATGTATCAGCACTGGATTGTATGATATTATTCAATTACCTCTATGAGAGAACCTATGAAGAAATGAGGACATTTAATGAATGACCAATTTTGGTCTATATTCTATAGTGAGTGAAGCTCACGAGAGAGAGAACAGCCATGTTGAAATTCATATACTTTGTATTTATCGAGTGAGAAAAAGGGATGCCTGTACTATCGCTCGATGAACCAAGAGATCACTGCTACATGTGAGAACCCATGTCTGGGATTCCTATATTATGAAATATATATATATTGAAATTTACGTGAAGGAATATTCGCTAGACGAGGTTAGGTTTAGGAGCCTTCCTATATCTTGGTTAGGGTCTGACGTGCCCAGTCAGTAAAGCCAGATGATTTACATGATGGAACGCTGAATGCTTATTTACGAATGCTCCATTATGATATTTGCCAAGCATGAATGCTAACTTAAGATGATATTCCTGTGATCAACATTATGCTGTCTATGTCGACATTTGTTCCTGTAACCATACACGTACTGTCCAAGTGTGCGTCCCATTAAATGTTATAAAAAGACCACCGTAGTTCCAGTACTTCTTGAATTCGAACAGTGTGAGTATGAGTGATGTACTACCAACCTGTCAACTCTATCGAATCATTCTACCATTCGCGTACTGACATTCAGATACACACTCATTGTTTACACTCACATTCTTGTCGGAGCCTCATCACGTTCCAGGACAAGATGACCTGTATGACCAAAACTGTGCTGGGTTTGATGAGTTGACAATCGTTACACTTTGCTACACCAGTCCCAACATCTACATTTATCCACTGGTGGACATTCACATCATTTAGCAAATAAAGCATGATTCAACAACTAGTAGCCAGTATGAGTTAACAACTAAACAGAGTTTATCACCAGGATTGGCGTAAGTTGTCATTTTACATTCTATATTTTGCCGTACTAACATGTGAACTAATATGTATATATTACCATGTGAATATTAATGTGGGAAAATCGCTAGTGGATGTCCCAGTCATTTGAGGCTGGCAACCTCAGCGTATAGAATGATGATTTCATGAACCACCACTGCAAGCGATAGTGACTGCTTTATTGCTAGTTCCTTACAGAGAACTAAAAGCATCGGTAATCCCAAGTTCCATATGCAGCAGGGATTGAAAGATGAAAGAAATGATGTACATTCTAATTATAATACTTACAGTTTCAAACCAGGGTAAATGTCTATATAAACATATTCACTTTAAAGTTAATGAAAGCTTCAAACTCTTTTCAATCAGTGTAATTGTAAATGAAAACATATTCAATTTATATTGTGAACACTTTTCATTCAGTGGAAATGTAAATGTAAACATATTCTATCTATTCATTTAAATGTAAAGTAAAGATAAAGCTGTTCAATTTAAATGAAAAGAAATTTATCTCTCGAGGGATTAAGTTTAATTCTCATCGAGGGTAAATTCTGAGTTAAATGTGATGGTAGAATAGGAGAAAGGGGACATATAAGTATGTGTCGGGAAACGCATTACTCAGGAGAGCGTTTCGTTTCTATTCTTTTACCATAGTTGTTGATGGCAGTTACTTCTTGATTGTACTTGAAACGTGCTGCACCTGTAATCTTGACCAGAGATGTGAGAACTTCAGTGACCTATCTGCACAGAACCCGAAAACCCAGCGGGAGCAGAAACTACTATTGGCAGCTTAGTGAAATCTATAAGCTGCCAAAGTGAGCTTTTTTCATAAAACCTACTATCATTCAATGGTGAACATTTTCTTTTAAGTTATTCAATTATTTTAACCCTTGTTAAAACTAAATGACTATTAAATCTGTTATTTGTTAATATACAAATTTAACTTCGATTCTATTATTTTAAAGAAACTGCATGTTTGTCTCAGTCAATTTGCTAAACACACTCTAAACAGAGCTATACCCGAAAAATAAGAATTCCACTAAGTAAATCAGAGGTGGGGGCTTGACGAGCTGAAAAAAAAATTGCTTAATCCTTCACAAAGGTTGTCGGCAGATCATAGAATTAACGTGCTCAGCTAATGCAGCATTGTTTTCTCTTCTCTGAATATCTTGTGAACACCCCCGTGGGATAGAAGCGTCATTACCCTTCTATCTACATCTCTGCCAAGAGTAATCTTGTGCAAAGGTAGAGACCTTTGACGACCCACTTTAGATACTCTTGAGTTTTGGCCAATATTGGACCACTACTGCAAAGCAGGGGAGGCAATACCGTCACAATAATGATGCTTCTACCTCGAGGGAGTATTCAGCAGATATTGCAGAAGTCAAGAGCAATGCTGAATGTGTCTTAGCAATGTTAACTTTTAGCTGCCCGACAACTTTACTGAAGAGATATATTGTATGATTTCGCTCGTTCAAGCCCCCAACTGAATTAACAGTAAAATTCTTCTTATTATTATTATTGTTATTATTATTATTATTATTGGCTCCACAGGTGAAAATATATATATTAAAGATATGAATTCAAACGTGTGCACTCCTAGTTATAATAAATGAATCAACTAGGAATTTGTAAAACAACATATAACAAATTGAATGATAAATTATTATGTAACATTTAAAAATAAACAAGGTTATATTTCGATGGGGTGCAAAAAGATTATGTTATCGTCATCGATACTTGATGGAAAGTAAATTTTCGTTGCTGTGGTCTGTTTAATAAGCACTTCGCTCAAAATCGGTAAGCATGGCTGCTGTTGTTCGTCAATTCGTCAGTCTGTGATAAGGGGCACGTCCCAAGCGAAGGGCGCAGGGGGTAACCTCTCCCGTTGTCAGTACTGAGTATCTTCACAGGCCCGTCAGATGTAGCCGTCTAGTGTCGACAATCAGTTTTCTGAATCACAGACTCGTAGCACGAATCGTCTTGTAGACTCGAACCACGAACTGGTCTTGTACCACGAACTTTAGAGGAAAATAAAAAGAACAAATGTCTCTGCTAAGTATAATGTGGTTGGAAGATTAATCAGGCTGTCCGTTTACCAGTTTTGTCTCTCGGAAATTTTATTCTCCTTGAGCATACGCAGCAAAACTCGGGGAATATGCTGAGAAATAACCATTAGTCTTTTGGTTAATTTAATGGGAAAGTGGACAGTGCGAGTGCAATGGTTTGTACCTAGAGGAACATTATTACGTTACATACGTCTCACAAAATGATAGTATACACTATATGGCACCTCTTAGACTCAGCTTCATTATCAGATCAATGTATGACAACCTGCCATCGTCCGCAAACCTTGTGAGATGGGTAAAGTCTGATGATGCTCAGTGTCCCCTATGCCATGAAAGGCAGACACTTGAACAAGTGCTGTCAGCTTCCAAGGTGTCATTAGGACAAGGGCGATACGCATGGCGCCACAACAAAGTGCTAAATGAGCTAGCTGCTACAATAGACCTGGCAAAGGTGAAGGCGAACAGCAAAGTCAGACCGAGCACTGAAAATACACACTTTCTGAGAGCAGGAAAGTCAGCACATCCCAAACCAAGTATATTAAGTAGCACTTTACCATCTCTTCTTGACTGTGCAAATGACTGGGAAATGGCAGTAGACCTAACTGGGCTAGGAGCATATCCAGAGAGTATCAGAAAATCATGAAGACGGCCAGATATAGTGCTGCATTCCTCATCATCGTACCAGATTATAATGATCAAGCTGACCGTGCCATTTGAATCCAGATTGGACGAGCAACACTCATTCAAAGTGGCCAAGTATAATGTTGTGCCGCGGACTTGAGACGCGATGAGTTCACTGCAAGGGTCATTGCAGTTGAGGTAGGTGCAAGAGGTCTCGTGGCTGCCTCAGTGAATGATCTACTGAAACTGTTGAGGTTGAGGGGACAATCAAGAATCAGGGCACTTAAGAGGCTCAGCGAAACTGCGGAAAAGGCATCGTGCTGGCTGTGGAACTACCGCGACGGACTATAGAACTCGAGACAGTAATTTGTTTTCAACATAGGAGTTACTTTCACAGTTGCCTCCAGCTGGAGAAAATAGGAGTGAATTTGAAAGCTGCAACCAAGGTGGAGTGTGTTCAATTCTCTGCACTAGACAACAGGAGGCTGACATTTGGGAGTCATGACCTAAGTAGGCCCACCCCCTTTATAGTGTAAAGGAGATTAAGGGGCCGAAACACTTGATCGATAGGGGGGGGGGGGAAGACTACTTCTGTTGTATCGCTCTCTCTCTCTCTCTCTCTCTCTCTCTCTCTCTCTATATATATATATATATATATATATATATATATATATATATATATATATATATATATATATTGTGGCGACAGAGTAGAAGAGAGGATAGATAGAAGAAATACAAGAGAGTACCAATCTCTTCCACAGTGTCTTTTGGCCCGCTGTAGGTGATAGTCCGACACTTGTAGGAAGAAATGTTTCAGGAGACTGAAATTTAAACTCTTCTGTTAAGTCAAGAAGCAAATCCCATCAAGGATCCTGAGAGTAGGTTAGGTCTTCAGCCACACTTCTCCTGAGGTACTGATATGGCTCATGAGACCCCCAGCTGGTAATTAAGACAATGATTAACAAAAACAGTTAACTACCAAGCAATACAGAACATTTAGTGAAAAGAAAGAAACAACAGTGAAATTCATTTCTATGAATATATATATTAGACCGAGCTAAATTGGTTACAGATAAACAGATAAACGAAAGAGAGAACATACCAATATATATATATATATATACATATATATATGTATATATATATATATATATATATATATATATATATATATATATATATATATATATATTATATATATATATATATATATATATATATATATATATATATATATATATATATATACATAATGTATACAGCACTGTGTAAAAGGAGATAAAAATAGTCTACACAAACGTTATGTTAATTATTAGGGTACCCTTCACGATGGCTGAGGTGTATGTCCTAATTCTAATCACTGGCTGGTTTGACACAATATCTTTTAATGTTTGGTCTTTTCTTAAAAAGCACTTATCATGAATGTTGTTGCTGCTGTATGACTTCACAATATCACTGCAAGTTTTCTCCCCCTGGCCAAGTTGCTGGAATAGTTCGTAGCTGTATACTGCACGGTTTCACTGCACAACTGAGAGTTCACCTGCTTCGTCACCACCAGAGAGCAAGGAGATACACACAAAGGAACAATCTATTTAGCTCTCTGGGTAGAGGCAATAATTTGTCCTGAGTTTGGTCCATAAACCAGGCTCAGATATCAGTCATATTATTACATACATGACATGGACCAATGCTGAGCGCCATTCTTCGAGCTGCAAACATATAATATTAATAGGGAAGGGCATACATATATCCTCAACTATTATAAAGGCATACTGTTGCGTGATAAATTCTCGCAACATTGTTTTATTTCAATATCTGTTTTATAACGCAAGGGCAACAACTGCTTGGAATTTATAGTCACTTTTCTCGGTAAGCATTTGTCTTCTCGCGTTGGTATCGAATGCAGTTAAGTTTGAGCTGTGGTCGTTTTGCGCTGGACTGCGCATGACTTGTCTTGCTTCTTTGTCGATCGGTTTCCGCCCACCACTAGTGGGAGTGAGCGATTTGGAATGGCGAAAGAGATGCCTCGTTGAAGAGGGGATCTCCGCTATTTTTGTTCTGTCAGGGATGTGTAGTCCTCTTAATGGATATTTCGTTTATTCGAGATAATACCTCTAGTGTTTCCCACATGTCGGGAGGCGTGATATTTCTGTGTATTTCATGAAAGCAAGGTAAATTGACTCTTTCATTAACTCTATTGATTTTGGGTCGTGAGCGATTTCGATTCATAGCCTGTCTGCGAAAGTCGTCGTCACGAGATGTTTTCCTAGCTCACATGTCGCTGCATTGTACTGCATCGGTTGATGCAGGTACCAAGGACCATTACTTGCTACTCTGTTAAATGAACTAGGTTTGGAAAACCTTTATTATCTAGAGGATATTTTTGAGGACATTATTTATACTTCGGCAGACGTGTCTGTCTTGCTGAAGTCAAACTAAGGAGAGTGAACTGATCTCATACATCTGGTTATCTCCTGGCTGTTATAGAAAAGGATGGAGTTTTCCACCTGACTACATTTACAGCACTATGAAATATAACATGCATCTGACTCATCATTGTAATGCTGTCTACCGTTTATTGCTGTATTGAATGTTGCTGTGATAATGACTGTTTGATGTGCCTACACATTTGCGTAACCATTTTGTCACTGTGGCGTCCACAATAAATAATGAAGAAAAACGTCAACGGCTGTTTCAAGACTCATTGACTTTATACGTCGTGAGTTTACTGACGTCCTATGTGGATTGCCCTGTTATTGTTGCATGAACATTGTTTTGACTGAACACATCTACACACTACACAAAACCAGACATGCGGATGCCATCCATCATCATATGGCATCACGCATCATTTGGTGGCCATAAGCTGGTTTGATTCTGGTACCAGCAAACACGGGGTCCCTTACCCACTTCATTTTCAACAAGAATTCATCAGCATCCTTCAAGAAATTAACATTCTTCAATACAGTCAACATCTTCAAAATTTTCAAAGTACTCGGCGTTGCCCGGTAAAAGTCAAATTTCAATTTTTTGACGGAAACAAGAATTTGACAGTACCCGGCGTTGTTACATGTTGCCGGATAACTCGGACTGCTGTTATCTTTTACGCAAGTCAAGCAAGTTGCTGCTGTCAAGGTTCCAGTGCTGTCGTTTTTTGAGAAGGTCAAGTGCCGGTTGAAACGGGTTGTTTTCTGAAGAAGGCCAAGTACCGATTTCCATCAACTTACTTTTGGATTAGAAGGTCAAGTGCCGAAACAACTCAACACACAGTATGTCAGAAGCTCTTGTACCATCGTGTTAGCAGTGGAAGCAGTTCAGATGTGCCATCATCGTTGGAGCTTCGCTCTTTAGGACGTTGATTGACATCCGTTTTTCTGCTGTTCTACGATTGGAAGCCTATAAGTTAAGTGGCCTGTTTGTATGTAAACTGTGCCCTTATACTTCTGCTGAGTCTTCTGTGTATCATCTCATTCTATATGTTTTATGTTTATATGTTATTTGTATATTTATATGTTTATATTTCAGCGGGTTCTCGGTTGGGTGGTGTCTCCGTTAGATTATGCCACGTCATAGAGGTCGTCTATTGTGAGCGTTTTCTGTAAGGTTTGCAAATTTCCAATACTGGAATTTGCTAAGCGACTTCTGTTGCTATTTATGTTAGCTGTGATGACATGTTTTAATATTGTTTTCGTTATTATTTCGCATTCTTTAGTTTTGTTTTGATTTGTTTGTGTTTGTTAGCCTACTCTTGTCTATAATTTAGTTTCATACAACATTTTTGTTTATACACTGTGGTGTCATGTATTTTGTTTAATTCTATCGCAGATATCGTCACATTTTTTGTGATATTTCATTAATTTCTGCTTTATTTTTAGTTGATTTCTGCGAAAGTTTTTGTATTGTTGCTGATCTTTGTTATTGTTTACATTGTTATTGTTTACATTGTTTGTATTGTTTACATTTTCAATGTTTACATTCTGCATGTGTTTACATAGTCATTGTTTACAGTTATAGTAATTAGTTAATGGGCTATGCTAATGCACTGTTACTACTATACTGATGATAAATGAATGATGAATAGTGTCGTGCACTATTGAATGAGAAGTGCACTTATGATCAAGAATTGAGTGCTGATATTTCATATACAAGTTCTTTGATTGGAGACTTGTTTCCCACAGAGACTGGGATAATATAAGGTGATGTGAATATACAAGTGCTTAATTAAGACTTGTTACACTTAGGTTTGAAATAAATTAGTTAATTATTTCAGGTTTTGGACTCATATGTTAGACAACATGTCACATTTGAGCACTTTATTGAGCAGGGTAAATTGCTTGGGAAGACTGGTGATAAGTTAGAAGAATTTGCAACTGCTCGATATGATAAAGCAATGGAAGCTGAACAAAAGAAACTGCAGATGCAGGTGGATGAAAAAAGATTCCAAATGGAAATGGAAAAACAAAAAAGGGAATCAGAAGCTGAGGAGAGAAAACTCCAGCTACAGCTAGAAGCTGAAAGACTTCAAAAAGAGGCTGAGAATAAAAGACTTGAAAAAGAGGCTGAGAATAAAAGACTTGAAAAAGAGTCTGAAAATAAAAGACTTGAAAAAGAAGCTGAAAATGAAAGACTTCAAAAAGAGGCTCAGGCTGAGGAAAGAAGATTACAGAGAGAGTCTGATGAGAGGAAAGAGAAAGCAAAAATGGAACATGAAGAAAAGGTCTTAGCTTTAGAGTTGGAAAAATTGAAATTGACAAGCATGAGTAATGGTAATGATTCAAACAAGGGTTCATCTTCTGGTAAGGCTAATAATGATACTTTTAAGATTAAGTTACCAACATTTAGTCCTTCCAGCGATGACATAATGTTCTATCTGGACAGATTTGAACAAGCATGTACAGCTCATAACATAGACAAAGCAAAATATGTTTATCAGTTATCAGGGATACTGACAGGTAAAGCTCTAAGTATATTAAATATGGTGGATGAACCTGACAAGAACAATTATGAGGTTGTCAGGGCCGCTTTGTTAAAGAAATATCAGCTTAACGAAGACGGCTATCGTCTACAATTTAAAAACATGTTACCTGAAAATGGAGTTGAATTCTCCGAGTTTATTGCAAGAATACGCATTACTTTCTCACGATGGGTTGAACTATCTAAGACGGAAAAAACTTATGAAGGACTTATGGACTTAATACTTAGAGACAAAGTCATGTCGTCTGTCAATGAGTCTTTCCTTGCTTTCCTTCATGAACGTAAACCTAAAACAATAAAAGAAATGGAAGATTTCTGTTGCCAATACGTAACTGCGCACCCACACATAACCATGGGTAACTCTAAGGTGAAAGAAGGTTTACCAGTTGCTTCGGCAGCTCCGTATGGTCAAAACTTTGCTCGTAGATCCCAACAAAATTTTGATAGAAAGAGTAGCGGTAATTTCTGTCAAAATCATGGAAATCAATTTCATGGTGATTCTTCTTCGAAGAATTGGAGACAACCTGATAGTACTCGTTACTATCACCCTAATAATTATAAGCATTTCAAAAGAGGATATGGTAATAGAGGTTATTCCTGCCGAAGACCTCAAAACCAAACAAATAGATGTTCGCATCAATGTGAACATGATAGTAATCGTGGAAACTGGAATTCGAACCAGTATAACAATTACAATAGAGACAATAATAACTGCAGAGATAATAATAACTCTGATAACTTCAGAGGTAATAATAGTCGGGGTAGATCTCAACACAAAAAAAAGAGATATCAGCAGGCTAATGCTGTACAACAGGAAACTGAGGGAGCCTGTATTCATGTTGTTGATAATAAAAACTTTGACGCTGTCACTAGTTCTGCTTTTGACTTTGAGAGAGCAAACAAATGCCCCCAATGCAGTACTTTATTCGAACCGGGTACCATAACTACTTTGAGTTGTGGTCACCCACTTCCCGCTCTTCCTGCTGCTGTTGCGCATGACGGGAGGGGTTCTTTAATCCTACATAAGGGTCTTGTTAATGATACTCCGGTCTCACTACTTTTCGATTCCGGATGCACCACTATTGGTGTTAGACAATCGCTTGTAGATCCATCTTGTGCTACAGGAAGGGTTATTAAATGTGTCACATTTGGCAGCACTCTAGAAAAATATCCTACTGCTGTAATTCGCATTGCCACTCCTTTCTTTACTGGAGATGTGCATGCTTGTCTCTTACCTAATCCTATTGCGGACCTTATTATTGGTCGTATTCACGGAGTTAGGGAGTGTACCCCACAGCAGATTGCTGCTTGGGAAGATAATAACATGCAAGCTACAAATGCAGTAGTTACAAGAGCACAAGCTCTACAAACACCCGAAACTTCACTGAATAGTGATAATGAAGTTGATAGCCAAGATAGTCACTTAGTGATCACTCGTGACTCTTTCATAAAATTGCAAGAAGAAGATCCTTCCTTAAAAAAATTCTTCGTTCTTGCGAAGAAAGGTGATCCGAATCAGGATACAAATAGAAAATCTTGGATTGCAATGAGAAACGGCGTACTTGTACGTATGGTACAAGATTCGACTACGTCGGCACATTCGCAAATTCTTGTTCCCAAGAGCATGAGAGTCCAAATATTACAACATGCTCATGACTCGCAATGTGCTGGACATATGGGTTTTGCCCGTACGAAGTCGAGAGTCCTTGCGGCTTTCTTTTGGCCTTTTGTCAATAAGGACATTCGTATTTACTGCCGATCATGCAAGGTATGTCAGGAGGTCAAATCTAGAGGACCACGACATGCTGCGCCTAACCAGGCTGCTGACATTCCTATTCGGCCGTTTCAGAAAATGGCCATAGATATTATTGGCCCTTTTAAGGTCAAGTCGGCCAGAGGACATCAGTTTATCCTTACATGTGTCGATATGTGCACACGTTGGCCAGAGGCTATTCCTCTTAAGAGCATATCTACTACAGATATCGCAGATGCTCTTTGGTTGATATTTTCTCGCTTGGGGTTCCCCAGAGAAATATTGTCAGACCATGGCACTCAACTCATATCTGACACTATGTCACAGGTAATGTCTACCTTACATATTGAACGATCTCTCAGTAGTATCTACCATCCTATGTCTAATGGGTTAGTTGAGCGTCTGAATAGAACGCTCAAGACTTTGCTTGGTAAGATAACTGAAGATCATCCTCAAGATTGGGACAGGGTTTTATCCGCGGCTCTCTTTGCCTATAGAGAAGTCCCTAATGAACACACAGGATTTTCTCCCTTCGAACTTGTCTTTGGCGCGCGTCCACGCGGCCCTATGTCTTTATTACACGATCTCATCACTGCCGATGATATTAGCGATGAAACTCAATCCTCATATGAGTATGTCATTGCTCTTAGACAAAAGATCATTGAGGCATGTAAGCTAGCAACTGCTTCATCAGAAATTGCTAAAGAGAAGGCAAGACAGTTTGCTAACAAGAATAGATGTCTACGACAACTTTGTCCAGGTGACAAAGCATTCGTCCTACTCCCCAGTAGGGAAAATAGACTTCTTATTGCATGGAAAGGTCCGTATGCAATAGTCTCTCGGATTTCCGATGTTGACTATGTGGTCGATATTGATGGAAAGCATAAAACTTTCCACATAAACATGCTTTCGGAATTTCACGAACGTCCGGACTATTTGCTGCCTATTTTCCAGGCAACGGATGATGCTCCTGCACCTCACGGTCATTATTCATCCCTGTCTGTCATTCAGGATGAGGAAGCTACCTTCTCTGATGTCAACCTTCCCCTTCCAGTGGTTCCATTACATTCCACGGAATCTTGGAAAAACGTTTCTGTTTCTCCTAATCTTTCTGGTGACGAACATCGACAAGTCTCGTCGATGTTACAAACATTTCAGGATGTTCTCACTGACATTCCTGGACACACAGATGTCATAGAACATGACATAATTCTTACCGACAATAATCCAATTAGGGTTAGGCCGTATCCTATTCCTATACACTTTCAGTCGCAAGTGGAAAAGGAATTGGATGAAATGATTCAATTAAATATAATTGAACCATCGACTTCACCATATTCTTCTTCCATGGTTATTGTCCGGAAGAAGGATAAGAACATACGAATTTGCGTTGATTATCGCAAATTGAATCAGGTCACAAAGTTCGACGCTGAACCGATGCCTTTGTTAGAAGATCTACTGATTAGACTTTCTAATTCTAGATTCTTCACTAAACTTGACTTGTCTAAAGGTTATTGGCAAGTGCCTTTAGCAGAGCATGCCAAACCTTTTACTGCTTTTTCTACACCTAGGGGTCTATTTCAATGGAATGTTATGCCTTTTGGTCTCATGAACGCCCCTGCCACTTTCGTTCGCATGATGCGTCGAATTCTGTCACATCGTTCGGATGTCATCGCATACTTAGATGACATCTGTCTCTTCAGTGATACCTGGGAAGATCACTATTTAGGGTTATATGACTTACTGTCCACTCTACGTGAGAATAATTTGACAGCAAAACCTTCTAAAGCTTTTGTTGGTTTTGGTGAAATCTCTTTCCTGGGTCATCGTGTTGGTCATGGTCTCTTGAAGACAGAAGACCACAATACTTCCAAAATACTGAACATCTCTGTTCCTAAAACGAAGAAACAAGTTAGGAGTCTCTTAGGTTTAATTCAATTTTATGGGAGATTTATTCCAAATTTATCTTCGATCATGGCACCTCTATCAACATTGTTGAAGAAAGGTTCGCCTAATCTGGTCCGTTGGTCTGAAGAATGCCAATCTTCACTAGACCAAATCAAGAATATATTTTCTTCTCCTCCCATCTTAAGATTACCTACTCTTGATAGGACTTTTGTTCTTCGGAGTGATGCTTCATCCACTGGGATTGGAGCAGCACTGACGCAAGAATATGCAAATACTCTGCATCCTGTTATGTACATTTCTAGAAAACTAAATGCGGCAGAGAGGAACTACTCGGTTTTAGACCGTGAGTTGTTAGCGATGGTTTGGTCAATTCTAAAGCTACAAAGATTCCTCCTGGGCGCACATTTCATTCTAGAGACTGATCAGAAAGCTCTTACAGCTATTCAGACTAAGAATTTGAAGAGTTCGAGATCCACTCGATATGCTATAGCTCTTCAACCTTTTCACTTCACGGTACGAGCTATCCGTGGTGCGGATAATGTGATGGCTGACATTTTGTCTAGATGCCCACATGACTCCAACTAATACTTCTGTCCTATATTTCCATATATTACAGAGTCATAACACACCTATATTTCTACAATAGATTAGCACATCTGTACTTACTTTATATGTACACACTATCGTGCTTTGTTGTCATCTTCTTCTGTTCGTTTTTTAAGATGATAGAGGAGGACTGAGTAGTTAATATAAGGGCCGTTAGTTTACTAAACAGCCACAATTATTAATAATGTATTGTACCTTATGAAGCATATTAGTTATTAATTAGCATTATATTGCTTGTACTTTCTCAGAATGTCATTGTTGAGCTGAGGACTTACCTTACGAGTTCTAGATTGTGTACTTACCCTCGGAATACCAGAGCATATGTCCTGGATCGTCATGTAGTTTAACTTTACTATGTACTTATGTCATTACATGTCAAAGAATGTACTATCTAAATTTTCCTATCAGATTTGTACATCCATTTTTAAAGACAATATTAGAGTATGCTGTTTAATGATGATTATAGTAACTTGCATACGTATATTGTGTTTACATGCTAACGTGATGTGTGTTGGTGACACCTCCCCGATGTGAATATTTTTTGAGACATATTTATTTTTCTGTTGAGGTATATCCTCACCAGACACTCTATAATTAGCCTATTGTTTGGCAATTTAGTTAATTATCAGCGCATAATTCGTGCGTTTTGAGCCGCTTATCGCTTGCTCTTTGATATTGAAAAAAAAAAATATGTTCCACATTTTTTTTTATCGGGAGGAGGTGGTGATATGTTGCGTGATAAATTCTCGCAACATTGTTTTATTTCAATATCTGTTTTATAACGCAAGGGCAACAACTGCTTGGAATTTATAGTCACTTTTCTCGGTAAGCATTTGTCTTCTCGCGTTGGTATCGAATGCAGTTAAGTTTGAGCTGTGGTCGTTTTGCGCTGGACTGCGCATGACTTGTCTTGCTTCTTTGTCGATCGGTTTCCGCCCACCACTAGTGGGAGTGAGCGATTTGGAATGGCGAAAGAGATGCCTCGTTGAAGAGGGGATCTCCGCTATTTTTGTTCTGTCAGGGATGTGTAGTCCTCTTAATGGATATTTCGTTTATTCGAGATAATACCTCTAGTGTTTCCCACATGTCGGGAGGCGTGATATTTCTGTGTATTTCATGAAAGCAAGGTAAATTGACTCTTTCATTAACTCTATTGATTTTGGGTCGTGAGCGATTTCGATTCATAGCCTGTCTGCGAAAGTCGTCGTCACGAGATGTTTTCCTAGCTCACATGTCGCTGCATTGTACTGCATCGGTTGATGCAGGTACCAAGGACCATTACTTGCTACTCTGTTAAATGAACTAGGTTTGGAAAACCTTTATTATCTAGAGGATATTTTTGAGGACATTATTTATACTTCGGCAGACGTGTCTGTCTTGCTGAAGTCAAACTAAGGAGAGTGAACTGATCTCATACATCTGGTTATCTCCTGGCTGTTATAGAAAAGGATGGAGTTTTCCACCTGACTACATTTACAGCACTATGAAATATAACATGCATCTGACTCATCATTGTAATGCTGTCTACCGTTTATTGCTGTATTGAATGTTGCTGTGATAATGACTGTTTGATGTGCCTACACATTTGCGTAACCATTTTGTCACTGTGGCGTCCACAATAAATAATGAAGAAAAACGTCAACGGCTGTTTCAAGACTCATTGACTTTATACGTCGTGAGTTTACTGACGTCCTATGTGGATTGCCCTGTTATTGTTGCATGAACATTGTTTTGACTGAACACATCTACACACTACACAAAACCAGACATGCGGATGCCATCCATCATCATATGGCATCACGCATCACATACAAAGATCATACAACAGTAAATATATGAATTCAATAAAATATACAACCATTAAATAAAAGATGAGGGCAGGGTAGTGCATATGCATTCTCTGGAACAACCTGAAAGACATCAAAGGCATACACAAATTATATAACAGTAAATATATGAATTCCATAACATATACAAAAGTATGTGCATAAAAGGAAGAACTGCATCGACTGACAAGCTGTGCAAACATTCAATAAAGTTAATTGCATATAAGGAGATAATAATTGAAAGCAGTTTAAACATTCAATACAAATATATGCATACAAAAAGATAATGCATTCATTAATGTCCAGCTCACCCGCTTTGTTCCAATATTGCAGTTTGGCTTCTCAAAGACGGCATATAAAAGCAACTCTTTTGCCCTCGGGTCTAACAAATTACACGCTAGAAGTCTCCGCAACTGGCTTGTTTTTTTGGGGCTTACAAATGTAAGTAAAGACACAACCGATATATTCTTACATTTATACAGTTAACAGCGGCCACTGACCTCATCCAGGCTAGGGAAACCCCTGGCCTACTGGGTCATGGGTGAATGTCCTACCAGCCGCTGTACATGGGAAATCCTTGATATTCTGGGTCATTGGCGGTCCCATCCGGTCATTTGGAGATCATTGGCCTCTCGGGTAAATACCAAAGCGTCAAGTACTGGAAAACCCCAGTATCTTGGATCACTGTCCTACCTGGCCTTAAAAATCACGACAAAGAGAGAGAAAGAAGAGAGAGATAGAAGAAGTTGGTGAAGAATTTCGCGATATATATATATATATATATATATATATATATATATATATATATATATATATATATATATATATATATATATATATATATATATATATATATATATATATATATATATATATATATATATATATATATATATATATATATATATATATATATATATATATATATATATATTATATATATATATATATATATATATATATATATATATATATATATATATATATATATATATATATTTGGCTCTTAAAAAACGTAATGCGTTTAGATTAGTTTTCTCTTTCGTTTCTTCACTGGTTTTGTACCCTTTGCCCTTGACGATGATCTCTGTGTCGTAACGTAGTTTTTTTGTCCTTATGTCAGTAACGAGTGTCCGACTGGCACAGTGGTTCTCTCGGGTAAGCTTCCAGGTTCATGTTGCAATACCTAGTAGCATCACGCTCTTGTCTACCCAGCTTTAAATGGGTACTGATCCTGCTCTTGAGTTAGGGAAAGCAAAGGTAGCGAGGAAGGGAGCTGGTCACCCCACCTCGTAAATATGTGACCTAGCATAATGATGTCTTATGGAATTTCACTCCACTACGGCAGTATCTGCTATGAAACTACCTTTGCTGCTTTTTCTTTTTAATCTCGGTAACGCAACACCGCTCATTATGTTTGTACACTTTAAAGATTTGTCCCCAGGCCCGGCCACAAGAAACACAGTGTATCGGACAATTTACCAGGCAGTAGAGCAGGATTTCTTAACCTGTGGTCAATGGACCCCTTGGGGGTTCTATTAATGTATTCTTATGGGTCCGTGTACATTACCTACAATTTAAAAGTAAAATGTTTCATTTTGTTTTTATGTACATTTTGTTTTTCAAGAAGAGGTCCGTAGCGTTCAGTGGACAATCAAAGGAATGGGTTTTCTTATAATTCGTTAGCTCGTTCAAGCGCCCAGCTGAGTTAATTCAGCGAAATTCCTCTTATTATTATTGTATATCTTTGTTTAAGTGTATTTAAGAAATTGTCTGAGACATATGGATGTAGTACATTCAAAAGATTAAATCAACTTTAGATTTGTCTTTATACAAGTAACCAATTTAATAATCAATTATGTTTTAACAGTTATAAAAATGAATAATTCCATATAGAAACATTTGTCATCACTGGTTGATGTTATGGCTTAATAAAATTGGAAAGTTCACTTTGCAGCTTTCACGTTTCTACTTAGCTGCCAATGAGTTTTTCTCTTCTGCTCCTGCTGATGTTTGGTTCTTTGTAGATGGAGGACTGGATCACACTCGTCACTAGTCGTTTGAAAGTTGTAGCACGTTCCAAGAAGTGTCAGGGAGTAACTACCAAGCTGGTCCCGCGTCTCTAAGACCCGTCTGATGATGGTGTCTATCTTCGACTTCAGGCCACTTATACCCTCATTTGCTCCAGAGATAGTACTCTCAGTTGGTACCACCGACCCAAATCTTTGGATTCACAGACAGACTGCAGGCTCAGAGAAATAGCTAAGGCAACTTGTTGAAGTGCCTCTTACTCGTGTTCTGGGGTTGTTACTTTATAATAAGCTCCCACTTTGACTCCGTGTTTCAGATTACTCAGATTCTGGTTTTCCTTGCTAATAATAGTAGAGTTTTCCTGGGCTTTTAAGACCTTAAGAGGCTCTAACAAGTCCGGTCCAATAAATGAATTCTGATTTTATTCTTTTATTATTGAAACCACTCTGGCAGGTTGGTTGTCTCTTGAGGAGTGGAATTTCACAGTGCTCTAAACTGCAAAAGTGTCAAGTTATATTCCCCATTTCGTTCCTGGCACGTTTTGTTTACTATTATACCAGGCCCCAAACATAAATGTTGTTATTCCTACATCTTGAATGCCGGCCAATAGTTACAATCATATGTGGTTTGATGGCGTCAGTTCAAAAAAAATTCCTCATAGGAAAATTCTGCATTTTATTTAAAAGGTCATGTCTCCCAAATATGGACGTGAAACCTCCGAATATTCTCGTCAGTGATTACAAATAACTTCTTACATTTATCTCAAGTTATATCTTCGTAATGAGTCGTACAGGAAGCGATTATGTCATGTCGAGTCTGCCGAATGCTTGCCAGCAGGTCGATGATTTATCGCCCTGTACTCCTAGGTAAACACAATTCGTCGTATTACCATTGGACGAGAAAGTCACACTCGCCTTATCAGCGATTAAACAAATTCGCTGGGCGATTTTTCGTGTGAAACAAGCGGTCTGGTATACGAGAATATTTATCACTGGATTGTCGATTAATGTAGCACCATACGCCTACTCTTAACAAGGTCAAGTGTTCAAACAAACATGACGACCTATTACAGTAGGGAGTGTACGTTGATTTGAAAATACCAAATATCTGTTTGACAGCAGCGAAAGAAAAAGTGCCGACCACTGAAAATTTCACGCAATCAGTACTCACAACAAATGTAACTGACTTCTGGCGGAGAGGAGAAGAGATCAGGCAAATAATTCCGTCTATCTATCTATCTATCTATCTATCTATCTATCTATCTATCTATCTATCTATCTATCTATCTATCTATCTACCTATCTACCTATCTACCTATCTACCTATCTATCTATCTATCTATCTATCTATCTATCTATCTATGTCTATTAAGTGCGCAATAGCACTAGGTCTAAAAAAAAAACAATGTACTGTAAAATTAAAAATACTTTATTGCTTAAACAAAATGATAATCGTCATCATCTGAGCCATCAGCGAATCGTAATCTTTTTGCCAAAATCTATCGGAAGAAGACGGCACGTTCTAATAATTAAATATGTATAATTTGAAAAAAGCGCAATATCTGCAAAGCGCAATAAAGCGAAGCGAAATAAAGCGAGGTATGCCTGTACTTTCTTTGTCTCCTCAAAGACCCCCAGATTCCCATCATCATCTCCCTTCGGCTCCCCAAGCAGCATACGCCTTCAACAAACTTATACCAAGTCCTCCTGACCTGCGCCGCCAGCTCAAGTCCTTTCTGTGTCTCTTTTACCCGCTTCACGTCTGTCTCCAGTTCTCTTCTCCATGTGTTCTTTGGTCTTCCTCTGTCTTTCTTACCATGTGGATTCCAAAATAAGGACTGCCTTATAGATTAATCAACAGGTTTCCTCAGAACGTGCCCCATTCATCTCCATATCCTATCCAGCCTCCCATATTCTCCGACAATCGGTCTTATTAAACCAGTTCATTGACTCTCGAGGATAGTGTGATTCGCTTGCATAGCTAGGCGGGGTTGTCGCACGGAAGGCCCAGGGCTCGAATCCTGGGTAAGCCACTCATGTCTGTTGTTTTTCTGTTGTCTAGTGTTCAACTTCTTTATTTCCTACGAGTGCCTGATAACATACCTTTATGTTTGTCTCATATTAATTTACTCTTTCGAACAAACAACGCGACGCGCAGCTGTCCTTTTTACGTCTATGTTCCTCTAACTACTGGGGCAAATTGTTTACAAGTCCTTACATCAGCCTCAGCCGCAAACGTCATGACTCATACTTCCTATTTTAGTTTGTGGTAAACATTGCCCTTGTCTCGTAATGACCTTACTGAGGTCTCGCGTCAATCGATCGCTGGGGGAATTTAACTCGGGGACAGAATTATTTATTGTCTCATCGTTTCACATTATTTTAGTTTACCGGCATGCATTGCATTACTGCCACCATTATCATTGTCCGTCTTTGCTTTTTGGTTTGGTTTGGTTTTAAGGGTTATCTTCATTGCACACGGACAACACCATCAGTGCTCCGATCTCCTCCCTTAGATCACACAAGGAGGATCTCAGCGCAGTGCACGAACTCCGTAGCACCGGCGAGAATCCCAATGTGTTTATATACTGTATAGGAATCACACATTCTATAAATATGTGTGTGGTGGGTAGGTTTCCAAATTTTTTAAAATTTTGCCAGGGCAGCGGCCCTGTGGCCTACTCGTTACGATTTCCCAACTGCCGTGGGATTTTTAACATGCGCAACTTGCACACGGGATCTCCTATTTGTTCGCCCTTATCCGAGAAGGCTAGGCATCCGATCTCACTACCCATGAGACCAGGGGGGAGTATGACATAACTAGGACCATTGGTTCTGAAAAAAATATTTCCATAAATTATAATCCCTCCAACTGGGATTCGAACCCAGTACCTCTTGAATACGAGGCGGAGGCCATATATCTTAGCCACTCCGACCTCTTTATGAAGCATGAAACCACTGTTTCAGCTAGTCCCTTTGCACGAAGCTTGCATCAATCATCCACATGATCTTGCAACAGTGGTTTCTGTAACAGTCTGGTTCACACGATGAGGTTGCCAACGCAACAATTTTATATTAGTCGCCTCATGCGACCTCATGCCTGAGGGTGTAGTAGTCCCATTCTTTCTTTGTCCCTTCAGAGGCCCCGAGAACTACACGGGGGCCTACTTTTATGTGCTAGCACTACTATAACTGTCATCACAACTCTTACAAATATTACTACTTATCAGCAACACTACTGCAAACTCCATTACAACTACGACTAATACTACCTAAACAACTACAACTAAAACTAATACCATTTTAGTCGCTCGTACAATGCTGATAGTTCCCATAACGGATGGGGTTCGGAGTGGTTAAGAGGTGTGGCGTCCGACGTTGAGGGAATATAATGTATGGATTTTTTTTTCCCCCAGAACCAGTGGTCCTAATGATGTCACACTCCACCCTGGTCTCCTGAGTAGTGAGATTGGATTCCTAGCCTTCTCGGATAAGGGTGAAAAAATAGGAGGTCCTGTGAGCAAGTTGCGCACGTTAAAAATCCTACGGCAGCTGGAAATCGTAAAGAGTAGGCCTATCAGGCCGCTGCCCTGGCAAAAATTTAAAAGTTAGAAACCTACCCACCACAAAAATATTTATAGAATGTGTGATTCCTAAAGACATACGTTGGGATTCTCGCCGGTGCTACAGAGTTCGTGCACAATGCTGAGATCCTCCTTGTGTGATCTGATGGAGGAGATCGGTGCACTGATGGAGTTATCCGTGTGCGGTGACGATAGTCCTGAAAACCAAACAAACCAATCCCATAACTGATGATACTGTAGCTGTGGGCTCTGCTACTAACAAACAAAGCAAATGTTACTAATTCTGCTGCTGTTAACATCAGTAATAATACTTCTCCTTCTTTACAACGTGTCGATATGTCTGTCTTCTTCTTTCACCTTTCAACTCTCCAAGAAGCAGTGGCCTTCAACAAACTTATGCCAAGTCTTCCTGTCACGTGACATCAGCTGAAGTTTTTTCCATGTCTTCTTCATCCCCTTCTTGTCTGTCTCCTGTTTTCTTTTCCATGAGCTCTTTAGTCTTCCTCTACCTCTCTTACCCTGGGCATTCCAGAACAAGGACTGTCTGGTAATGCTATCAACAGGTTTTCTCAATATGTGTCCTATCCATCTCCATCGTCTTCTTGTCATTTCTTGTTCAACTGACGCTTATCAAATTCTTGACATCAGTTCCACATTAGTGATCTTGTCAGATTACTTCAGTCCTTCTATTCTACGCAAGCATCCATTTATGAAAGTCTGTAGCTTTTTGGTTGTTGTTTTTGTTGGTCTAGAGTCTAGACCACGGCATTACAATTTTGAACCTTAGTCCTGAGAGAACCCATCTCGCACCGAAAGCAGTCAAAGTGCATTAGCTTTGTGGCAAAAGCATCGCTTTTTTTGTGTGCAAAAGTACAGCCGAGTGGTTCTATTGGGTAGTCTACACCAGGAACGTCCGTCTTCATCGATGACGAGAAACCTGGATCGCGGAAAGAAATCTTCAGGCCCCTGAGATAGATATACGCATAATATACAACCTTTTTTTCAGAGAGTATGACATCGTTAAGAACCACTGGTTCTGAAAAAAAAAAATTCCATCAATTATATTCCCTGTACTGAGAGCAAACCCTGTACCTTTAGAATTAGAGTAAACTCCACGCTTCTCAGCCACCACGACCCCCAATCTAGGAATTTTTTTAAGGTGTTGCGAGTCTCGTCATGGCGCCCCCCATCACCTCGTATTTTCTCCCCGTGCAGTACTGTACGTACTCTTACGATAGTTAATAATTAAATTTTACTGAGTTGTGTCTCACTTTCAATATCACAAGTGATGTTAAACTATAGCTGTTACAAAAACACCAATGTTTTTACAATCTTCATGTATGATATGTTTCTTTATTTATGTTAAATTACTTTTGGGCGCTCAAAAATAATAATTAATAAATAAATAGTAATAATACTAGTGATATAGATATATAGGAAAACGATCGTTTCGTATAAGAATATAATTATTTACTTTGAAATTTTATGTTTAATTTTTCTTGTCCTTTTAAAGTTTTATTTTATTATTTATTAAAAATAAGTATCGGCGCCTCTCACAAGTTAGCGCCCAGTGCGGCCGCACCCACTCGCACAGCCCAAGAGCCGACCCTGTTGATAGTAGTAGTATTAACTTTGAGAGATTTTCTGGCGACCTTGCTTATATGACCTCATAGTTACAGTGTCAACTGTAATACAATACCAAATGTTCTTCACTAACTTTAAAATATTATTTAAAAAAACGTTCTGAAGCGTTTGGGCGCTATTATGATGTCAAAGGGCTCGTCAAAAAGTTTGTAAAGCACATCAGCGTCATTCGACACATAGCTGTGTTCTAAGTAGGCGACCCACAAAGTGCATCACGCAGTCATCGAGTGATGCCTTCGTTGGAATCTAAAATTAGCGTGTCTAAAAAGTATTTCCTTTTTCACGTACGTTCTATTCAAATTTGTTTTTATAATTTTTTGTATTATCCTGAAGTACTTCAAGTAATTACTTGGCATTTACCAGCAACGGTTGAGTGAATCTTCACATGTTCGTTCTGTTTTGTTTTTTTTTGCTTCAAAAATATTTTGGCGCTGTCCTCTACAGAGTCCAGGACCAGCCCTTAGGCCGATTTAACTTATTCGACAGGGAGCCGCGCTGGTGTAATGGTTTCCACGTTGCGCTAGCGACCAGGTTTTCAAGGTTCAAGCCCGGGCGCGGGCATTTGTAAGAGTGTCATCGACCGGGATTTTGACTGAATAACGTAAACGGCTCCTGAGATAAATCCTCTGTGGATGGGAAGGAGCGAAGCTCCTGACCGGGTTGGAAGGAAAGTCCACAGGCTCCCCAGCCTCGCAGGGACATGTTATTTCGCAATGAAAGCCCAAGTGCCGCTGGCTAAGAGAAAAAAAAAGAAACGTATTCGACCCAATCGGGCCCCGCGCACACAAAGGCCCCCGGACCCTGCTTTAAAAAAAAAAAAAAAGGAAAGAAGATTATTTCAAATTTGATATCAGGAATACATGCTCTACACTGTATTAATCATAAAACAGTATCTATATTTATTAGCTTCTTCTTCAAGAACTATGCCTTGTGGCGTAGGAGATCATGTCTCTCTGTGGTGGGTTTTGATGTTATAAAGTGTTGGTGTTATGTTTTCTTAATGTACTGAATGAGGTCAGCTGTGAAGGTCCCTGAGGATAACAGTTTTGGTGAGTTACAGGGAACTTTGCTACTACCACCTACGATCTCAATCAGACTTATTCTTGACTAGTATGTCTGATAGCTACGTCTAATGTCTAGGGTAATGAAAATGTGGTGTTGTCGTAGATTTTCGATAGGAGAATTAAGACTTGGGTTGGTCCCTTCTGAATAGGTTGGAATGAGTGATAGTCACAGTGTGAGATAGAAATACAAAATAGATTTCCACGAGTGAGGTGGTGGAATAGTGATAGAGGCTGTCTCTGAGAGCGGGAAATCTTCTCTCTCTCTCTCTCTCTCTCTCTCTCTCTCTCTCTCTCTCTCTCACCTATCTTCTACGACAGATCTAAAGTAGTCAGACAGTCTAACACATATACATTAAATATATCTATATCCACTCACGTGCACGCACATTCAAGTGACGACAGGTAGACACACAGACGTGGGAAACTATAACAAATGATTATATAGATATTTAGAACGAGCTGACCAACGCGCTGATTAATTTATTGTTAAGTTTATTTATCATTTGTAAACCTACGTCACAACATGTAAAAATTACATTAAAAAAAACATATACAAATAGTCATAAAGTCAATAAAAATGCTACAAGAATTGATAGACCCACAGTAAGATCCTTCCCCTCGATGTTTAGCCCACAGTCCCGTTAAAAGGAACAAAAGTGATAGCCCCCACAGAGTCACAGATACATAGGGTTTAGTCTAAGAGTTTTTTTCCCCCGTAAATATATGAACAGAGTTGGATAATCTGATTTAGCCTAAGAAAGAAAAAAAACTAGCATGTGCAACAATTCTGCAGAAAAAAAAAATTAAGACAGCAAATGGGTGCCAAAATACAAAGGTAAAATCACACTCAGACCTGCGTTCGCTCTATACATTCAGATGAGCACACGTGCACATACTCACAGCTTTGATAGCCACTCCTGGAACAAAACCAATATTTTTAGGACTTAGTCCTACAGAATCTTCAATGGTAATCTTGCGCCAAGAAAACCCCAGGTCCAAAAAGATGGGTTGAATTCACCACTTCCGGGACCGTTCTCTTGGGAATACTATTGTTTTAGATGTCTGTTTAAGTCACATAAAATTTGTCCAGGCACGAGCGTTAACAACGAGCACAGTGTCGCTAGCTTAGCTAAGTTTCTAGAATTGAGGAATGTCAGATCGGTGTCTACTTTCAGGAAAAGGACTATATTTGGTCACCACACCACTAGTTGAAACTCCGTCAAATGTTACTGACATTAATATGTTACTTGCCACACCGGCTAAATTTGTACATAGAGTTAGTGCAGAAAATCTGATCTGGCTCAAAGGCCCAGTTTAAAACAGTTAGTCTTTAATAAAACCCGTTAGTGAGAGTTTTACTCTGTCTATTTATGAAGACACACGCACTGTCAGACAGGTGTTAACTTGTAAACCCACGTGGTTAAAAGATAAAAACTGTTTATGTTTCTCACAAGTATGTCTCTTGTACTAAAACGCTGGCAAAGTTTGGGTACCACAGTTTCACTATATAAAATGGGAAAAGTACATATAAAATAATTATACATACTATGTACTCGGATATAACTGATAATTTAAACTGCAAGCGTGGCTTGTCTTATAGTTTAACACTGCATGTGAATTTAAGTTATATTTTTTTTTTAAAATCATCAATTCTCATGAATTAAGAACACGTGCGTATTCCGTCAACACTCATGAGGCTTCTAGCATTTATATGTTAGTTTAGCAAGTTTATTCTCGTCTGATTATTTAGCAGTAAAATTAATTTCATTATAGCTGTATCGTTGTTTAAGCTAGAAATTATAATTTATTCTGCTTTCCACTGAAACACGTCACTAGAAAATAATACAGACTATATAAATTAAGCGCTCTGCACCAAATCTAACTAGTGTAATAAAATAAGTGATTTAACACTTTGAACACTTCAAAAAATACTAGATAATAATACATAATATTTTACCTCACACAGAACTACAGGTAGTCGCACAACTTAAGAATTATATGCTTATATTTATGGAAGTCTAGAAGTTCGACAAATTGTCGAAACAAACTGAGAAACTTCGCTATACAGCTTATTCTGTTCCGAGCAACCTGTCTACTGCGAATTTAGAGGACTGAATGAAAATAAAATTTAACTCCCTCCAGTATATATGAAACGCCAGACAAAGGTGTCCACTATTTCCATAAACTACGCAATAGCCTCCCCCTTTCCGTCTATAACACTACGTAACTAGAAGAGGCTGTCGTAAACTGCCACCTACTGACTGAGAGGGCGCGTGTCAGTTGCGAATCTCCCATGCAAATGTCTGCTCTGAGCTAATGCGTCTGGCGCGCACGCCTCCGTCTAACTATTGGACCGTGAGCGCTCATGTCAGGTGCGAATGCACAGGGCGATATTCACACTTTCCGAGAAACCGGCCTGAAAAACGCTGTGACAGGTGAAAATGCTATACGATAGGTCGGCCCTATGTCTGAGATGGACTGAGACATAATCGCACCTCTCGTCAAACTGCGCAAATGACATCTGACGCAATAAGGTTACTAGTCAGTATGAGAAAGAAAACGATGATGGGAAAGAAATATATTTTTCGCAACGAACGAATGCGAAAATACAGGAAAAAGGATAAAATGATAAAAAATAGAGGATACGGGTGACAGGAAAAGAAGAAGATAATAGGCAATTTAATGATCATAAAACCTATGTGACAGGTGTGCTGGTAATTAAATACACAAACAGACACACACAAACACTAATATTAATCTCTATAATCAAGTCAATTAACACTGTGTTTTAAATTTAGTAATTACAATTTTTTTCAAATTTATTTTGTCCTGAACCTAATTTTTCTTCTGGTCAGGACTTTTAAATCAATATGAATCAATTTCAATAGAATTACATATAATCAAGTAAACACATGTACATATACATAATTTAAATTTGCTAATATTGATACTAAAACTAAAGTCTTTATAATCTAGTGCTGGATGTCGGGTCGGGGTATTTGCATCATACCCAGTCTTTTAGTTAACAGTGTTCATTTGCTCTTTAAACAGGATGAATGGTGGAAAAGTTTCTTAATACACAATGGAGTTTATATATTATATTATATTCGTTGATGAATCTCAGCAGGCCAGTTCTTTAATACTTATCTGGCCTGTGACGATTGAAGATAGTTGTTCCTTAGGCCCACTCCTCACGTGCTCTGAGGTAGTATGGTAGGCATCTCGTTTCATACAGTGTTGTACTCTTCAGAATATCTGGCACTAGCACAGTGCCAGACAAAGAAACTCTGAAACCACAAAATTAGGCTAGGTCTTAACATAATTCCTAATCCACCATGTTTACAAGCATTAATACATTGAAATAAAAGACAGGGTCAGATCTCTCGATCTATACGTTATCAACTGGTGGCCAACGTAAAGAAAATGTATTTATCAACTGGTAGGCCAGATTTCTGGGTTAAACCTGCACAGTGGACATTGCCAGAAGTCAACAACTACTGATACCAGACCGTTTCCTGTGGCCTGATACGACACACATTAACACAAGTAGACAAGTTTGCAGAACAACTCTACAGTCGATGTCAGCGTGACCTGTCCGATCGAGCAAATACTGTAACTAGGTAAGCCCTTGTTGACATTTTTTTCGTCGACATCACAGCATTACACAGAACGTTCGCAAGCAAATTAATTGTGTTAGCAAGTATTTTTATAAGAAGTAACTGTGTTAGCGAGAAGTGCTATGGAACTGAGAGATCTTACACGTCAACGGTGGATCTTCTTGTGTTCTACATATTGTTGAACTTTGTAATAAATTTAAAACATAATCTATTGTTTATTAAAGTGGCAGTTTAATTTGATTGGAAACTGAACCATATTAATGTAACTGAGCCTTCTACACAACACATTCTTTCTGCAACACATCGCATTCACATGTCATTATATTACACATGTATTTATGCTATATGTATATTTATGTTTACATGTTTATATGTGACTAGTATAGGGTATACCGAGTCATATTGGTTCTATATTAGTGTTCTATAGGAAGCAATTTTCTTGGTTGAAAATTTGCTGCGACATCTGTTGCTATATTTTGTTAGTTGTGATGACATGTGAAGTTTTGTTTTCGTTATTTTTTCGCATTCTTTAGTTGTGTTTTGATTTGTTTGTATTTGTTGGTCTACCCTTTCTCTATCATTAAGTTCTATACACATTTATATTTATACACTTTGACGTCATTTGTTTTGTTGTTATCCCTTTGCAGTTGTCATCACAGATTCTGTGATTATTTTCATTGATTTCCCTATTTGATTTATTTGATTTCTGCAAATGTTTTCGTATTGTCTTTCTTATTTGTACTTTATGTATGTTGTTGGTTGACATATACTATAAAACATATTTGATCATACACTACTAGCTGTGTAGTGAACTTATGAGAGATAATCAGCTGATGATTAATTGTTGTTATTATAGGTACACAGTTGATTATACAAGACCTTATTTAAAGGCTTGTTTCCAACAGAGATTGGGATTGTGAGCTAATTAATCAAGTTCATTTAGAACTTGTTCCTGTTTACTTGGAAATAGATTACATTATTGTTTCAAGTGATTACTATCATTATTAGACATCATGTTTACATTGGAATACTTTATTGCACAAGGGAAATCCCTTGATAAGTCTGATAAGGAATTAGAGGAGTTTGCAACTGCTCAATTTGCCATGGTATTAAAGTCAGAAGAAAAGAAGCAAAAAGAGGAAAATAAATGGAAAGCAGAAGTTGAACAAAAGAAGATAGATGCTGAGAATTTAAGATTGCAGATACAAGTTGAAGAGAGAAAAGCTGCTGCTGAGGAGAAAAAAGCTGCTGCTGAGGAGAGAAAGCTTTAAATAGAAGAAAAAAAATTAGAAGCTGAGGTTGCAATAAAAGATTAGAAGCTGAGGAGAGAAAAGCAATAAGAGAACATGAACATCAAAAAGAACTTTTAGCATTTGAGTTGGAAAAATTGAAATTGACAAATATGAGTAATGTTAATCAGTCAAATGGTAATAGTGGTAAACCCTTTACTTATAAGGTCAAGGTACCAGCGTTCAATCCTTCCAGTGACGATATTACATTCTGGCTGGATCGTTTTGAACGTTCTTGTCAGCTAATAATGTGGATAAATCACAATATGCTAACCAGTTGTCAGAAAATTTGAAAGGTGATTCTCTGACTAGTTTAAGTTTGGTTGAAGAGGCTGACAAGGATAATTATGATGTTATTAGAGCAGGTTTATTGAAAAAATATCAATTAACAGAGGAAGGTTACCGTACTTTGTTTAAAAAAATGGTACCTGAATCAGGGGTAGAATTCTCAGAATTCATTGCAAGGACACGTCTTACATTTAATCGTTGGATTGAATTGTCCAAAACAGAAAAGACATATGAAGCCCTTATGGACTTGTTGCTCAGGGACAAGATTATGTCAAGTGTTAATAAACCATTCCTTAAATTCCTACATGAGCGTAAACCCAAGACACTAAAAGAAATGGAAGAATATTGTACCCAATACGTCACGGCACATCCGGACGTAGCTTTTAGCAATGCTAAGGTTAAAGAAAGTATGCCAGTTGCATCAGCAACACCATACAACCCTAATTACTCACACAAATTTCAGGGACCTCAAAACAGGTTTGATAAAAAGGGTAACCATAATAGTTATCAAAACCAAGGTAACCAGTCATTTCAGGGTTCTTCTGCGAAGTACTGGAGACGAGCTGACAGCTCTCGATTCAGGGGTGGTCATAATTTTAGACATTTCCGCAGAGGAAGTCATTTTAGAAACTACTCAAGTCATCCATCATGGAGACAACAAGACCATAGTTATAGAGATACTCATTATAATGAATATGATAATGGTAACCATGAGAACTATGACTCAAACCCAAATAGGGGTTACAATAGAGGAAACAATAATGATTACAGGGGCAATAATAATCGAGGTAGATCACAATACAAAAAACATAAATCACATTATCAGGCAAACTCTGCACAGCAAGAGTCACATGAAGCCTATAAACAGACTAAAGATAATAATGATGCTAATAATATGGCATGTTCCGCTTTTGATTTTGGGAGAGCATCTCAGTGCCCCCAATGCAAAACATTATTTGAACCAACTACGGTGTCCACTTTAAGTTGTGGCCATCCTCTTCCCGCTCTTCCTGCATCAGTCGCGCATGATGGAAGAGGTTCTCTTGTCTTACATAAAGGTTTAGTAAATGACAATCCAGTCTCAGTTCTTTTAGATTCTGGATGCACCACAATTGGTGTTAGACAGTCGCTTGTAGATCCTTCTCGTGCCACTGGAAAATTAGTCAAATGTGTAACATTTGGCGGCACCTTAGAGAAATACTCTACTGCTATCATTAGGATTGCTACTCCTTTCTTTACAGGAGATGTACACGCATGTCTTCTGCCAAATCCCATCGCTGATCTTATCATCGGTCGTATTCACGGAGTCAAAGAATGCACTCGACAACAAATTTCCGTTTGGGAAAAACAAAATATTCAAACTGCTAATGCTGTAGTCACTAGAGCTCAGGCTCTTAATATGCCTCAAACTTCATCTACTGAAGATAATGAAGTGCATGACCAAGATGATCCCTTGGTAATTTCTCGTGACTCGTTTATAAAACAGCAAGAAGATAATCCGACTGTAATAGTCAGTCCTGATAAGATGGCATCAGAAAACAAACCCATTAGTACTCATTCCCAGAATGGTAATCATTTTATGCTAAACAAAAAAAAATTCTACCATTCCGGTTACTGGTCATACTCAGCCCAAACAGTATGATCCATCTGTTAAATACATTGCCACAGGCAAAAATAACAACAATTTTGCTAGGAAAGATAGGCGTGATTATGAACAGCGCCAAGGGCGTTCATCACGTGGTAATCTTCCTTTTTCACGTAATGGTTCTTCTTCAAAGAACTGGAGGCAATTTGATGGTGCTCAACTTTTTGGTCCCAATAACTATATGAACTTTGATAGAGGATACCAACCTTATAATAGTTTTGCTTGGAGACAACAAAATCCATTGAGAAGATATTTTGAGCAAAGGGAAGATAACAATAGCAACTATGCTAATTGGAGTTCAAATAAAAGCAATGGGCTCAACAGAGATAAGAATTTTGATAGATCTCGTTGTGATGGTAGATGCCCACATGATTCCACCTAACTGTTGGGTCTTGGACTTCTTAACACATCCAACTCTACAACAGTTTTTCTTTTCTATATCAAGATAAATACACATTGTAATTTGTAATATAGTGATTGTATCACTACTATCACTACGTTCATTGATATATATATTCACCGATACTCGTTGATGATTTTTCTTTTTTGTCAATCATGTACCTATAGTGCTTAAATATGAAATTGTTATATGCATTGTGTCATTGCCAGCATTGTAGTATACGTTGGTGGCACCTCCCTGGAAACATTTATGCTTAAGAGAAATACTTTCTCTGAGAGGTTGAGATGTATTCTCACCAGTCGATCTATATTTCGACTTTGCCTTAATTTGGCTTATAAATTCCAGATATTTCTCATCTGCGCAGTATTTGTGCGTTGTGAGCCTATTGTATGTTGCTCTCAGATGAAAAAAAAAATGATTTTCATTTTTTCCCCGGGGAGTGTGGTAGTCTGTTGCGCACATATTCTTTTGTGTGGCGCACAGATTACGGTTGTTACGCATACGAATGGAAAATGTAATTATTTGTCTGATAAAAATATATTTATCTTTGAATTTACGATTTCTAGTCTAAGCTATATCACTCATGTTTTATTGATACTTTTGTTTTTACTTCTATGGCACGCGCCTCAAACAGCCTCTGACAACCAAGTCCAGCTCCCGGCCTTCACGTGTGGCTCAATTTGAGCCCGGCGGAACTGTTTCCACTGACAGGAGAAGGGGCAAAGGCGAGCGACTGGCGCCTTAAAACCAGCAGCTTCGGGCAGATAGGGCTCGTGATCCTTGGTTGGTAGCTTATCTAAGAGAAGGAGCTCTGAATTCAAACCACCGCTGCCTTGTGGGAATATCCATTTATGGAATTGGCTTCGGGAGTAAACCCTGAGGATAAATCCGGAGTCGGAGTCCCTAAGGCAGTCTAATGTCGATTCGATATTATTCTGGCAACTCCTGCGACATGGCTGGTACCAAACTGTATCGGCTACTGCCGTTCCTTTGGATCTACCGGCTGTGTGGAAAGGGGGAACATGCTGCATGGGCAACAGCTTGATCTCCATATAACTGTGCCCAAGCTTGCGCCCTGGAGAGGACACTCCAGCTTCACCCTATAGGTGTCGGCAAAACACGGGAAGTAGCAGTTACCGGTTATAAGCATTTTGCCCAATTGGCGTAGGGCATGGCGCCAGGGACTACTTACGACAGTGGGAGAGGTTCTAGGATCTCACTGGACAGCTACCGCCCTCTTCAAGCTGGGCAGCCCCCAGTCAATAAGGTGTTGTCCCGCCACTGTCTGCTTTCCTCATTGGGTGCATGGGGATTAGGGTCAAACCCGAACTGTGGACAGAAAATCAGAGGTGAGGAGAAAACGTCGAAAGGAGCACCAGGAAAATAAGCAGCTGAGGGCTGTCACCTCAGGGGCGTATTCCCATAGTCAGTTATGACTGAAGGGGCTATTATTATTATGTTATATGGGTTATCTCTCTTGTATATCGAATTTGGCGTAGGAATCTAGATTTCGTTGGACTGTTCCTTGTTGAGCCAGAAACAGATTGTTCTTACTTAGGTTTAGGCAGGAATGTTTATGGTCCGAGTCTAGGTTTATTCCTTGTCTATTTAAGGCGAGTTAGTCTTTGGTCTTTATATCTTTTCATGTCTAGGTCGGACTATATTCTTTAAGCTGAACACTGAGGTGAGGGATTGTGTATTCTGCGCATGCGTCGAGGGAGACGAAAAGACGAAGCCGTGTGTCATGTCGTCCTAATGAATGGTATACCGGACTGAAGTCCGAAGATTTATCTCTGTGTTAGTTGGGGAACGAGATAGTCTATTTGTACTTATCTTGTATTAGGATTCTCCCCAGTGTTTATTCTTATTGCCAAGGAATGGCAGGTGCTTGTGCTAGGGTGATTTTCGATGACAAGGTAAAGTCGCATTTCTTCTGAACTTTTCCTAAGCCATCGTGTGAGAGATGGACAGTCGTATTATCGTACGTCCAGCCGAGTGTGTGTCAAATTACACTGTACGAAAACGACCACAGTAGTTTATCAACGTCCTTGACTTCCAGCCATGTATGAGTGAGATTGCCCTATTGTCAACTCTCAGAACATTTTCCAGCATTCGCGTACTGTTGTATCCTCACTCCAAATCAATACACCACTGCGTAGGTCGAGTTGACCTTTGTTTGTCTTCATTGTACAACAAACCTTACAGCAACAAGGGCGAGACCATATATCCAGTCTTATCAACGTAATAAATAAAATGTCGTTATCAACTGGTGGTCTCTCCTTCCACACTTTATCAACTATCACTGCATCTCTCTGACCGACCCAGCACATCTCATTCAATGCTGTAATCAAGTAGCACTAGTTTCACATTCCTCTCCTCTAAGGGCTGCACTGCATCTGAAATATTTTCATTAATCTCTTTTTTCCATATAATAAGGTGGGTGATATGTTTCCACCTGACCACCTGAAAAGAATATCTGTATTCTACATTTCTGATAGTTTATCATATTTTGTCGGCGTCTGTGGCCTAATGGATATGAACGCAGTTTCATAATCCAGATATACCAGGTTCGAAACCTGCTGCAGGCGGTTTAGTAGCAGATCGCTTTGTGTGGATTTTTAACAATGGTATAAGCGCCGTACCGTTCAGAAAGCAATGGCAAACTACTGAATGAAAAAAATTGCATAGAAAAACCACAAACAGCCAATAAAAGCTGGGGTTGATTGCCACGTCCTGTAAAGGATAAGCAACTAACTTATCATATTTTAATTCATCCTCTAGGTCCTGTAACAGTTGGCTGGGGACCTAGAATAAGTACTCACTTGTCGTAATCATGTTTCATTATATGGCAGTATCACTCACTCAGAATTGTTAAATAAAAAGGTTAATAATTTCGGTCTTACCATAATTCAAAATGAAAACACACAGATACGTTGAAATGGCACAAACTCAGCTGAGCTGCTGGCTGGACTATGGCGTCCGTATTACTTATATTATTTATTTATATTCAGTGGACGTCACACTTCACAGCATCAACGATCTGCTTCTATGGACAGTCTTAAACAAAATGGCACCGAGCCGTCCAATTTTCTAATAATCTTAACTGTGTTGACCAATCAAATAAGAAAGCCAAGCTTTTTAAATTCAAAATTTTACACTAAGGTCCAAATTTGGTCCAATGTGTAGTGTATTTCTGTCGGTCGGTCTGTCCGAACTTGGCTTTCCCCAAGATTGGACTTGGTTTTGGTCTAACACTAAAAAAAAAACAACATTCAGTTTGCGCTATCCCATAATTTCTACCCCGTGTACCCCTTTTCCTACAGAACACATGATCCTTTTGCTGCGTTTTCTCAAGGACGCATCAAAATGTAACCGTAGTGCATGCAAAACTAACATCTGTCTGCTAGTCTGCCACTGAACAAATCAGTCTTTTGTCAGTAACTTCCGAGTTATCTGTCCGTCCTTTTATTTGAAAGCATATTATTTATCAGGAAAAGAAAAGCTCTTAAACTAGCTAACTTTTGTGATTCTAAACCTATTAATAAGGAATTCCATATTTTTTCTATAATATTCAACCTATTCATGTCTTTTTGCACTAATTTCAAGCTAATTACGAGAGTCTCTCGTAGTACGTGAGAATTAAGTCATTCGCAATAAGAGCTAAGCCTGTTTTCGTGACCCAATTGTCTACATGTTCTAACTTTTACCTCGTATTTTGAAAATCGCTCAAGGCAAGTCTTGTTTCTATAGGCTTTTGTTTTGAAATCAACGCAAGACGCGTTAGCATTGTGGCATCTATCCTTCTCTCCCCCCCCCCCCCCCCCCCCCCCCCCCCCCCCCCCTCCCCCCCCCCCCCCCCCGCCCTCCTTTTCTATAACTCTGTCTTCTAGGCAAAAATTTGTTTGAACTTGTTACTTTTAATCTCAAGGTCACTTACGAACATTGGGTACCTTTTATTTGTTATCAAACTAATACGCTGGGGCGGGGTGAAGAAAACGATTCTCTACCAACTTTTTAGTGCTATCTTATTTTTGACTTTCTGCACTATCCTGTTATAGTCTAATTTAGATATTGTATTTAGAATATCGCCACACTCTCCACAACTTCCTCTCTCCAGTACAATTTATCAATTCTGCTGTTGACTTCTTTCCATGCCACGATGTCAAACTGTCCAGTATTTGCTCTCTTTGTCTTCCCCTATCTCTTTTTTCTTCAATCTTACCTGTTGTTACGATATATTCCAGCTTTCCTCTTCTCATAACATGCCCAAAAAAACAGTGGATTGGTTCTTTCTAACTTGTGAAATAAGTTTCCTTTGCACCTTGGCCTCTTTCAGGACATCCTCATTACTGTTTTTGGTTGTTTATAGTATTTTTAATATTCTTCTGTAAAACCACATCTCTGTGGCCTCTAGTGCGTTCCCTACTTGTTTACTAATTATATTTATTAGCTACATTCTGATATAAAACGTGTTACAACAAAACTATAATCAAATTTCAAAGTGTCGTCACTAGAATGGTCCAAATCGGGCCCTAAATTTGCAAAGACCTACCCTGCTCCTCTCTGTCTGTCTGTCTGTCTGTCTGTCTGTCTGTCTGTCTGTCTGTCTGTCTGTCTGTCTCTCTCTCTCTCTCTCTCTCTCTCTCTCTCTCTCTCTCTCTCTCTCTCTCTCTCTCTCAAGCACCTCTCAATCTCATGGGGCAAATGTTAAATGCACTCTTAGTCTCGATGAACTGAAAAAACAGCAATAAAAACTTGACCTTCCCAGAGAATTAGATAACATAGTAAAATGCACTATTACCAGGACAAGAATAAGAATTTAAAAACAGCCAACGAGCTATTGAGGGCGAGCTAGCATAAACAAATACAACAACAACATAAAACTGACCACGCCAATTGAGTACAAAAAGTATACTAAACACACAACCTTCAAAAATCATCAAATACAACCAATATTGAAAATAATTTGGTGAAAGTGTAAAAGGAGATTTTTTATTTTTTTTCTTAACCAGCGGCACTTGGGCTTTAAGCCCTTCGGCCCAATGACATGCCATTGCGAGGTTGGGGAGCCTGTGAACTTTCCTTCCAACCCGGTCAGCAGCTTCGCTCCTTCTCATCCACAGAGGGTTTATCTCAAGATAGCCGTTCAGGTTATTCAGTCAAAAACACGGTCGATGACACTTCTTCAAATGCGTACGCCCGGGCTTGAACCTTGAACACCTGATCGCCAGCGCAATGTGGTAACCATTACACCAGCACGGCTCCCATGAGATATGTTTAAAAACCAGAGAAGAGAATACCTAATATTGAGCTATACCCATTACGGAACAGGAGCCGCGGTAGCGCAATGGTTAGTGCACTGGCTTCCTAGCTCGGTGGTCCAAGGTTCGATCCCCAGTTGAGGTGGGATTATTTTAGACCGCAAACGGCTCCGGGATCGATCCAGCCTCATGAATTGGGTACCAGAGTAACTCTGGGAAGGTTAAGGCGGCCGGCATGATGCTGACCACATCACCCCTAGTGTGCCGATGGTCAAGAAAATACGGACCTAAGACCATATTCCCAATATGCCTCAATGGGCGTGTAACGGGATCCTTTACCTCCTTTACCATTACGAAACACGATAACAACAACTGGAAAAAAAGAAATAAAAACAACAAACATTGTAATGTATAGAATAAATAACACTGTATCTTCTGCTTCTTGGATCCTTAGCCCCCTGAATGACAAAGCAGTCAGTGGCCATCACGCCTAGTGGCGTCTTGTAGGGCATCAACAAACTGTCCCCATTTTGCTCGTTCGGTGGCCATCCTTCGTGCCTTGCCCCAACTCTGGTTCATGCTTTGCATCTCAGACTCCACTGTTCTCCGCCATGTTGTCTGTGGTCTGCCTCTCTTTCGCCGTCCTTCTGGGGTCCATAGCATAGCAGTTCTGGTGATGGTGTCAGGGTCCCTTCTGAGAACATGGCCAACCCAGTTCCAGCGTCTGCCTGCAATGATGGCGGCCATGTTTTTTGACTGCATATTAAAAAAACACTGTATACCCAAATTATAACCCACGTGGGGTTGAACTGAGGCATTCTATGCACGGTATAGGATATACAGAGCGCTTCAATACGGAGGCAATCTGATCACCAGGAGGTGCCCCCCCCCACCTCCAATCAGACAAGTATTTCAGCCCTTTTATCTCCTTCACACTATGAGGGGAGCGGAGCGGGCCCACTTGGGTCATCATTCTCAAGTGTCAGCCTACTGTTGTATTTTGATGCCTGAGTAAATAGATCATAAATATCTGACCGATCTTCTGCGTGGGCTAAACAAACAAAACAAAACACCAACGATAACAGTAACGACTATGAAAAAAAAAAAAGTAGGACAAGAATTTGCATTTTGTTTATACTAAACATTGGATAAAATAAACTCAGTACAGATGTCAATATCCCCATAGTAGATAGTGTTGCCACCCGTGTGTTACCGGGGCCCGAAAGGGGAGGAAAGAATAGTAAACACTGTACCCTACCATGCATGTCGTAAAAAGCGACTAAGGAGGGTTGGGCATGGGGCTGGTTACCCCATCCCGTAAAAAATACTTTTTACCATACAAACTTCAACAAACATGGACAAGTCAAATACATAATATAAATCAACGCAGCCGCCCAAGACATAAGATGAGGAAACATGGAAACAACTTGAGCGGATGGCATGGGACAGGAAGACTTGGCATGTGTTTGTTGAAGTCCTATGCTCCCCGGGGAGCTAAAGGGTATTGGTTGATTGAGATAGTTGTTGTAGGACAGTGAAATGCTAGAGACTTCAATATACTAGGGACAGCTTTATCAGGGAAAGGAAAGGGGGGTGTGTGACCAGTTCCCTGTCTCGCTATCTGTGCCTTCCCTAACTCAAGAGTAGAGTCAACTGCCCATTTTACACTGGAGCGTGACAAACCAGATATTGAACTCAGTAACTTTGCCGCTAGAGGTAAATGATGTAACTCAGGGGGGAATCAACATTTTTATGTTCATGCCCCCCCCCCCCTTCTGAGCATTATTTATCTCTGTGCGCCCCCCCCCTCCCTCTTCCCCATGGTCGCTGTTAGCCGGAAAAAGGTACTTTATCAGAAATATGGCACTTACTGTAGCTCCCTAGAAATATGCTATGACCCCCCCTGGGGGGATCATATGGACCACGCTGAGCACCAATTATGTAACCCCCCTCCTCCGCCAATCGGACGCTCCAATAAAGATGTATTATAATGAATGAAGCCCCGTGTATTTCCCGAGGGTCTCTGATGACACAAATAAAGAATATGCCTACTGTTCCCTCAGGCATGTCGTAAAAGACGACTAATATGAAGTTATTCAAGGGGCTGGCAATTTCATCATATAAAAAATTTGCTGCAAAAACCCACTGTGAAGGAGCATATGCTTTGATGCAGGCTCCCTACAAAGGAGTCCGCTGCAGGGTTGACCTTTTGCTCATAAGCAGCGAAAACAAAAAAGATATGAATATAAACATACCAAATTAGCAATTTGATACCAGATTTAATGAATAGGTTACAACAGATGTAAGCCAATGCCCCCAAGCTTATGTCATTGCGCCTGGTTTATTTCTTTATTTCTGCTCTATTCATTTTTTTGTTATCTTAAAATGTTTGTTGTGCCCTCAAAGACGACCCGAATGACTAACCGCGTCGAGTCTTTGACACAAAAACATATTTACAAATATAGATATTGACCCCATTGTGTTTGACATTATACTTACATGTTTACAACTGTTAATCACTTATTTGTCACATAAACATTTCTTATCTCATCTGCATCGATGACGTGTCGAGTGGCAAAACGGTAAGAGTGCTTGCTATCAGAACAGTTAACGAGTCGAAACCAGGTACGCCACTCTCAAGTCTACTCAGCTTGTAAATGGGTTCCTGACTCTGCTCTTGAGTAAGAGAAGGCAAAGGCAGGAGCACGGCGAACTTCATAAAACTGAGACATAATGTAGTGAGGTCTCGACAACTTCATTCCCCTCCGGCAGTATCTGCTATGGGAGTACCTTTTTTGCAATGTTATGTTATCCAAATGACACTTTTCTGCAACACTTCAACTGTGTGAATGGAGCGAGTTCACCTGGCTAAATTAAAAACAGCACAAACTAAATTGTCTTAGTTCTCCCCGTTAAATTAACAACGGAACAAACTACGTTTTATTTTTTCAGCTGATTAAATTAACACAACAAACTTAATTATCTTTGCTCTCCTACTTAAATCAACAACACAACAAACTAATTTTTGTTTGCTCTGTTGTTTAAATGAACAACAACAAATTATATTTTCTTGGTTCTCCTCGTTAAATTAACTACAGAACAAATAACGTTGTCTTATTATGTCATCTGCGTATGTGTGTGTGTGTTTTTTTTTTTTTCGTGAGCCTTTACAATATCTAATGCTTTACTCCTTTAAGACTCAAGACGCAGTGTACTGGAGCACATATGTTATATTCAAATACACTAAGTCTTTTCTTGAGAACAAAATGTTATATAACATTCACGGAGGCCGCAGACCTTCAGGAACTGGTGTGAATCTATTGTCCTGGTCATGCAAGGGTACACGGCAATGAGAGAGCTGATAGACTTGCCTAGATAGCACCTACAATGGGGCATTGGATACGAATAAGGGAGAGATATTAAGGACAAATAACGAACGCAAGTTAGAGAACGATACTATAATTGATGACTCAACAACGGTAAAACTGCTGAGTTTGGCATCAGACAGGGTAGCCACGGTAGCGCAGTGGTTAGTGCACTGGCTTTCTAACTCGGTGGTCCATGGTTCGATCCCCAGTTAAAGTGGGAATTTTTAGACCGCAAACAGCTCCGGGGTCGACCCAGCTCATGAATTGGATACCAGAGCAACTTCTGGGAAGGTTAAGGCGGCCGGCGTGTTGCTGACCACATCACACCTAGTGTGCCGATGGTCAAGAAAATATGGACATAACACCGTATTCCCAATGGGCGTGTAACGGGATCACTTACCTTTTGGCATCAGTATTGGGCAGTGTACTCTTAAGTGATGTTATTGTTGTTAGTAGTATAGTACGGTGTTTTCGGTTAGCATCTGCAGGATGCGCGTGACTTTTTATATAGTAAAATATACCGATCGATTCTGCAGGATGCGCGTGACTTTTATATAGTAAAATACTCCGATCGATAATGGCGTTGGTTAGTAAGTAGGTTGTATTTTAAGTGTTGTTATGTTTCTTTATTCATACAACACATATATATATATATATATATATATATATATATATATATATATATATATATATATATATATATATATATATATATATATATATATATATATATATATATTTATATATATATATATATATAAATATATATTACAACATAGATAAATATAAAAATCGATAAGTTTGATCTGGTGGGTCAGGGGCGATAAGCAGGTAGGTTGTAGTTAATTATTGTCGTTGTATTGCTTTTGGTTTTGGGGGTTGGTGTGTAGCGGGGACCGCCGGAGTAAGACAATGTTTAAACAAACACACACACACACACACACACACACATATATATATATATATATATATATATATATATATATATATATATATATATATTGTATGTATATATATATATATATATATATATATATATATATATATATATATATATATACAACATACATACAATATATATTTATACAACATAGATAAGTATAACAAACCGTCGGTTCATAAATAGAAGTATATATTTAATATCACAGTGTTTTGTTGCAGCTTCTGCGCAGAACAAATAAATATAAACGGCTCACGGTAGGATAAGCAGAAAGACTAGATATTGAGGGGAGAGGTCGTAACATTGTCGTCGTGTACCTGTCTTTTTATGTAAAAATAGGACAGAGAATTTCTGTGTTGGGTGTACGTGTAGATGGCTGAATTGTTTGTCTTGAAACCCACATGTTTTCCCCCGCGTGAATGTTGCGTGTTTAGGACATCCAAAAAATTGTGTTTATCTAGTGTGTTATGTTGTTTACTGAGCCCTTTAGTGGTAGTCTTGTCATAACTACCGGAGCAGTGGTAAGTTTTGCTACATAGAGACACCATCCAATCCCCCGCGTATTCTAACTTGAAAAGACCGGGTGTTCGTTTGTCGTATAACTTTTTGTCGCGACATTTCTGACAGTCAAATACGAGCTTACCCTCACTAGTAATAAACTCGGATCGATGTTCGGCGCAGACTTCAGCGGGGAACCATCGATCGTATACGGTATAAAATTCCTGGCGCAGGTGAGGTTTAAGGGCATCCGCTAGAGTCTGCGTGGACTAAAACAGTACAGAATTTTGTGCCCCACATAACTACCGATCAATGTCCGCCTAAGGGTGGCCAAGAGCTTATATTTTTTCCGCATAATCGCGCATAAAAGGGCCAATATCATCCCTACCCACGTCAACGTTCTTAAATATCGGCGTCATTTCCGAAAAATGGTCCTTTAGGTAGTCGGGTACTCGTATGTCACATTCGACTAACCTAAATAACGTCTCGTCGTTAACGGCGGCGATAATTTGTTGTTTCGTTAGTGGATATCTACACTTGGTATACGATAGTTTCAGGCTCGGGAATGTCTCGCTCAGAAAACGATCGATTCATCGATCAGCTCTTTTGAGTCGCTGCCACTCGCATTCCCACATTTCTACCAGGTTGACACCACATTCGGTCTTCATCACATTCGGTGATCGAGTATACGCCTGCGACTTGCTTTAAACAATTTGGGGATACTGTTTCCAACGCGCGACGACAAGGGAATATTGACGATATTTACTCAATAACTAGTGAAACTATGAAATTGTTAGGGAACGCGGCTTACGGCAAGACGTTGACCAATAAGGCGAAGCACGTAGAGGTATCGTACACGACCGAGGAAGGGACGTCTAAATTAATAAACTGTCCCCGTTTTAAAAATAAGAGTTTAGTAACGGACGATCTTTTCGAAGTAGAGATGGTTAAAAAGAAAATTAGTTGGGACCTACCTGCGCAGATAGGGTTTTTCGTCTACCAGTACGCTAAACTGCGAATGCTCGAGTTTTATTACGATTGCCTAGATAGGTTTGTAGACAGAGCCGACTTTCAGTTATTCGAGACTGATACGGATAGTTTATATCTCGCTCTATCCACGCAGACTCTAGCGGATGCACTTAGACCTCACCTGCGCCAGGAATTTTATACCGTATACGATCGATGGTTCCCCGCCGAAGTCTGAGCCGAACATCGACCCGAGTTTATTACTAGTGAGGGTAAGCTCGTGTTTAACTGTCAGAAATGTCGCGACAAAAAGTTATACGACAAACGAACACCCGGTCTTTTCAAATTAGAATACGCCGGGGATTGGATGGTGTCTCTATTTAGCAAAAACGTACCACTGCTTCGGTAGTTATGACAAGACTACCACTAAAGGGTTCAGTAAACAACACAAAACACTAGATAAACACACTTTTTTGGATGTCCTCAACACGCAACATTCACGCGGGGGAAAACATGTGGGTTTCAAGACAAACAATTCAGCCATCTACACGTACACCCAACACATAAATTTTCTGTCTTTTTTTTACATAAAAAGACAGGTACACGACGAAAATGTTACGACCTCTCCCCTCAATATCTAGTCTTTCTGCTTATCCTACAGTGAGCCGTTCATTTTTTTTGGTTCTGGGCAGAAGCTTCAACAAAACACTGTGATATTAAATATATACTTCTATTTATAAACTGAGGGTTTTTATACTTATCTATGTTGTATAAATATATATTGTATGTATGTTGTATATATATATATATATATTTATATATATATATATATATATATATATATATATATATATATATATATATATATATATATATATATATATATATATATATATATATGTTGTATGAATAAAGAAACATAACACTTAAAATACAACCTACTTACTAACCAACGCCATTATCGATCGGAGTATTTCACTATATAAAAGTCACGCGCATCCTGCAGAATCGATCGGTATATTTTACTATATAAAACTTCACGCGCATCCTGCAGATGCTAACCGAAAACACCGTACTATACTACTGTTGTTTAACTAGGACTGCTGAGCTTCTCGCTCTTTTTCAGCCAATACCAAGTTGAAGACTTCTTGGTATTATCTACACTGTAGATCTAAGTTTTTCCTGTGGGCTATCTGCCGTTCCGAAATGTGCTGAGTTGAAGTCTTAAATAAATAATGAAGGAAACCGTGAGTCCTGTGAACAGGAAATAAATTAGTAAATAAATAAATACAGGTAATTAACACGTACTCGTTGGACATACTCGTAAAGGATGACACTAGACAACAGAAAAGAAAATGTAAGTGATAGGCTTACCGGGAATCGAACCTAGGACCAACCAAACGGCGCCATCGCCTTGCTGTGACAGTACATCGGGAAAGGACGCTCAGCCAATTTTGCACCCCCAAAAAAGTGCATTATTGGCTGAGGTCATTCTCATCACACTCACACAACTATGGTATATAGGACCCGTGGACGACCCAGACAGTTTAAAGACGCAATCACTTATATAACTTTCCAATCATTAAGTATAGACCAAATAAAGGCCGACATAATTGTGCCCAGTAATGTGTAGTGGAAGACGAATAACACAGAATAGACTGGTAGGTTAAGTCACGGATGGGTGAACTCTTAAATAAGGGTTTCTATGAAACAGAACTCTTGAAGTCATGAGTTCCAGTTTCTCCAGCTTGGCTTGCATTTAAAGGATGGTCACATCTAGTCCCACGCTAGGAGTAAGAAGCGCGTAGGATACTGTGCAAGGTATCTATAAAGTCTCGTGTAGTTCTCGAGGTCTCTGAAGAGACAAAGAAATAATAGGATTTATGTACGCTCAGAAATGTCGTACCAGACAAACTCATATGTACGCTCAGGGATGTCGTACCAGACAAACTCATATGAGGTTGCTCAGGGATGTCGTACCAAACAAACTCATATGAGGTTGCTCAGGGATGTCGTACCAGACAAACTCATATGAGGTTGTTCATGGATGTCGTACCAGACAAACTCATATGAGGTTGTTCAGGGATGTCGTACCAGACAAACTCATATGAGGTTGTTCAGGGATGTCGTACCAGACAAACTCATATGAGGTTGTTCAGGGATGTCGTACCAGACAAACTCATATGAGGTTGTTCAGGGATGTCGTACCAGACAAACTCATATGAGGTTGTTCAGGGATGTCGTACCAGACAAACTCATATGAGGTTGTTCAGGGATGTCGTACCAGACAAACTCATATGAGGTTGTTCAGGGATGTCGTACCAGACAAACTCATATGAGGTTGCTCAGGGATGTCGTACCAGACAAACTCATATGAGGTTTCTCAGGGATGTCGTACCAGACAAAGTCATATGTACGCTCAGGGATGTCGTACCAGACAAACTCATATGAGGTTGTTCATGGATGTCGTACCAGACAAACTCATATGAGGTTGCTCAGGGATGTCGTACCAGACAAACTCATATGTACGCTCAGGGATGTCGTACCAGACAAACTCATATGAGGTTGTTCATGGGACTGGCAACCTCATCATTTAAAACAAATTGCCACAGAAACCGCCACTACAAGAGCACGTGAACACTTGGTGCAGGCTTCCTGTACGTGGACCAGCGGCATCTGTAGCTCCATGCTCCGTAAGGAACGTAATGGAAAATTATGATGATATCTTCTAAGTGAGTAGTATACCTGCTGTATCTGTGTGTCATGGCGCCAGTCTTATCATTGATAACTCTGACATGTATAAACTTATCGCCTTTATGAGTGAAAGACATCCTATACTTCAAGTACCATACCTAGTGCCGTGATCGTATCTCTTCACGCTTATCTATTGCAACACATTTTAATTTGTGGACGATGTGACGAATTCTTGATTAATGATAAATGGTCAACCACTTTTTTTCTATGTTACAGAATGTATGCAACATTTATTTTCTACTTGTTAATGCCATAATACTTCTATCTTTTTTTCCTTTACTTTTTATTTATACACATTTCCAAATGTTTTTCTGCTAACGTACGTCAGACTTAGAGCATATAAAAATAGATTTGTTTCAGTAGCGGGGCTGTCGTGGCAGCGAATGAAGTACATGAAAACTGAAAGCCATCACAGCTGGAGGCGTTTTAAGACTATGTCAAAGCGTGGCGCAGGTGTTTATCGTGGCGGGTTTTGATGTTATGAAATGTTGTTGATATGTTTCCTTATTGTACTAATGAGGCCAGCTGTGAAGGTCCCTGATTCTAACAAATTTAGGGTTGAATATCAGGGTACCTTTCTGCTACCACCTTATGGCCTCAAGCAGACTTATTCTTGACTAGTATGAATGATAGCTACGTCTAATGTCTAGGGATATGCAAGTGTGGAGTGATGGTACTTTAACAATAATACACCTCTACACAAACAAGTATTAAGGTCTATGATTAAGGAAATAACACCTCAGATAACTTTGTACAATTAATAATTTTCTGTATGATTTATTTGGTCCTGAACCTAGTATTCTTCTGGTCAGGACTTTTAAAAATGAAAAGAATTCAAGATGTATATATACAAAATGTAAATTTTAGACCCACAGGGACAAGTGTCCAAACAAATACTGTTAAATTAAACTAATAGTGTTACTAAAATCTGTCTATTACTGGTTTCTAACACTGGATGGCTGTTTGGGATTCTTTAATCACTCCAAGTATCTTTAAAATACACTGTTCATTTCACTATGGAAATATTTTATTTCTTGAATACAGGGGTATGCTGCTCTTATAGCTGATGTACTGTTAGGGTACCAGATATTTCACTTATCTGGCCCACTGGAACTGTCTGAATTCTTTCTGCCGAATGACCACTGCTCCAAAAGTACTAGGGGGGAAACTGGCGACCCCTATCACTACTGGACTCCAAAACTCCTCAACAGCTTTCACATAGAACTCTGGCACCGGACTAGTGCCAGATAAGACCCTGTAATAATGAAACAATGTCTCCTGGGTGATATCTTATTTAGACTGTGGTTTATATACAAAAGAGCATACATAAGAAATAAAGAGCTGGGTCATATCCAATGGACCAATCCAGCGCATCCATTCCACAGTGTACCAGTGTTGTTCACATGTCTCTCCTACAAAGGCGGCACTGCATCTGCAATAATCTTATTAATCTTTCTTTTCTACCATACAATGGGATAGGTGAGCTGTGTCCCTCTGGTCACCTAAGAAAACATTTTATTTCACAAGACATGTGCATTTACAAAACTGGCAATGTGTTATATCCTAATTCTCCTTCAAGCCCTGCATAGATCAGCTTGGGACCTGATTACTTAGTCGGGATGGCAGCATCTCTCACTCACATTTTTAAACAACATATATATGAATAATGTCGGTCTTACCAGAATTCAATGAAAAAAACACAGGTACGTTGAATAGCAGATTCCAGATGTACTGCTGGCTGGACTGTGATGCTTATACTTTCATATATATTTGCTTTATTAAGGCTAATCACTTTTCACAAAATTCACAACGTCCTGCTCTCGGGACTATCTTCTACAAATGGCGTCAAGCCGTTGAATTTTCTTAATAATATGAAAAGCTTTGGGCCAATGACCGAACGAAAATTTTGAAATTTGAAATTAAAAGCAAAAACAGACTTGATTTTTGGACACTACCAAGTTTTTTTCCTCTCTCATTCTTAGATTTCTACTGCTAAATATATTTTGTGTTAAGCCATCCCATAATTTTTCTCCCCCTTTTCTGCCCCGTTCTACAACAGACTACTTGTAACCCTTTCCTGCCTTTTTCAAGGACGCGTCAAAAAAAGTCACCGTTAGTGCAAGTCCAAACGAGCATGTGTTGGTCTGTCTGTACGAACAAATACCGTCTTTTGTCTATAACTTTATTTCTATCTGTCGGATTTTTTGTTCTAAAGCATATTACCCATCAGGACAAGACCAGCTCTTAGACTAGCTAACTTTTATGATCATAAACCTAGTAATAAAGAATTCAATATATTTTCCATTTTTGGTGTTCGTTGTTTTCTAAGTTTCCACTACTTGAATGTTATAAAAATCGCCTCAGATCTTCCTTTTTCCCAATAGGAAGTAATTATGCGTGTGTGTATATATATATTTTTCCACAGTGTCTGTGGTTAGAAATGTATTGGACTAGCGGGGTATTTTTAAATTTTCAAACTTGCGACTTCGTTTTCGACACAAGCTAACGGCCTCGTCTCGCACTGTTGGCCCGAGTAGCTAATTCAAACCTCTAACACCTGACAAGCCGGCAGCAGGTGTCCGCTCTCTCACTCTTATGCGTTCGTGTGTTTTATTCTTTCTATCTTTCCTGGAACCCTACGCTAGTAGAATTTTCAAATTTTTATCGTTAACCCTTGACGGGCGCGTTTTAAAGTCCAATACGTACTACCAAATGCGGCGATAAGATTTCTCACTATATTCTGTCCTGCTTAAATCAATGCGTTTTCTGGCGCAGGAAAGAAGACGCGTTACAACTTTTACTAATTATGACTTTATTACATATAATTTATGATTTTATTGCTGTATCACTGTACTTTACCACAGTGTTGTAGCGTGAAAGATGTCATACTGAATGTATTAATTCACTAAGCCTACATAAATTTATAGTTTGGTTATGTCTGTCCTTGGCCTCGAGAAATATCCGTCTATAACAGCAGTCTTTAATTTATAAATGAACCCAGTTCAAAGGAGTCGACAGTGTGATTGAAGTCACTTATTTTTAAATTTGTATTTCTTCAGTGTCATAAAACTAATTTATATGATACAAACATGAAAATAAAGACAGTCAAATGCTATTTTAAAACATGACCTCATGATGTCTCTTTCAGCGTCAGTTTATTGACAAGTGCAGATTTAGAAGAAATAAAATTATATTGTTTCTAAACATAAACAAATGTCGTCAAATGTTAATGGCAATTATTCCTCCTTGTTTTGACTTTGTTTCGTGTATATCAAATATATTCAAAGGAGAATTTAAAAATTTAAAAACGGGGAGTGGTTTTTCTATAACCCTATAGAAATGAGCCCTGTCCAGAGTTGTTTACAACACGTATATCAAACATCAGGCCGCATGTTGTCTTGGGGCTACACTTTCAAATACATCCTGATTGGTTCGTCCACGCTATTTTGTTTTTAAAGCATTTCTCAAACATACTTCAGTAATATTCTATTTATTCACTAAATAAATGACAACCAACAGAAAAGACCCTGACCCCATCACCAAAACTGCCATGTTATGTACCGGTACTCCAGAAATGGCTAAAACAACTACTGTATAAAAGCCATATTCAAGTCCAAATGGGACAGAGAACACCCAGGTCACATAAAAGATGATGCCTATCACTAGCTATCACCAGGTCATCATTTTCAGCTTACGGACTGGTCACAGTAGGTTGAGGTACCATCCTCAAGTATACCACAAGTATAGGATTGATCCAACAGATCTCGACTCCTGTGGCGCCAGCCCCATGACAGCCAAATATCTGCTCCAGTCTTGCCCAACTTACAGCAGTGAACGTAGTAGAATATGGCAACAACCCACTTTTCTCAACGACAAATGTTTGGAGATGACTACTGCTTTTATTAGAGTCATTAATGTAGAAGTCTGAGGGCGAACGAAGGAGAAGAAGTACTCCAGAAGGAAAGCGAAAGCGATGCCTGCCAAAAGCTACCTGTCGGAGAATGTGGAGGCAGAGATTCTAAGCATGAACCAGAGCCCGGGCACCACATGACGGAAGGCTGCCGACCGAGCAAAGTGTGGACAGTTTGCTGCTGCCCTACAAACCGCCACTAGGCGTGATGGTCACTGATTGCTGTGTCAATCAGCGGACAAGGACCAAAAAAGAAGAAGATAAAGATACGGACTTTCATAAATGGCTGTTTGCTTAGAATAGAAATGTGAAAGTGGTGTGACAAGATCACTGATGTGGGATTACTGGAAATGACGATATACCAGTAGGACAACGTGTGAGGAGAAGTCGCTGGCATTTGGGTAAAACACACTTAAGAAAATCGGTTGATAGTAGCCTATTGTCAGTAATACTTTTTTTCTGTAATCACTCTGAGTAAGACAAATACTGGAAGATTCCCCCCCCCCCCCCCTTTCAAAAAAAAAAATAAATAAACACAATGACACAAACACATATGGAGAAGGGAATTATACATAAATACACATTTTTTAAAGTTACACCGGCAGTGATGGGCCAAATGTAACGAATTCAACCTTAATGGAACGCAGATCATTCTTGTATACCCCTTATATTTTATAACTCAGGCAAACAGCCAAGCAGTATAGTTGCAAATGCATAATCAATCTAACATAGCAATCAACGAAATAAGTAGCCTGTACTAACCTACTATTTATTGTATAAATGCACCGCACCTAAAAAATCAAATAATCTACTCAACAAAACAAGTTCGTCATCGACTTATTCAATCAAGGAATTTAATTACTGAATGAAATATCAAGACAACCCAACAGTTCGATCACTGAACTAATGAAACAACCGACATACCAATCAACTATACAATCCATTAATTTACTTCCAATTAAACAAGCCAAGCAACAAAATCCATTTATGTAATAAACTACCAAAACTTCAGAAGAAACAAAAAAACCACAGGAATACAAAAACAGTTGAGAACAAAAATAATATAAACAATTTTTTTTTACAACTGTCAAAAAAACCCATTCCGTACTTTTCTCCAAGTTCAAAAATATTGCTTTGACATTTCGTCAGCACGGGCCCCAGATAAGGCGTGCTGACTTCGGCTATTTATTATTATAGACCCTTTCAATTAACAGGGAGTTTCCGCATGACATCATAGTTAACACCAGTCCCCATGTCACACATTCCTGCGTGCTGTGCACGTGCTCTATGCATGGCGTGTGCTCTCTTCCAAAAAAAGGATGTCATGGGGGTTGATAGGGATATTAATTTGAATGATCTGTTTATGCACTATAAATAAATGTATGCAGGTGTGTATAATGATGACTGTTTGAAAATATGAATCATTCAGAATTTTGACTTAAAGTGACGCCAGCAAGTTTACTCGAATGTCAATCTCTCGCTAACCTGTAGTGCGTGTCCTGGTAAACAAATGCAGCAGTCGTACAGGTTGTATTTTCAACCACTCGTTCCGGTACACAATGTTTTTCAGTAGCAGGAAAAGTTATTGCTGGCTTGTCCATGTTGTTGTTAAAGTTTTTTTTTTCCCCCTTTAAGCCTTACAGGATGAGCAAGTCGGGCCAACTGACCAAACCTGCCTTATTCGCCTTCTACGACAATGTCTGGAAGGTTACAGCGTTACTATTCTTTGCTCGTCTTTCGGGTCTGGTAACGTAACGGCTCATATGAGGACAATGCGCACTCGCTGGATAGGATATGCGCCGAGGAAATAAGTCTACAGCACTACAAAGCAGTCCTATTCTGGAATCCTCAGGATAGGCGTAATAGAGAAGAGAGCTGGAGATAGACATGAAAGTTAAAAAGAAAACATGAATGGCATAGGACAGGAAGACTGGAACTGTGTTTGTTGAAGACATTTGCTCCATTTGGAGCTGAAAAGTATCAATGATGATGATAGTGTTTATATTGATGATGATGATGATAATGTTGATATTGATGATGGTGATGATGACGATATTGTTGATGATGATGATGAGTACGCACAGGAAACAATCTGAGACATCTAAGTGCATCAGAACATCCTCAATATAAATTCTTCATAAAGATTATGTGTTTGTATAATTTTATTAATCTCTTATGTATAATTTTGTTAACCTAATATAATTTTATTAATCTTGCTGCATACTTTTATTAACCCATGTAGTTCCCGGGGGATCTGTGAAGGTGCAAAGAAAGATTATGACTACTCCATATTCAGGCATGTCGCACAAGGCGACTAGTAAGAGCATGTGTATGGAGCTGGCAAACTCATCATGTGAAACTAATTGCTACAGAAACTACCCTGTAAGAACACGTGACTGTTTGGTGCAGGCTTCTTGCACATGGATCAGCTGCAGTGGTGACTCCATACTCTGCCAGGAGCGCCGGAACATGATGATGATAATTTTATCAGTCTTTCCAGAACATCGTAAGAAAAGTTCATACTTTACGACATAACTACACAATGTTCGGGTTGTCACTGGTTGCGGTATAGATCCTATATTATGTTTGGAACTATATGTTTTAACGCAAAGCTTGGCTAGAGTCACATTAACTATAAGGTATTTCGCTAAATGTATGACAAAGTGCTTGAAGTAAATTAAGATAATTCTTTTCTTAATAGTCATGACTCCCAAGTGTTAGCTCCCTGCTGTGTTTTCCAGCCTGCGCCGGGAACGGGAATTGAACTCACTCCACCTTGGTTGTGATTACAGATATAACTAGATCGAATGAGAAAATGAACAAGAGAGAGAGAGAGAGAGAGAGAGAGAGAGAGAGAGAGAGAGAGAGAAAGAGAGAGAGAGAGAGAGAGAGAACGAACGAACGAACTTTTATTTTCAAAGGGTTAAGAATTTGTCATGTAGGCCCGTCTAACATTCTGCCTTTCCCCCCCCCTCTCTCTCTCTCTCTCTCTCTCTCTCTCTCTCTCTCTCTCTCTCTCAACTTGCATACTGTATCCTTTCATTCCCAGAGAGAAGGAAGGAACGGATGACAATCTTTATTTATACATGGCAAAGAAAATAGGCATTCCGTCTCACCCCACCGCCCCCGCCCCCAGTACAATAAACATTTTAAGATTTAAATCACACGTTTAACATTAATGCCCTTAAAAAGTGCACTAAATATTTATGTTAACAAACTAAAATAAACATTTAAACTGATGATATCATCATAAATTGTAAGTATAGTGTATTAGAAAATAACAGTTTTGATATTAGAAAGGTATTCAGATACCGGTTGGGACATGCCAAGAGGGCTATCATACTTAGAAGAGAGTGCACATAGTGAAGTCTTAGGGGGTTTTTATTTTCATAAATAACTGCAGGATTTCGATACAAATCCACAGGGTTAACTTATAACAGTAATAGTTAAGCATACCAACGCATTTGATGGTATAACGTTATAGGCTGCCATGGAAACGGCGGCCAAGTTGAATTTTAATCCTTTATTTCAAGTCACTACGGATTCTTTGTTTATGTGTTGAATTATGAGCACCAAAGTTGACATGGTAGCTCATCATTGCATTTTAAAACTTTCATAAAATTATATTTTTGACAACTTTAGTAGATCCTGAGATACAGAACTTTAAAATTAGTATCTAAAAATAGTAACGAATTTTTCAAAATTGTTTAACATTATTTACAACAAATATAAAGTTGGATAAGCCATCAGATATCGGATCTGACAAATGTTGTATTATCCCACGCAAAACCTCATTATCAACGACAGGCCTTAGGGTGCAGTAGTCATATCTTTGCCTCTTCAGAGACCCACTGGAGCTACACGAAGCGTATATAACACGTCAGATGAAAATAACTGAAAGTTCACATCAGGTGAGACGGTGAGAAATGTAAAAAAAAAAAAAAAAAAGTAACTAATAATAATCTTTTCACCTACGGCCAACGGGCAGGTGAGACGTTAACATTGAATATGCAGGCACGAATCACAGGTGGAAGTAGTGTTCCGTGCATGCACGCGTCGTGAAAAAAAATATTTTAGGCAACATAAACTATTGAACACAGATGCTGAACATAACAGCAATATCATTTGATATCTATCTATCTATCTATCTATCTATCTATCTATCTATCTATCTATCTATCTATCTATCTATCTATCTATCTATCTATCTGTCTGTCTGTCTGTCTGTCTGTCTGTCTGTCTGTCTGTCTGTCTATCTATCTGTCTGTCTGTCTGTCTGTCTGTCTGTCTGCCTGCCTGCCTGCCTGCCTGCCTGCCTGTCTGTCTGCCTGTCTGTCTGTCTGTCTGTCTCTAAATCTACACTTAAAGATTTTATTAATATATTATTGTATCTATATTTAACTGTGAAGTCATTCACTTTGATCACAGGGGGAGCGGCTGGGACATATGGTAAATGCGTGTTACCGTGATGAGTGTACAAGTACTCACTGATCCTTGCATCGTAAGAAAGGGGCGTGAAAGTCATCTTCGAGGACACATTATGAAGGTGCGTTGTCACGCGTGAGGTGTGAATATTAATTTTAATTCTCGCCTGATCGTAGGAGTTGGTACTGAATGACCTCAGCTTAGAAGCCCCACTGTTTCCTGCGACCGCCACAACCGAGTGTGAGGAAGGTTCATCATCATTTTCCGTCGTAGTTGATCCCTAAGCAGGAAGCCTGCACCAAACATTCGCATGTGCTAGCGATGATGGTTTCTGTGACAATTTGTTTTACATGTTGATGTTGCCATGGTGGTGTACGTTGACGTAATGGATAACGCAAACTGAAACCAGGCTCTTTTTCGGCGATAAATCCAATGACAGTCTTGACCTAAAGTGACCTGTCTGAATGAGTACATGCATTTACGTTTGACTGAACTGTTTTTTGCGATAGAGAGAGAAAAAGACATTACATATTATATGTGAAAGAGACATTTATATGAGAGTATGTGACAGAGGGATCACATCAGCGGGGCCGGTCTTAGTAACTGCGGGCCCGGATTTGGATCATTTCTGTGGCTTTCCCGCCTCCCCTCCCTCTCCCATAGATTTAAGATTAGTTCAGATTAGATATTAAAAATATATGCTATTACATTGTATTTGTAAAAATAAAAATCTATATTTATTAGCTATATTTTGACAACAGACGCGTTACAACGCAACTATACTTATAAAGAAAATGTTCCACAAACTCTTTGAAAGTGTTATTGAAGTTTAAGATTTTTTCTTTGTTTGCTTCATATCGTTCTATGTATAATATTGCAAGGCTGTTGAATCTGTCTTGAAGCATGTTTGATCTTAGACAGATCTGATTACTTTTAATTTGGAAAGCTCCTTGTCCCTGACGACTGGCGGATCTAGGAATTGTTCTAGGGTGGGGCGATACATCACAATGACAAGGCTCATCCTCCCTCCCCAGCTCCTTATTTGCACAAATTTTGAGACAATTAAAAGACAAAATAACGAATTTTGAACAAATAAATGTGATTTTACCAGACATGGGTGAGATCAGGCCGATTCAGTATATATGTGCAGTCTCCTACAACTCATTATCAGTCTGCCGCAGGAATTGTTGATATCTGCTAGCGCGAACTATTGGAGTTTTATATAGAGAGAATTTCTTAGATTCGTGGAGAGTGTCAGTTTCCTGCATGGCGGTAATCATTATATATATTCGAATTTTGAGTGGAATGGAACCAGGCCAGGAAGAAGACAGCTGATAGAATGGTCTGGCGCTCTCTCTTCCAAACCTCTACACCTCACGGTAGAAGGGGAACGACTAAGTAAGTAAGTAAGAATTTTGAGTGTCTTAACGTGTTAAAGTTTTTCACTGGGATTTCTGTGTTTATTAAATAAGCATATTAAATAACTTATAGCAAATTGTTCCAGCTGTAATAAGTAAATTTAATTTCTTGTCATTCCCCCAGTAAGAGGCGCTTTAAATTAATTAATATACGCTAGGCGATTGATAATTAGAGATAAATTTACTTTTATTCATCATGCGTAATTTTGTGAATTACTAGAGTTTATATCTCGTGTTAAAGCGCGATAATATTAGCTAGACTCTTGTGGGTTTAAATATAATTTAATACCGGGGTGATCTAGAGGTCTTACCTAGCGCGTTTGAGATTATAATATTGATATCATTGTTAAAATGTTTGTTTTTTCCACCTCTAGGCGATCACAACCCTTGCGATCTAGCGGTTTGAATAGCTCCAGAAACATTCTTAAAATATTATCAGGTCTTAGATTTTGACCTGTGCGGTCCTCTTGCTTTCGTCCAGAGAGAGAGTTCCCACATATAAACTTTAAGAATAAGATCATAAACTGGACAAGAAATTACCCAGATTGTTTACAGCAAATCTGATCCGCTTGTGGCTGCCAAATATTTATATAACATTTGTTCCAGAATACTGACTATCGTGGATTTTCTTTTCTCGAGTGGATTTATCCAGAAAAAAAGAATACTTGGGTCCATAACCGGCACTCAACCCCAGAGAGAAACAAAGAAATAAAAACACAGAGGAGATCCTTTGCTTATCCTTATTGGTTTTTTCTAACAGTGTACCCGCCAGAAATTTTTTTAAATATCGGACTACTGTGTGCTGCCATGGTGAACATTTCGATCGCGATATATATATTTCTACATGCACTACCTGACGTGAACTTTGACACATAAAATTAGCACTATCTAAGCGGGCGTTCCTCATTAGGAAAATTAATCATTCTTTGAGGAACTGGGACTCCCTTGGATCAGCACCACCCATGAAATATGTCAAAGATACACAGCTGTTACATACAAGAGTAGTCGGTAAGTGTGATTGAATGTGGCCACAGACTGACAGATTGTAAGAAAGAGAAATGAATATTTCATATTTTGTATAATCATTTTACTCACTTCTGTCTTTTCGGGTTCACTACTACTGTTATATTATTTTTTTCTTAGGATAGATTAACTAAAGACTTTGTTCTTTCCTTTATCGTCTATCCCTTTACTTTAGTATTAACTTTAATCTTTTGGGTTAAGTACCTCTGTTGGGATCTACTTTGGGGTTCCTTTACCAGAGAGGAGGGCCTTTTGGGTTAATAATTCGTCTTACATTTTTGTGTCTGTAAACTATACTTTCTGATGATTGATGTTGTGATTTTTTTCTAGAGACCATAAACATAATACACCTTAAGTTATCGTGTTGATCAACCCCTGCCCATTATATGTTATCCATAGCTTGGTTCACGTCTGTACGTATTATGTCACAGAATTGTGTATACAAGTATGTAAATGGAGTGTAACTCGTATATATGTACCAGGAGAGAAAGTGCGTCTAGTTAAATATTGTCGTAAAATAGGCTGGATTAGGGCAATTACTCAATCCAGAGACTGTCCTTTCTCTTACACTCTCACCATTGTAAAAAGTAAAGCTATTTCTTGCCCCTTATTTTAAGATAGTTTACCATTATCACCTCTGCTCAGACGGGACCTTAAACATCTTCAACCTATCTTAATAAAATCTACGACACCATAGAAACCACCTCTTCAAGAGCATATACCTGCTTGGTCTAGATTTCCTGCAGCGACCAGCTGCAGTGGAGGATCCATGCTCCGTAAGAATCTCAAAGGTAAATGCTGATTAGGATTAGCTAGTAAGTAATGTAAAATATTCAAGGTTTACATATTTCGTGAAGTAGCCCACACTCTTATGTCTTGCGACACCACTGTGTAATCCAGTTTAAGTACAGATGAATGTGATTTTTTTTTTAAACTTACTTTTCACGATTAGACATTATCTTCTGGTATGGACCGTTACCACTGTTCCTAGAGACATGTCCTTATCTAAGATATGGCATGTTGAATTACTGTGATATCAGCTGTTTGAATACAAATTATATATACACACACACACGAATACACAATGAGATAAATACAGGATAGACATAAAGAGGGGGGGACAGAGAGAAGTATAGTTTGTTAACATTAATTTAATTGGGAATAACCAGATTAACCAGAACCAGAGATGGTCCAGGTAACAAGGGATCGAGGGATTGTAAACACTGTAAATAAATAACGTGACATATACAAGGTGCCCCGTGTAGGTCGCCGGGGGGTCAACGATTAGACGAAGACAAAATAGAACTACTGCAGCGTCACGCATGTCGTACAAGGCGACTAATATAAGGCGCACGAGGGAGGGGGAGAAGGCATCCTCATCATATAAAATAAATTGCCACAGCAACTACTGCTGGAAGAGCATGGCAATCGTTTGGTGCAGTCTTCCTGCAAGAACCAGCTACAATGGTGGTTGCCTAGTCCGAAAGGAGAGCAAAGGAAAAAGGTATTAATTATACCAGGCGGTCATATGTGTATACTGATCACTGATTCTCAGGGGAGGACTTTAATTAATGCTTAAAGAAAGCCTAGAATAATGACGTCAATTTGTATTGCAATGTACGTCCATCGAAGGAAACGTTCGTCACAGGTCTCTCTCGCTGACGCACCTTCCCTTTTACTTAAAGAATGACGTCACCGAGCAATCTAAATATAGGTTGCCATGACTGGATACGCAAACCAATAACGGAATTTTCTTCCGGCGTTTCCTAGCTCAAGGAGATAATTAAAGAAGGAATAAAAATAAAGATTACTGCAGTGATTCCCAAACTTTTCTAGTTCGCGGCCTCTTAACACCCATGCTAGATATATGCAGCCCTCCTAAGAAGAAATAAAATTTATAGCATTAGTTTCACATCTGGTATATTTGTGTATATATTACAGATCTAAGCATTTATTATACAGCAAAAAAGAAGTGTACACGTATTAAAAATCAGGTCTTGTAAAAGTATGACCTGGTTCTAATTTTATTTATTTACTTATCAATATCTTTATTTACTTTTCAGTTCTTCAGTACACGAAATGGAGATGTTGAGAAGTTAATAGTTCAATGAGATGGTCGATGTTTCGCAGTCAAAATATTCTGAATGTTTCCAAAGACGATATTTTAAGTCGCTCCACATTAAGTCTGCATTTATTGTTCATGCGGAGGAGGGCTGGAAATATAGACTCACACAGGTATGCGGTATAGAACTATATTGCCTATTTCCAGAGTGTATCTGTCCGTTGTTTCACTACAACGTGTCGTAAAATCGGCACGTGACAGGAAGACTTGACATGTGTTTGTTGAAGGCCTATGCTTCTCGGGGAGCTAAAGGGTATTGATTGATTGATTGATTGATTGATTGTGTCATAAAATCAGAGTTAAGCTACTCGGGCATACATCCCATGCAGCTCACAAACGTTCAACTCGATTTATATTAAATTTACTTTTGCCACAACAACGCACTAAAAAAACCTCGCTTTCTCACGAACAGTCATAGCACATTCTCAAAATTACATTGTGACAGTATTATATTCGTTTTTGTCAACTTGGCGAGTCCCAGACCTTTAATTTCTTAATAGTCGCCTCAAGCTTATCTTGCATATATTGTTGTTGTTGTTTAACTAGGGCTGCTGAGCTTCTCACTCTTTAGAAGCCAATACCAAGTTGAAGACTCCTTGGTATTATCTATACTGTAGATCTAGGCTTTCCCTGTGGCTTTTCTGCCATTCCGAAACGTGTTGAGTTGAAGTCATAAGCTCGAGTTTCTCCAGCTTGACTTGCATTTAAAGGATCGTCACATCTGGTTCCAAGCTAGGAGTAAGAAGTGCTTGGGATACTGTGCATTCCCCGCCATCCAATGGGGCTCTGCAACTATGCAGAGTTAAAATATTCTATTCTGGTTCTGGGCTCTCCCAAGGAATTATCACGTCCTGCACAGAGCCACTTCTCAGCTTCCCCTGCCTATCACTGGGTCCATAGTGAGATCCTTCTGCATGCAGTCAACCAAGTCAAAGCCAAAGAATTACGCCTGGGGCTGAAGTGACTTCTCCAAGCTTAGTGCAATCCCTGGAAGTGTGTGGATCCTGCATATAAAATACAGTAGCACTGTAACTTAAGGTTTGTTTTGATCTTCGGTTGATTTTATATTTATTTAGTAACATTTTACTTCAGCACACCACAGGTTGAGAAACGCTGAACTACAATGCAGTTTAAAAGTGACATGTATGTAAGCGATGAAAACAGAAGTAAAACGTATAGAAAGGTCACTGACAGAATATAAAAAGAACGCGTGGGACCAATATAAATACTTAATATATCTTGAAACGTCCCGATGTTTATAGATAAATAGCGGTGAAATAATGTTCAACGGAGAAGCATTATTCATGTGTGTTTAAATTTGTGTTAGTGTATAATCTGTGATGAAAGATAAGCTCATTATGTTATTACTAGATCAAACTTGGCGAGAAGAAAAAAATAATTTACAACTGACGGCTGAGTGATTTAAGTATATTTATATTTTGCACAGCTCCTTTCCTGATTCGAAAAGCCACGATCCTCCCTCACCACATTCCCCCCTTTCCCCCGTTGAAAAGAAAACTATATAGCAAGTAGCTTTGGCCGTCTATTTGGCATACAACGTATCGGTAGATGTTACTGTATGTCGTAGACATATGGACAAGGACCACGTAGATAGAAGATATGAGGCACTGGAATGGTGGTCATACTGAATAACGGGACACGTGTCAACCAGTGGCGTATCCTGGTAATGCGAGCTAGGCGTGCTGCTACTTAAAATGAATATGTACGCCTACTATTTAACTTCTTCCCCTCTTAATTTAAAAACCAACTATATTCAATTACGCAACGATAGTTATTAGGGGTATATGTCAATTATCTCCGAAATACTAATTAACTTAACTTGAAACTCACTGTCACTGTAATAATCTGCATTCCCGGCAACTAACAAAAAATAATCACAAAAAACACTGGACGGACACAACCGATTTTTACAACCCGAGAGCTGCTAGGCCACCGCACGCAGTTTCGTATTGTATTGACGTATCTGGCCTTTGACCCCGCTCCAATCAAACCAGTGTTCAGACGTGAATCCGAAACGAGCCGCACACATCGTGACGGAATTACCCGAGAAACCCAAGCAGTAAAAACTGCACTATAAATAGCGTCTGGGGAAACTGAAACTAGATTATACTCGTAGATTCTATGCGGGAAAATCCGTTATCCTGGTGCGTGCGGTCCGAATGAAGAACATTAGAAGAGAAATATTTTATAGAATAATAAATTAAATTTTTATTTTCCTTCGGGCATAGGTGTGCGCAGCACGCACAGCACACATAGAGAATACGCCACTGGTGTCAACGAAAGGGAAGAAAAACAAATAAAGGAATCATAGAAAAGGTAGGAATGAAAAGAGAAATAATGAAGGAGAACGGTATTATGTGGATAAAATATGTTAGTTATATAAAAAGTGCGGTAGCGCAGGAGTTAGTGCACTGGCTTCCAGGGTCGATCCAGCCTCATGAATTGGGTACCAGAGCTGCTCTTGGAAGGTTAAGGCGGCCGATGTGATACTGACCACATCACCCCTAGTATCCCGATGGTCAAGAAAATATGGGCCTAACACCATATTCCTCAAAGGGCATGTAACGGGACCCTTAACCTTTTACCAAATAAAAAGACATAACGACATGCTAAAGAAAAACATTGAAGGCAAACGTGCAAGAGAAAGACAGCGCTGTCGGTGTAAAAATAACATCAAGTAATAACAGGAAAGAATGTATCAGAGTGCACCATCAAGGAAAGAGACAGAAGACTTTGGAGATTCATTGCAGCCGACCTTCGATCGGTTGACCTGATTTGATCTCAACAGTAGATTGCTGAATGGAAGAATAAAACGGAAGTGAATCCTGCCACTACACGTGACGTAACCACAATGTCATTAGCACGTTATCTTTTTACTGTACAGGTCCCATGTCGCTTTGTTTCTTCTATTTCGTTCGCTCTCAAATAATTACACATATCTCTCTCATAAAGTTGGCCCTCTGTCTGAGGTTTATTTCGTCACCAAACATTTTCTACTTCAACTGTGCTGGAGAAGGGCATGCTGCCACTCTGCTCCTCTCATGAAGCCTTGGAGGACATGTTCTACTGTTTGTTTGTCCAGTCTCACATGGACACATGTTCTACTGTTTGTTTGTCCAATCTCACATGGACACATGTTCTACTGTTTGTTTGTCCAATCTCACATGGACACATATCTGTCTTTCCGATACCCAAATTTGTTGAAAATATGATATTTGAGTCTGCAGTGGCCGGTTCTCAGTCTGAAAATTATCACCTGATCTCTTCTTATCACTGAGTAGTATGGTTCAGCCTGTCTCATACTCTGGGTGTTCCCTATGCCATTTTCTTTCTAAAGTTATTTTTGATTATTGATTTTATCTTTTCATTTGTGGTCATGTCTTCAAGTTGGACTTTGCTGCTACTTTTGCAAGTCTGTCTGCCTTTTCATTGTCATATATCTTACTGGGTAGGGATCCATTGTTTTCGCTTCTATAGGAATACTTTCATACACTTGCTGGCAAAAAATATGTAGCCGTAAGCCAAGGTCCCAATTTCCAGTTTCATAAAATGCGTAAATCACAATTGACGTCAGTACTCTTGAACCACCTAAGGATATCACAGCAACTGGGAAATACCTTTACGTGAGAATCTCGCAATACTCGCTTACTATTATTAGTAATGGAAACGTTGCATGAAAATGTTTATCGGTGAAACGAATATGCACAGGGCGCAGGATTTTCCTATCTATTTTTATTTTATAGATAAAGGAACCCCTGCAATAATTAGTCATATCACCAAGAATCCTTTGAAACATATTTAAAGACACTCAAAGGTTGGTGTGGAGAAAGTGCTTTTGCTTTTAGAGACATAGAACAACACACAGAGCAAAATCCCTAATGTGGAACTGATGACAAGAACCACAAAAACACCAGCAGAACAGAATGTGAGGCCCCAGAGCTATGCCAGCGGGACCTTTACTCATGGAAGGTTCTACCAAGCTGGACAGGTTTGCGCGGACAGGGGTCAGACTAAAGCAGACACCCTGGTCCTCCAGGTTGGGGGTTTCAGCATAGGGCTGACACCCCGTCTATGTAAAAAAAAAAAATTGAAGTTACGGAAACAAGACGAATATAGGGAGACTAAAATAAAATACAAAAGGGGGGGGGGGGAGAAGAGAAACTGAAGACTGGCATGACAGCGATAAAGAAAAAAAGAAAAAGAATTTAAACAGCACAGAGCAAGAGGACCCGGCATGTTTTAAGTTGAGGTTGTGCTTCTTGAGATGTTGATAGGTAGTGATGGTGATGATATGCTGGTGACGGTGATTGTGATGATGATGATGATGATGATAACGATTGTGGCGATTTGACAGCAGGGAGCTCTATTCAATTACTGATACGTTACTTTGAAGAAACAACCACAATGTGTATTTTAAAACAATCGGAACAGCAAACACTGCTGCAAGAGCATGTATTTGCTTTGTAGAGGATTTCGACAAGGGGATGAGGCCGCAGTTGTGGCTCCATGCTCCATAGGGGGCGAAAAGGAACATAATGGTAGTGATGATGATGGTGATGGTGATGATGATGATGATGACGATGATGATGATGATGAAGCGCTACCTTCTTTTCCTCCCCTTCTGTCTCCCTGACATTTGTCTTGTTCTCTATCCCCACACTTTTTTTTTTTTAAAGTTGGGGATCTTAACATACTAATTTGGATCATGTGCTCCTATTATGTGCAAGCCCCCATCTGTGAACATTTATAAGTTCTCCCCCCTCTCCTCGTTCTTTCCCTTTTCAACCTTTCACGTAACTTTTGTTGAAAATTCCGTGTCTGGAACATGATACCCTTGTCAATTTTTCATATCTTAATAAGTCCACACCAATAGGGATATTTCTCCAGGTGCAGTTTATTATTCGTACTGTTCATTCTACTGGGAAAAAAAGGAAACTTAATGAGAGTGTCTAGTAACAAATGCCATAAATGTCTTCTCCGCTGCAGATGGATAGGACACACATTAGGAAACCTGTTGATAGCATTACCAGGCAGTCCTGGTTTTGGAAACCCCAGGGTAAGACAGGCAGAGAGACAAACCAATAAACACATGGAGAAGAAAAGTTGAGACAGACATGAAGAAGACACTGAAAGATCTTGAGCTGATAGCACGGGACAGGAAGACTTGGCGTAATTTTGTTGAAGGTCTATGCTCACTGGTGGTGATGATGATGATGATGATGTGTCTTCCCATCAGAGGACCTTGGTTGTTGTTGTTCAAGTCCCTTTCCTCTTCGTCTTCAACTCTTCATATACACACGGACACGCTTACATGTCTATACTGAATGCCGATTGGTTGAAAATTCGGTTAGTGTGCCAGATAGGAAACTAGTTATTTTTATCATCCGACATTTCTATTTTGTGAGCCAGCCGCCTTTAACCCTTATTACCCTCTTCTCCCCCCCCCCCCCCCCCTTTTTTTTTCTCCCCACCTTGGTCAACTTTTAATTTCTGCCGAAATCGGCCAATAATGTGAACTCTTGCGTGCATATGTCAGTTTTTGCGGGTAGAAAAATGTACACAAACATGCCCATAGACAAAATACGTAACTATCAGCTGAATAAAACTTATAGCTTTGTACTTCCTGGGAAAGAAGTAACAAAAATCCCAGACCTAAGGGTTTTTTATATTTAGACATGCGCATTTGGATATAACCGACTAGGGTGAACGTGGCGCGCCTCGCCAAAACGAGGCAAAAGTTTTACATTAAAAAAAAAAGGAAAGAAGTGACAGCATTATTCATAACTGATTCAGCCAGCAGCGAAGGCTTGACAACTATGGCTCAGCGTTTATTTTCCCCAAGTTGATAAGTCAGTTGCGGGTGACCGCATCTTGTGTTTGTCCAGTTAAGATATATATATATATATCTCGAGTAAAGGTAGGACCGTAGCATATTCTGCCGCAGGGAAATAAAGTATTAGAGACTTCACTATATCAGGTCCAGATTCAAGAAGAAAAAAAAGGGGGGGGGGGATACCATTTCCATTTCTCGCTGTCTATGCCTTCTCTAACTCAACAGCAGAGTCAAGTACCCAGTTACAGCTGGATAGACTGGAATGTGACGCCACCGTGTTCCGAACCCAGTATCTCTGCCTGAATTACCTAGTTGCACTAACACCTACTGTAGTCAATATAGGAAACGAGACCATGTTACACAGATCACTGTTGTAACTAGTTTATATCATGTTTTAAAGAAATAATATTTCTCTTTTATCAAATCCTTCTAGCTATGTCGCCCTTTTGTTCATAAATGTTCACATTAGTAGTAGTAGTTGTAGTAGTAGTAGTAATGGTGGTAGTAGTTGTAATAGTAGTAGTCGTAGTAGCAGCAGCAGCAGTAGTATTAGCAGTAGTAGTAGTAGTAGTAGTAGTAGTAGTAGTAGTAGTAGTAGTAGTAGTAGTAGTAGTAGAAGCTTCCTTTAATCATAACAGAGTTTAACAGATTATGGAGATGATGCGCCCTCATCTGTCTTCCCCCCCCCCCCCCCCGCCCCCGGTGTTTCCCGTCTGTGCGTTCTTTTCTCCTCTGCTTGTTGTATGAGCTTCTTTTCGCCCAACCTGAGGTTGCGACGTAGGGAGCATCTCCACTTCGTGCGATCGGCGGCTTCATTCTCCCAGAATATTGGATTTCTGCCCAGTGATGTAAACATCATGGTTACCTTATTACGTTATTATTGTTATTTTCACTCGCGTGTTGCCGGGGACCGAAAAGATAGATAGAATAGTAACGCTGTAACCTATCATGCCTGTCGTAGGGAAGGACTAAGGAGGGTTGGGCATGGGGTAGACTACTCCATTCTGTAACATCTTTGACGCAGAAAAACTTGAACAAACACCTTGATTGAAAGACCTTGAGTTGATGGCACGTGACAGGATGACTTGATTTGATGATCTGTGCTCTTTGGGAATCTTAAAGGGGATGAATGAAATGATTATATCATACATCATTACTGTTACGGTAATACATATTATTGTTAAGTTCTGCCACTGATATTGTACTGACAAGGGAGCAAGGCGGTAGGACGTACTCAGATTACCAGAAGGGCTATATCTCAGGTAAGTAGGTACTTCTACCCTTCAGCTTCTGATATATTTGTTTTTGTTGTTATAAGCCGTGACCTGTGTAGTTCTGGGAGGGAGAGGTATGTGATGAATAGGACTACTACTCCCTCCAGCATGTCGTAAGAGGCGTTTAAATTGAGGTGCTCATGTAGCTGGCAACCTCACCATGTTAAACAAAGTGTTACAGAAATAACCGCTGCAAGAGCAAAAATATAAAAGACAGCGTTATTGGAGGCTTATTGCAAGCGTACCAGCAGAAGTGTTCGCTCCATGCTCCATAAAGAGCGACAAGGGAAATAAATGAATGAATGCATGTCAAAATGTACAGTGCATTAAGTTTGGCAACCTCATCATGTAAAACAACTGCTACAGAAACCACGACTGAAGAAACAAATGAAGGGCCCTAGCTGCAAGATTTGTCCCATATTCCGTATAGAGCGTAGACAGATTATTATGATGTTGATAATTATGATGTTACTATGTGCAGTTAATATATTAATGTTGTTATGTGTTATATTTCAGAAATGAGATATCTGAGAAAGGTAGTTGAAGTAACAAGAAGAGACATGGTCTGCAACCAGACGATACGTCACGGCCTAAGAACCCAACCCCTGCAGACCCAAGTTGAACAGTCCCAACTAAGATGGTTTGGCCATGTCTGTAGAATGGGAGAAGATCGGCTGCCATGGCAAGTATGGGAGGCTAAGTGCCAGGGATCCAGACCTCCAGGACGACCCAGAGTCCGCTGGGAGGACAACATTAGACAATCTCTGAAGGACTGAGGACTATAATGGAACCAGGCCAGGACGAAGACAGCCGATAGGATAGTATGGCGCTCTCTCTTCCAAACCTCTACACCTCACAGTAGAAGAGGAACGAGTAAGTAAGTAAGTAAGTTATTATTTCTGCTGCATGTTTTTTTTATGTTACTGTAACTTCAGTCTTCTGTTGACATGAAATTTACATACCAGTACAACCTACTAATCCTTGCCCTTAGCATACATAATACCAGTGGCGGATCTACATTTTGGGGGCCCTGAAGCTTGAACTCTTGGAGGGGCCCCTTTTATTAAAACAAAAAAAATGTGTGAGGATGGAAAAGACATGTATTATAGAGATAAATGGACTTGGAGGACCTGAAGTTCAAGCTTTATAGTAGATCCACAACAACACACATATAAAAACTGTAGACAAATGAATGAATTTTCAAAAAAGAAACAACTCTGCTGGGAGTTGAATGCAGAACATTTGCTTGGAAGGCATATGTTCTGATTACTAAACCACTATCCACCTTGGTATATATGATTTTTTAAATCTTAACTATTTTAATGGTTGCCTCCATCATTCAAAATTAGTTCGTTGAAGACATATGTCGTAAATTTATTTTGAGAGAAAAGAGTCGTAGAAATAGTGGTCCGGTTTAGAGTGGAAAATGATGATGGAAAGCTCAGTGATAGAAAATGTAGAGATTTAATAGTTACTTCACAGCGTGCTGGAGGAGAGTAAAGACAGACTTATTTACGACAAATCGTGTCTCTCAATCTTCTCTTTCACTCTCCTGGTCAAACAATTATTTGCCAGTTTTCCAGACTCGCATCTGCGCGCTCACCGATTTGGTGTTTTCAAACATACACACGACGTTGATACAAACTATATTAAACGAATAGGGGGAAAGTTGGGCTTTGGGTATATCCAACACACAGAACTAAATGAGTTTATGTGATTTTATTCACTTTAAACATCAATCACTAAAAATATCAGATATTACATAAATTATCATAAGTACACAAATGCAAATAACAAGTTTGGGAGGGGGTGAAGAAGATTGGTATCGACTAAGCCCTTCCCGCTCATTAGACAAAGACAAACCCAGTCCAGAGATAGATAATATCAGGAACACGGGTACGTTAACCTAACAGTAAAGTTAATTACTCTGAAAGAGGTGTTACCAAGTTAGGTATAAGTGATAAAAAAAAAAACCTGTTCTTCCCAGCTGTTCTTCCCTTTACTAAGCAAATGGAAAGGAGGTGGTTTTAAACAGAGTTAACAAATTATCAACTATCCCACTTAAAGGAACAATGTAGGGTATACAGAAAAGATATATGTTACCAGGTAAGCAAGTTAACAAAATGGTCACACAAAAGAATTAATTTCCTGTCATTCATACACGCGCTAGCAAAGGCCTTCACTCATCTTGCTCTCACTTACCGATTGTGAAAAAATCTTGCACTCCATAGAATAACACAACAGCAGTTACACCTCAACTAAATGTATGAGTGTTTGTTCAAGTTCTAGCCCCAGATTATCGGGTAGGCGGTCAGCACATAAAAGGGTCCCGTAATCGCTGGAAAATGAATCTGTAGTTGTGTCTCTTTTCTTAATAACAGTTTCTATGGGAGGGCACGGTCTCTGATACCGGGGTGAGGATGGTGTGGTCTATTTGACTATGCCGCGGATAATAAAATTCTTACGCGTGCTGGTACACTTTATCCGTGAGGTATGGTTTAAGTCCAGTGAGAAAACTAGTCACATCACTGTTCAGGAAATTATGAATTATCTCTCTGTGTCAGTAAACTAACAAAGCTCGGGCCAGTGTTCTTCTTCCCGTTACGACTTAAGTTGTTTGATGGTGCGTTAAATTTGTCTTTGGGTGTGCTTTCTTTGCTATAAGTTAGATAGCGGAATTCCAAACATAGAATCGCCTCAAAGATTAAAAATTTACACAGTCTCAACAAGTTCTGCGTCAGGGGAACTCTACACACTGTTTATGCTTTGCTTTGCTTAGATTGATTTCTTTATTGCTTTCTTAATGCTGGGATCGCACAGGTTACGATCACTCTGTATGAAAGAAAAAAAAAGACATGTAATATACCGAAAACAAATAACCTTCTAAAGCGCGATGAATTTCCCGTTAAGCCTATAATACACTCGAGTATTTAATTATGTATTTAATAAAACCTGCGCGAATTCTAGTGGTTAAAAACACACATCTATAAAACTAGGACTTAACTGAATTTATTAATTATAAATTCCTTCGCGACTTTAAAAGTTAATTTAAGCATCTATTATCTTTTGAAATAATATAATAGATAGATCATTATATTTAAAACTGGAACTCTTGAGATGGTTTAATTAAATAGATTTAAATTAACACAAAATCCCTTGAAATAGAATGACTAGACCACTGATCACTTTACACAATATATATTTTACCGCTTTGCACAGAATTAGAAATCACTGCAAAATATATATATAAAATCCAGGGGAAAATCTATAACAAGATTTCAATAAAGCTAGTGCTTCTGTAAAGGTCTGGCCAGCGAGTGATAACGTGTCTAGTTCTTCATGGTCTATTTAGCTAAAATGGAATGTAAGTTGAGTGGGACATGATAAACTTGACAACTTATTTGATCTCACGAACTTTTGGGGATCTGACCGCCAAATCAAGAGAAGAAGCCGCCCCCTGGTCTTCGTATCCGCTCGCTGCTGCCCGTTTCGCTTTCCCCCGTTCGCTCGGTTCCTCGATTGACACCGAGACGCGAAATTAGCGGCAAGCAACTGCGTCTCGTATCAGGGAAAACTACTGTCTTTGATAGCGCCGATAGTCTCCCCTAAGATCCCTCGGTCTGTCTCTTTGATCTCGTCGCTGTATCCTACATGAGTCCCGGTGGAATGCGTTCTGGCAAACGAAAAGTTACAACAAATGTTCAGGGGTTCTAATGTTATGAAAAGCTAAAGGTCCCTTTAAATCATCCATCATATCAGGGAAAATTCACTAGTCAAACTAGACGTACGTCACAATCGTCCCCACTTTTAGACATGAAACCATTTTTCATGTTTTCATTTTTGACAATGGAGGTGACCTGATTGGTGATTTTAGGATGAGTGGTATCTTCAGTTTGCTCTTCTTCCTCTGTAGACCAGTTTCTACTCAGAAAATCAGCCCCGACATTCTGTCTTCCCGGAATATATTCCACTTTGAAAGAATAGACGCTTAGAAGGAGGGCCCAACGCATGATCCTAGCGTTAAATTCTTTATTGGCACCAAGAAATGCTAACGGAGCGTGGTCTGTTTGCACCGTGAACGATGTACCATAAAGAAACTCATGATGGCGTCTGATACCGTCAATCAGAGCAAGACATTCCCTTTCAACTACGCTGTAGTTCCGTTCCGCTTTATTTAATTTCCGACTGCCATAGGCAACTGGAAATAGCATGTTCAGGTCACTGTCATCGGCTTGAAGCAGTGTTGACCCGATGCCCTGACCTGACGCGTCGACTCTCAGTACAAAAGGTTTCTTGAGGTCAGGCAACCTCAAAATGGGGTATGCAGACAACTGTCCTTTCAAAGTGCTATACGCGTGTTCGCACTTTTGATCCCATATGACCTTATCAGGACAACCTTTCTTTGTGAGGTCAGTCAGAGGTGCCGTCAGTCCGTTGAAGTTCTGGATGTACTTCTGATAGTATGCACATAGCGATATGAAGGAACGTACGTCTTTCTTCGTTCGGGGTCTTTTTGCTGCCACTATTTTCTCCACGTTCTTCTTAATAGGCCAACTGCATCCGTGAGAAATAGTGTGCCCCAGGAAGTCTAACTGTTCAAACCCGATGAGACATTTGCTAGGTCTGGCTGTGAGACCCGTTTCCTGTAGTCTCCTGAGGAGCATAGCAACCGTAGCAATATGTTCTTCATAGGTTTCCGATGCAATTAAGATGTCATCCATGAAATTATGGATATGGGGACTTTGCAAAGGTTCTAGAAGCTTCCTCATCATCCTGGTGAACACTCCTGGTGCGTTATGCAAACCGAACGGCATCACGTTAAATGTGTAATGTCCTTCACTAGTGCTGAAAGCTAACAAAGGTTTAATTTCCTCCTTGACTGGTATTTGATAATAACCTTTACTGAGGTCAATCTTGGAGAAGATCTTAGCTTTGCTGAGCTTGGTGAACAACTCAGAAACAGTTTGGAGAGGTTCGGGCTGGAATTCCGTTACAGCGTTTAGCAACCTGTAATCAATGCACAGCCGAACTTCCTTATTGGGCTTCTGCAACAGCACTACGCTCGAGCTGTAAGGAGATGTAGACTCACTGATAATTCCTGCCTGACGCAGCTTGTCTATTTCTCCGCGAAGTGCATCAGCTTTAGCGTACGGGATGGGGTAAACTCTGGTTTGAACAGGGGTCTCGTTTGTTAATTTCATATCAAATTCAATGAGATTTGTTCGACCAGGTACATCCGTTAAAACTGCACTGTACTGTTTTAGTAGAGCCCTAGTTTCTGTTGTTGTTCTGGTGAGAGATTGTCGCCGAACTTGACATCTTTAAAGGATTCTGTGGGTTGCAGTGGATACTCCATGCAACCATCATCATCTTCCTCGTCTTCCGTTGCTATGGCGACAGCCAGGAGATGCTCGGAGGATGGCACCGGTCTTTCCAAATATTTCTTTAGCAGATTTATGTGGAAGACCTTCTCCTTTCCTTTGATGGAGATCTTGTAGTTGGTACGTGAGATCTTTTTAAGGACGGTAAACGGTCCTTGCCATCCGATGCGAAGTTTATTGCTTCCGGTTGGAAGTAGCAATAGGACTTTCTCCCCTGGTTGTAGTTCTCTCTCTTTTGCAGCTTTGTTGTATCTTTTAGTAATTTTAGCGCGGGCTTTCTTAAGGTTGGTAGTAGCTAGATCCCATCCTAGCTTTAGCCTTTCCTTAAGCTCAGATACATACTTGCTTGCAGAGACGACTGTCTCGTCAGCCTTCTGGTCTGTCAGGGACCGAAGTAAGGCTTCTAGTGGCCCCTTAATAGGTCTGCCAAATAAAAGTGTAGCTGGCGCAAAACCCGTAGACGCTTGGGGTACCTCTCGGTAGGCGAATAAGGCAGCCGATATATATTGGTCCCAGTCTTCCGGTTTCTCCTGACCCAGCTTACGTAACATCATGGTGAGGGTACCGTTAAAACGTTCCACGAGCCCATTTCCGGCCGGATGGTAGGGACTTGTGTGGATATGTTTGGCCCTCAAGATCTTAAAGATCTCCTCCATTAACAGGCTACGGAATTGGGATCCATTGTCCGTCAAAACTTGTTGAGGGAATCCCAACCGTGTAAAAATTTGCACAAGGGCTTCTGCGACATGCTTGGAATTAGTGCATGGTAGCGGTACGGCTTCGGCCCACATAGTGCAAGTGTCAACTAAGGTCAGGATGAACCTGTTCCTTCTTTTGGTCTTTTCCAGAGGACCAATAATGTCGACAGCAACCCGTTCAAATGGAGTCCCTACTATTGGCATTTGCCCCATAGGTACTGGGGGTGTCAAGTGCTTGGGTGCTACCCGTTGGCACTGGGCGCAGGATTTCACGTACCTGACAATGTCAGAGTTCATTCCTGGCCACCAATAGTGGTTTTTTATTCGCTGAATAGTGGCGTTTTGTCCCATGTGTCCGCTAAAGGGAAGAGAGTGCCCCATTTCTAAGATCTGGTTTCTGTACTGCGTCGGTACTAGGAGCTGGTTATTCCCCGTGTCCGGGTTGCCCGTTCTACGATACAATACACCATCCTTAGAAAAGATGTCTCCGTTGTGTCTGGGGTCCTTAGCCATGGGCAGTTTTTTTTTAAAGCAGGGCGCCAGAGTAGGGTCCTTTTGTTGCGCCTCCTTCAGTTCATTCGGCAACAAGTTTGGCGCAGGCTCCCTCTCCTTCTTGGCTTGCCCTCTTGTGGTTACCGCTGCCACAATCGGCTCCTTAGGTCTCCCAATGAACACATATCTACATCCCAGGATAACTGGGTAGATCGGATCATCCATTATGGCCGCTTTAATAACTCCTCTGACAAAGTCAGAGTGTATTTCTACCAGTGCGATAGGAAGCGTCCTGGGTGCATCACTCCTGAAAACTCCACTAAGTTTGACGGTTTCCTCTGTCTCCTGACCGGGTTTGACTAGGTGCCTAGCGACAATACAATCAAAACTTAATCCAGTGTCAAAAAGACAAGTAGTAGAGGTACCGTTCAAAATTACAGTTCCTCGAGTTGAGGGTCGGTCCCCCTCAGGTTGAGAATCACTGACATTGACTCTACCTTTCGAGGCTGTATGCAAACATCCAATGCGGTTTGCACCGGTTTGTTTGCCCTGATCAGACGTTCCTGGTGTAGGGGTCTTCCCTTTTCCTTGACCTTGGTGGCCGCGCTGCCACGTAGGCTTGTTGGGTTGATCAGAATTTTTGTTGGGGGGGTATCGGGTTTTGTAGAATTTCGATTTTTCCTGGGGAGGTTTCTGGGTATTGTTATCTCGTTGGTTATAATGTTGAGAGGAAGTGGAAGAATAGGATGCCTGCTCTAGATTCTGTTTTCGAGATGGCTCATCGGTGGGTTTACGTTTAGTGCTGGGAAGTTCGGCCATTGCATTGCTATAGCGTTCGGCTTTATTGAGTATGTCTTCAAGCCTGACTGCCCCCTGTTCAGCCAAAAATCTACGTGTTTCATTCGACAAAGTGGATTTTATCTGCTCCACAAGAACAAGTTCGAGGAGTCCCTCATATGAAAGAGGTAGGTCAGATAATTCAATGCACTTTGTCAGATAACCCGTGAGACGTGAAGAGAACTGTGGAAATGTTTCCGTGCTCTCTTTTCGGCTGTTTCTGAACAACTGCAGAAACTTTCGGGCAGTCATCTCAAACTGCTGTAGTAAGGCCTTTTTCAACATGTCGTAATCATGTTGATTCGGTCCCAGCTTTGTGTACACGTCATAAGCATTGCCTTTCAGTGACGTTGAAAGTTTGAGCGCCCAGCGGGTACTCTCTAACCCATAAAGATTCGCGAGTCTCTCGAATTTTTCTAGGTAGCTGTCAATTTTTTCGTTAGGGCTAGGAAAAGATTCTAAAGAAAACGACATAGCAGTTAATTGGGCAGATTGAGTACTGGAGAGGTCCATTGATTGAGACTGGGGCGAAGACGGCTCTCCGTTAGTCGAAGTAGAGGCGCCCCGACTCTCTAGAGCCTTAAGCGCCAGTTGATGCTGTCTTTCCTTGTCTCTCTCTCTCTCTCTCTGCGAGTTTCCATCTCTGCTTCAATTTTCTTCTGTTCCAAAAGACGTTCTTCCGCTTCTTTCTTATCTGCCCTCTCCTGGGCTTCTCTCCTCTCTGTTCTTTCTTTCTCTTCCTTCCTCTCAGCTTCGGCTCTCTGTTGCTTCGCCTTCCTCTCAGCTTCGGCTCTCTGTTGCTCCGCGTCATATATTTCCAATTCCTGGTTAATAAACGCGTTTGCAGCTTCTGCATCTAATCCTGCCTCTTTCGCTTCCAGCCTCAAGATGGACCTCATCTTTATCCTCTCTGCCATTGTTAAAGAATAAGATGAAGTATGCTTAGAGAACTAGTAAGAAGAAACGCGAAAGGGAGGAACTCTGAACCGCTACGAGAAAAAAAAACACAAGTACAAATTTACCTGTGTTACCTCCTACCTGTACTGTGCAAACTTATCGCTGCTATTATCTGGCAATTAAGGCTCTAAACGCAAGCGACTATGCCACTAAATGGTAAGTTACACTGGAAAAGAATCTACTTTTACTAACAGTAGAGAAAAATTTATATTAAAACAATTTAAAAGGAAAAAAAAAAAAAAATTTTCCCCTAAATTTTAAATCTCTGACAACAAACTCCGTCCCTAAAGTCAATTATTGAGATGAGACGTTGTTAACTTAATTTTTAAAAATCAGAACAATCCGTCTTTAGCTAAGCTCAACTCTTTTTGACTTCAAAAAACCTTTGTGACTGTAAAACAATCACGCAATCCCAGCAACTCTTATAAAGAAAGAAATTGAATTATCTCCGCCAGAGGATAATTATAATAGCAAATATATTTGTTTATCTGTACTTTCTACTGCTGTGGAGAGAAAACAACCTGTAAATATGCTGTGTGGACAACCCAAATACTTAAAGAACGTTTGTCTAGGGGTGTAATTATTTATTTATTTCCCTAATTCACAAAGACAAATCATTCACACTCTACCTAGTTAGACCCCAAACTAAATCAGACTCAAAATATCTTTAACCCGGCTATGCGATTGCCTCAAATGTAGCTCAAGATCCCAGAACCAGCCCACAAATATGTGTGCATCAAATGTATCTCAAAATTATCCCAGACGAGCCGGCCAAATATTGTCGTAAATTTATTTTGAGAGAAAAGAGTCGTAGAAATAGTGGTCCGGTTTAGAGTGGAAAATGATGATGGAAAGCTCAGTGATAGAAAATGTAGAGATTTAATAGTTACTTCACAGCGTGCTGGAGGAGAGTAAAGACAGACTTATTTACGACAAATCGTGTCTCTCAATCTTCTCTTTCACTCTCCTGGTCAAACAATTATTTGCCAGTTTTCCAGACTCGCATCTGCGCGCACACCGATTCGGTGTTTTCAAACACACACATGACGTTGATACAAACTATATTAAACGAATAGGGGAAATGTTGGGCTTTGGGTATATCCAACACACAGAACTAAATGAGTTTAGGTGATTTTATTCACTTTAAACATCAATTACTAAAAATATCAGATATTACATAAATTATCATAAGTACACAAATGCAAATAACAAGTTTGGGAGGGGGTGAAGAAGATTGGTATCGACTAAGCCCTTCCCGCTCATTAGACAAAGACAAACCCAGTCCAGAGATAGATAATATCAGGAACACGGGTACGTTAACCTAACAGTAAAGTTAATTACTCTGAAAGAGGTGTTACCAAGTTAGGTATAAGTGATAGAAAAAAAACCTGTTCTTTCCAGCTGTTCTTCCCTTTACTAAGCAAATGGAAAGGAGGTGGTTTTAAACAGAGTTAACAAATTATCAACTATCCCACTTAAAGGAACAATGTAGGGTATACAGAAAAGATATATGTTACCAGGTAAGCAAGTTAACAAAATGGTCACTGTAGCGGGAGGTTATTTAAAATTATTTATATGTAAGAGTATGCCAGTAAAGAGTTCTAACCTTACAAGTAATACCCAGTCTTGATTAGCCTGGTGATTGGGGCAGGCAAATCTCCTTGACTGTAAAAACCCTGGCCCAGTTGGTAAGAAGTAGTACCAGGATTTAAGGTGTCTCCTCCCTATGACTATCTTATGATTACTTATATTCTAGGGGATAAGTGTTTGAACCAATTCAGCACTGAAACCACAAATGGAAGAATGTATAAATGCGTGCTTTTGGTACAGTTAAACTAGTTTAATAATAACACTAATATTCTATTTTTATTTATACTAGTTGGAAAAGAGCAGAACATCTGTTGATAATAAAATATTCACAAAATACTATGTGTGGTTTTCTATACTTCAAACATGCTTAAATAATAAATTTTACTGAAATCACTGTTTAAAGTCCTTTGAATTATCACCAAGGATAACTGCTTCATCAGTTGGTGCAAGATATTCTGTATGGTTACCAGGAAATATTGGCTGTTTCACATGTAATAAGTAAAATGGTCAAGTGCTCTGTTGGACATTTTTTTTCCAACTTGATTATGCTGAAACTGGTTCCTGGATGATATCAGACTTGGTAGGCCCAACTAGGGATGCCAATGACCATTAAAAAACTCTTTGGGGTCCTGCAAAACTTTTTGGGATTGCCTCGGATGAACTGCAACCATGGCTGCTGATAAAAGACAGTCAGAGTTGTTTTATTTATGGAAACCTGCCACCATATCAGCCTTGGCTAGTATCTGGCTAACTTGTAGCTGACTTAGCACGTGGTGTCAGAATTCGTTACATGCTTGTCAGTGGGGTTGAAGCTCATCAAATGAACTGTATGACTACACCGTTATACAATCATAGTGAGCAAGGACAATTTGCAGTGATATAATTAATACATTTCAATTAGTGTTGCGGTGGACTAAAAGTTATTAGCGTTCTGAACTTCCAGCAGTCAACATCAGTCACTCAAAAACAATACAGTCATATCAAAGTAACATCTGAATGCGCGTTATGGGGGATACAGAATTTAATCTTTACAGTGCTACATAAACCTATGAAACTAATTTTGGTTTATTCTGTCCATAATCCAGTCATATTGCTAGGTGTAATCCTTTCCAACTCATATTAGAAACGCCTTGTTCAAATACTGATATTACTTATAAATGCTCAGAAAGTGAGTGACCAAATGATCAGGTTGCTTTTACTGAAACTGGCTATAGAAACGTCCAGTTTACCACTGCAAATGGGTAAAATATCACCATGCGCTCAACTTACTGGTCTGAGGAAAATGCAAGGAAGGGGATTGCAAATCACCTAGATGCTAAGGCTTACATAGAATCCTTTTGGATGTAAAACATGACAAATGGGTTTTTTTTGCCTAACTTCATTCTTCACATTAGGTCTCATTATCAGTTATCACTTGCAGTACAAAGGTATAATAATCTCAAATGGTACTGATGTTAGGCCTTTATACTAGTCTATCAATGCGATTTTTAGCATCTTTTTTTGTCTGAATTTATATGGGAAATTACAAATACTTTTAGGCTCAAAGTCACCTCCCAGGTGCGTTTTGCAAATGGGGCTCGGATTAATACAGTTCTTTTGTAAAAGCTTTCAGTCATCCCCACAAAGTACATGTTAGACTATTTACAATAATGCAATGGCGTATTTTAGCACATTTTGGCAAATATTCTATACTGAACCAGAAAAAATTTATACATGTTCTTCAGCTTGTACCCTCACATTCAATGGATACTGGACTTAAACAACACAAATGGCATTTAGATCAACTGTGAACACTGTTAATTTGAAGTGTAGGGAAACCTTACACTCTGCTCATGGAACCGGGCCTCATTTTGTGACAGGTCGCAAATTTTGTTAACGTTCTGTTCAAAAGATTATTACCTGTCCACAATAACCTTTGAAAAAATCCTTCAACGAACATGATTCTCGGCCGATCTACAGGTGCGTCGACTGAAAAAATCTTTATCATTATCGGCATAAAATAACATCCAGTTTGTTCCCTCTTATCTAGTTTGGGGAGTGATAAAACTCTAATCTTCCTCCATCCATTGTAAATTCCCAAACTGGTTTGTTGATTCGCTGGAAAATTTAGAACAGAAGTATTTTACTTCTTTTAGCGTAATAATCAGCCGAGGGCACGGTCTCTGATATCTCCGTAAATGAGTGATCCTACCGGTCCATCTTATTGACTATCCCGCGGATAATAAAATTAAAATCCTTTGCATGTTATTGTACGTTTTTTTTATCGTTGAGGTCCGTATACACATTTAAGTCCAGTGAGAAAACTAGTACATTTTGAAACATCACATGTTCATGGGAAATTATGAATTATCTCTCTGTGTCAGTAAACTTAACAAAGCTCGGGCCAGTCCATGCTTTCATAGTTTCTTCATTTGCAATGATTCCCGTTACGACTTAAGTTGTTTGATGGTGCGTTAAATTTGTCTTTGGGTGTGCTTTCTTTGCTATAAGTTAGATAGCGGAATTCCAAACATAGAATCGCCTCAAGATTAAAAATTTACACAGTCTCAACAAGTTCTGCGTCAGGGGAACTCTACACACTGTTTATGCTTTGCTTTGCTTAGATTGATTTCTTTATTGCTTTCTTAATGCTGGGATCGCACAGGTTACGATCACTCTGTATGAAAGAAAAAAAAGACATGTAATATACCGAAAACAAATAACCTTCTAACGCGCGATGAATTTCCCGTTAAGCCTATAATACACTCGAGTATTTAATTATGTATTTAATAAACACTGCGCGAATTCTAGTGGTTAAAAACCCACATCTATAAAACTAGGACTTAACTGAATTTATTAATTATAAATTCCTTCGCGACTTTAAAAGTTAATTTAAGCATCTATTATCTTTTGAAATAATATAATAGATAGATCATTATAGTTTTAAAACTGGAACTCTTGAGATGGTTTAATTAAGTACATTTAAATTAACACAAAATCCCTTTGAAATCTTAATGCTGACTAGACCACTGATCACTTTACACAATATATATATTACCGCTTTGCACAGAATTAGAAATCACTGCAAATATATATATAAAATCCAGGGGAAAATCTATAACAAGATTTCAATAAAGCTAGTGCTTCTGTAAAGGTCTGGCCAGCGAGTGATAACGTGTCTAGTTCTACATGGTCTATTTAGCTAAAATGAAATGTAAGTTGAGTGGGACATGATAAACTTGACAACTTATTTGATCTCACGAACTTTTGGGGATCTGACCGCCAAATCAAGAGAAGAAGCCGCCCCCTGGTCTTCGTATCCGCTCGCTGCTGCCCGTTTCGCTTTCCCCCGTTCGCTCGGTTCCTCGATTGACACCGAGACGCGAAATTAGCGGCAAGCAACTGCGTCTCGTATCAGGGAAAACTACTGTCTTTGATAGCGCCGATAGTCTCCCCTAAGATCCCTCGGTCTGTCTCTTTGATCTCGTCGCTGTATCCTACATGAGTCCCGGTGGAATGCGTTCTGGCAAACGAAAAGTTACAACAAATGTTCAGGGGTTCTAATGTTATGAAAAGCTAAAGGTCCCTTTAAATCATCCATCATATCAGGGAAAATTCACTTGTCAAACTAGACGTACGTCACAATCGTCCCCACTTTTAGACATGAAACCATTTTTCATGTTTTCATTTTTGACAATGGAGGTGACCTGATTGGTGATTTTAGGATGAGTGGTATCTTCAGTTTGCTCTTCTTCCTCTGTAGACCAGTTTCTACTCAGGAAATCAGCCCCGACATTCTGTCTTCCCGGAATATATTCCACTTTGAAAGAATAGACGCTTAGAAGGAGGGCCCAACGCATGATCCTAGCGTTAAATTCTTTATTGGCACCAAGAAATGCTAACGGAGCGTGGTCTGTTTGCACCGTGAAACGATGTACCATAAAGAAACTCATGATGGCGTCTGATACCGTCAATCAGAGCAAGACATTCCCTTTCAACTACGCTGTAGTTCCGTTCCGCTTTATTTAATTTCCGACTGCCATAGGCAACTGGAAATAGCATGTTCAGGTCACTGTCATCGGCTTGAAGCAGTGTTGACCCGATGCCCTGACCTGACGCGTCGACTCTCAGTACAAAAGGTTTCTTGAGGTCAGGCAACCTCAAAATGGGGTATGCAGACAACTGTCCTTTCAAAGTGCTATACGCGTGTTCGCACTTTTGATCCCATATGACCTTATCAGGACAACCTTTCTTTGTGAGGTCAGTCAGAGGTGCCGTCAGTCCGTTGAAGTTCTGGATGTACTTCTGATAGTATGCACATAGCGATATGAAGGAACGTACGTCTTTCTTCGTTCGGGGTCTTTTTGCTGCCACTATTTTCTCCACGTTCTTCTTAATAGGCCAACTGCATCCGTGAGAAATAGTGTGCCCCAGGAAGTCTAACTGTTCAAACCCGATGAGACATTTGCTAGGTCTGGCTGTGAGACCCGTTTCCTGTAGTCTCCTGAGGAGCATAGCAACCGTAGCAATATGTTCTTCATAGGTTTCCGATGCAATTAAGATGTCATCCATGAAATTATGGATATGGGGACTTTGCAAAGGTTGTAGAAGCTTCCTCATCATCCTGGTGAACACTCCTGGTGCGTTATGCAAACCGAACGGCATCACGTTAAATGTGTAATGTCCTTCACTAGTGCTGAAAGCTAACAAAGGTTTAATTTCCTCCTTGACTGGTATTTGATAATAACCTTTACTGAGGTCAATCTTGGAGAAGATCTTAGCTTTGCTGAGCTTGGTGAACAACTCAGAAACAGTTTGGAGAGGTTCGGGCTGGAATTCCGTTACAGCGTTTAGCAACCTGTAATCAATGCACAGCCGAACTTCCTTATTGGGCTTCTGCAACAGCACTACGCTCGAGCTGTAAGGAGATGTAGACTCACTGATAATTCCTGCCTGACGCAGCTTGTCTATTTCTCCGCGAAGTGCATCAGCTTTAGCGTACGGGATGGGGTAAACTCTGGTTTGAACAGGGGTCTCGTTTGTTAATTTCATATCAAATTCAATGAGATTTGTTCGACCAGGTACATCCGTTAAAACTGCACTGTACTGTTTTAGTAGAGCCCTAGTTTCTGTTTGTTGTTCTGGTGAGAGATTGTCGCCGAACTTGACATCTTTAAAGGATTCTGTGGGTTGCAGTGGATACTCCATGCAACCATCATCATCTTCCTCGTCTTCCGTTGCTATGGCGACAGCCAGGAGATGCTCGGAGGATGGCACCGGTCTTTCCAAATATTTCTTTAGCAGATTTATGTGGAAGACCTTCTCCTTTCCTTTGATGGAGATCTTGTAGTTGGTACGTGAGATCTTTTTAAGGACGGTAAACGGTCCTTGCCATCCGATGCGAAGTTTATTGCTTCCGGTTGGAAGTAGCAATAGGACTTTCTCCCCTGGTTGTAGTTCTCTCTCTTTTGCAGCTTTGTTGTATCTTTTAGTAATTTTAGCGCGGGCTTTCTTAAGGTTGGTAGTAGCTAGATCCCATCCTAGCTTTAGCCTTTCCTTAAGCTCAGATACATACTTGCTTGCAGAGACGACTGTCTCGTCAGCCTTCTGGTCTGTCAGGGACCGAAGTAAGGCTTCTAGTGGCCCCTTAATAGGTCTGCCAAATAAAAGTGTAGCTGGCGCAAAACCCGTAGACGCTTGGGGTACCTCTCGGTAGGCGAATAAGGCAGCCGATATATATTGGTCCCAGTCTTCCGGTTTCTCCTGACCCAGCTTACGTAACATCATGGTGAGGGTACCGTTAAAACGTTCCACGAGCCCATTTCCGGCCGGATGGTAGGGACTTGTGTGGATATGTTTGGCCCTCAAGATCTTAAAGATCTCCTCCATTAACAGGTTACGGAATTGGGATCCATTGTCCATCAAAACGTGTTGAGGGAATCCCAACCGTGTAAAAATTTGCACAAGGGCTTCTGCGACATGCTTGGAATTAGTGCATGGTAGCGGTACGGCTTCGGCCCACATAGTGCAAGTGTCAACTAAGGTCAGGATGAACCTGTTCCTTCTTTTGGTCTTTTCCAGAGGACCAATAATGTCGACAGCAACCCGTTCAAATGGAGTCCCTACTATTGGCATTTGCCCCATAGGTACTGGGGGTGTCAAGTGCTTGGGTGCTACTCGTTGGCACTGGGCGCAGGATTTCACGTACCTGACAATGTCAGAGTTCATTCCTGGCCACCAATAGTGGTTTTTTATTCGCTGAATAGTGGCGTTTTGTCCCATGTGTCCGCTAAAGGGAAGAGAGTGCCCCATTTCTAAGATCTGGTTTCTGTACTGCGTCGGTACTAGGAGCTGGTTATTCCCCGTGTCCGGGTTGACCGTTCTACGATACAATACACCATCCTTAGAAAAGATGTCTCCGTTGTGTCTGGGGTCCTTAGCCATGGGCAGTTTTTTAAAGCAGGGCGCCAGAGTAGGGTCCTTTTGTTGCGCCTCCTTCAGTTCATTCGGCAACAAGTTTGGCGCAGGCTCCCTCTCCTTCTTGGCTTGCCCTCTTGTGGTTACCGCTGCCACAATCGGCTCCTTAGGTCTCCCAATGAACACATATCTACATCCCAGGATAACTGGGTAGATCGGATCATCCATTATGGCCGCTTTAATAACTCCTCTGACAAAGTCAGAGTGTATTTCTACCAGTGCGATAGGAAGCGTCCTGGGTGCATCACTCCTGAAAACTCCACTAAGTTTGACGGTTTCCTCTGTCTCCTGACCGGGTTTGACTAGGTGCCTAGCGACAATACAATCAAAACTTAATCCAGTGTCAAAAAGACAAGTAGTAGAGGTACCGTTCAAAATTACAGTTCCTCGAGTTGAGGGTCGGTCCCCCTCAGGTTGAGAATCACTGACATTGACTCTACCTTTCGAGGCTGTATGCAAACATCCAATGCGGTTTGCACCGGTTTGTTTGCCCTGATCAGACGTTCCTGGTGTAGGGGTCTTCCCTTTTCCTTGACCTTGGTGGCCGCGCTGCCACGTAGGCTTGTTGGGTTGATCAGAATTTTTGTTGGGGGGTATCGGGTTTTGTAGAATTTCGATTTTTCCTGGGGAGGTTTCTGGGTATTGTTATCTCGTTGGTTATAATGTTGAGAGGAAGTGGAAGAATAGGATGCCTGCTCTAGATTCTGTTTTCGAGATGGCTCATCGGTGGGTTTACGTTTAGTGCTGGGAAGTTCGGCCATTGCATTGCTATAGCGTTCGGCTTTATTGAGTATGTCTTCAAGCCTGACTGCCCCCTGTTCAGCCAAAAATCTACGTGTTTCATTCGACAAAGTGGACTTTATCTGCTCCACAAGAACAAGTTCGAGGAGTCCCTCATATGAAAGAGGTAGGTCAGATAATTCAATGCACTTTGTCAGATAACCCGTGAGACGTGAAGAGAACTGTGGAAATGTTTCCGTGCTCTCTTTTCGGCTGTTTCTGAACAACTGCAGAAACTTTCGGGCAGTCATCTCAAACTGCTGTAGTAAGGCCTTTTTCAACATGTCGTAATCATGTTGATTCGGTCCCAGCTTTGTGTACACGTCATAAGCATTGCCTTTCAGTGACGTTGAAAGTTTGAGCGCCCAGCGGGTACTCTCTAACCCATAAAGATTCGCGAGTCTCTCGAATTTTTCTAGGTAGCTGTCAATTTTTTCGTTAGGGCTAGGAAAAGATTCTAAAGAAAACGACATAGCAGTCAATTGGGCAGATTGAGTACTGGAGAGGCCCATTGATTGAGACTGGGGCGAAGACGGCTCTCCGTTAGTCGAAGTAGAGGCGCCCCGACTCTCTAGAGCCTTAAGCGCCAGTTGATGCTGTCTTTCCTTGTCTCTCTCTCTCTCTCTCTGCGAGTTTCCATCTCTGCTTCAATTTTCTTCTGTTCCAAAAGACGTTCTTCCGCTTCTTTCTTATCTGCCCTCTCCTGGGCTTCTCTCCTCTCTGTTCTTTCTTTCTCTTCCTTCCTCTCAGCTTCGGCTCTCTGTTGCTTCGCCTTCCTCTCAGCTTCGGCTCTCTGTTGCTCCGCGTCATATATTTCCAATTCCTGGTTAATAAACGCGTTTGCAGCTTCTGCATCTAATCCTGCCTCTTTCGCTTCCAACCTCAAGATGGACCTCATCTTTATCCTCTCTGCCATTGTTAAAGAATAAGATGAAGTATGCCTAGAGAACTAGTAAGAAGAAACGCGAAAGGGAGGAACTCTGAACCGCTACGAGAAAAAAAAACACAAGTACAAATTTACCTGTGTTACCTCCTACCTGTACTGTGCAAACTTATCGCTATTATCTGGCAATTAAGGCTCTAAACGCAAGCGACTATGCCACTAAATGGTAAGTTTCACTGGAAAAGAATCTACTTTTACAAACAGTCGAGAAAAATTTATATTAAAACAATTTAAAAGAAAAAAAAATTTTCCCTAAATTTTAAATCTCTGACAACAAACTCCGTCCCTAAAGTCAATTATTGAGATGAGACGTTGTTAACTTAATTTTTCAAAATCAGAACAATCCGTCTTTAGCTAAGCTCAACTCTTTTTGACTTCAAAAACCTTTGTGACTGTAAAACAATCACGCAATCCCAGCAACTCTTATAAAGAAAGCAATTGAATTATCTCCGCCAGAGGATAATAAAATAGCAAATATTTTTGTTTATCTGTACTTTCTACTGCTGTGGAGAGAAAACAACCTGTAAATATGCTGTGTGGACAACCCAAATACTTAAAGAACGTTTGTCTAGGGGTGTAATTATTTATTTATTTATTTCCCTAATTCACAAAGACAAATCATTCACACTCTACCTAGTTAGACCCAAACTAAATCAGACTCAAAATATCTTTAACCCGGCTATGCAATTGCCTCAAATGTAGCTCAAGATCCCAGAACCAGCCCACAAATATGTGTGCATCAAATGTATCTCAAAATTATCCCAGACGAGCCAGCCAAATATTGTCGTAAATTTATTTTGAGAGAAAAGAGTCGTAGAAATAGTGGTCCGGTTTAGAGTGGAAAATGATGATGGAAAGCTCAGTGATAGAAAATGTAGAGATTTAATAGTTACTTCACAGCGTGCTGGAGGAGAGTAAAGACAGACTTATTTACGACAAATCGTGTCTCTCAATCTTCTCTTTCACTCTCCTGGTCAAACAATTATTTGCCAGTTTTCCAGACTCGCATCTGCGCGCTCACCGATTTGGTGTTTTCAAACACACACACGACGTTGATACAAACTATATTAAACGAATAGGGGAAAAGTTGGGCTTTGGGTATATCCAACACACAGAACTAAATGAGTTTATGTGATTTTATTCACTTTAAACATCAATCACTAAAAATATCAGATATTACATAAATTATCATAAGTACACAAATGCAAATAACAAGTTTGGGAGGGGGTGAAGAAGACTGGTATCGACTAAGCCCTTCCCGCTCATTAGACAAAGACAAACCCAGTCCAGAGATAGATAATATCAGGAACACGGGTACGTTAACCTAACAGTAAAGTTAATTACTCTGAAAGAGGTGTTACCAAGTTAGGTATAAGTGATAAAAAAAAAAACCTGTTCTTCCCAGCTGTTCTTCCCTTTACTAAGCAAATGGAAAGGAGGTGGTTTTAAACAGAGTTAACAAATTATCAACTATCCCACTTAAAGGAACAATGTAGGGTATACAGAAAAGATATATGTTACCAGGTAAGCAAGTTAACAAAATGGTCACACAAAAGAATTAATTTCCTGTCATTCATACACGCGCTAGCAAAGGCCTTCACTCATCTTGCTCTCACTTACCGATTGTGAAAAAATCTTGCACTCCATAGAATAACACAACAGCAGTTACACCTCAACTAAATGTATGAGTGTTTGTTCAAGTTCTAGCCCCAGATTATCGGGTAGGCGGTCAGCACATAAAAGGGTCCCGTAATCGCTGGAAAATGAATCTGTAGTTGTGTCTCTTTTCTTAATAACAGTTTCTATGGGAGGGCACGGTCTCTGATACCGGGGTGAGGATGGTGTGGTCTATTTGACTATGCCGCGGATAATAAAATTCTTACGCGTGCTGGTACACTTTATCCGTGAGGTATGGTTTAAGTCCAGTGAGAAAACTAGTCACATCACTGTTCAGGAAATTATGAATTATCTCTCTGTGTCAGTAAACTAACAAAGCTCGGGCCAGTGTTCTTCTTCCCGTTACGACTTAAGTTGTTTGATGGTGCGTTAAATTTGTCTTTGGGTGTGCTTTCTTTGCTATAAGTTAGATAGCGGAATTCCAAACATAGAATCGCCTCAAAGATTAAAAATTTACACAGTCTCAACAAGTTCTGCGTCAGGGGAACTCTACACACTGTTTATGCTTTGCTTTGCTTAGATTGATTTCTTTATTGATTTCTTAATGCTGGGATCGCACAGGTTACGATCACTCTGAATGAAAGAAAAAAAAGACATGTAATATACCGAAAACAAATAACCTTCTAAAGCGCGATGAATTTCCCGTTAAGCCTATAATACACTCGAGTATTTAATTATGTATTTAATAAACCCTGCGCGAATTCTAGTGGTTAAAAACACACATCTATAAAACTCGGACTCAACTGAATTTATTAATTATAAATTCCTTCGCGACTTTAAAAGTTAATTTAAGCATCTATTATCTTTTGAAATAATATAATAGATAGATCATTATATTTAAAACTGGAACTCTTGAGATGGTTAAATTAAATAGATTTAAATTAACACAAAATCCCTTGAAATAGAATGACTAGACCACTGATCACTTTACACAATATATATTTTACCGCTTTGCACAGAATTAGAAATCACTGCAAATATATATAAAATCCAGGGGAAAATCTATAACAAGATTTCAATAAAGCTAGTGCTTCTGTAAAGGTCTGGCCAGCGAGTGATAACGTGTCTAGTTCTTCATGGTCTATTTAGCTAAAATGGAATGTAAGTTGAGTGGGACATGATAAACTTGACAACTTATTTGATCTCACGAACTTTTGGGGATCTGACCGCCAAATCAAGAGAAGAAGCCGCCCCCTGGTCTTCGTATCCGCTCGCTGCTGCCCGTTTCGCTTTCCCCCGTTCGCTCGGTTCCTCGATTGACACCGAGACGCGAAATTAGCGGCAAGCAACTGCGTCTCGTATCAGGGAAAACTACTGTCTTTGATAGCGCCGATAGTCTCCCCTAAGATCCCTCGGTCTGTCTCTTTGATCTCGTCGCTGTATCCTACATGAGTCCCGGTGGAATGCGTTCTGGCAAACGAAAAGTTACAACAAATGTTCAGGGGTTCTAATGTTATGAAAAGCTAAAGGTCCCTTTAAATCATCCATCATATCAGGGAAAATTCACTAGTCAAACTAGACGTACGTCACAACATACCAAGAAAATTATAAGATAAGAAAACTAGCAATGAAGAAAATATAAAATATTTAAATACATTTGTTAAAAAACAACGCTGACAAGGTGTTTCCATAAGAGATTTGGGTACTTGTGTGATATTTCACCGCTAAAATAAAATTTTCCAAATTTATTACCAAAACTGACAACCGTACTCTTTCCTTACAATTTTTTCTTTTTTTTTCCGCCTGCGCGGCTTTTTTTTTCCGCCTGCGCGGGATTAGTCCATTTAACAGGTAGGGGTTGTGGGTTAGTATTATTATGTATTTATTTTTTTTTATGTAAAATTTTTGCCTCGTCTTGGCGGGGCGCGTCCCGTTCAACCTAGTCATCATCATCATCATCAGCTTTCAAGTCCCTAAGGAGCATTTGCTTTATACCAAGTCTTCCTGTCCTGTGCCATCACCTCAAGGTCGTTCCATAATTTCTTCATCCTCTTCTTGTCTGTCATCAGTTCTCTTCTCCGTGTATTCCTTGGTCTTCCTCTGCCTCTCTTACCCTGGGGGTTCCAGACCAAGGACTGCCTGGTAAAGCTATAAGCAAGTTTGCTCAGTGTGTATCCTATCCATCTTCAGCGTCTTCTTCTCATGTCTCGTTCTTCTGGCACTTGCCTGGTTCGTGTCATCAGTTGCACATTAGTGATCTTGTCATACCACTACAATCCTTCTATTTTAGACAAGCAACCATTTATGAGGGCGTCCGTGGTTTCAGCGCATGCTTCTCTCGACAAAGGTAGTGGGCTGGAGACATGGTGGCGTCACGCTACAATCTACCCAGCTGTAAGTGGATGGATACCTGACTCTGCTCTGAAAGGTAAAGGCAGCCAGGAGGCGAGCTGGTTATAGCACTACTCTGAGATCATCCAGGTCTGTATTATTTTGGCTTTTTAATGCCGCAATTACTGACTGTGCATCAGAAAAGAAAGCAACCCTTCTCTCTGCGCTTTCTTCTGTCAATATAACCTCTGCTACAGTTTTCAGGGCCTCTGCCTCTGCTCTGAAGTTGTTGGAGAATCGTCCTGTCGCCACTGACAGCATTTTTTTCTGCACCAGTGCTTAAGGTCAGAAAGACGCCCCCACCTCCATTTTCTGTTGCATTTGTTTCTGATCCATCTGTGTATGCATGGGTCCAGGTGTTGCGTGGATAATGTTTCTCTATGTATTTTGTAAACGACTGTGACTGACGAAGGAATCCAAATACATCATTCAACTTTTGATAAGCTTTCTGGCGTTTTGACAAGGTAGCAAGCTATCAATAAGGACAAGAAATGTTCGGCTTTTAAACTGCTGAGAAGGCGTTTGAGATTCATCAATTGTGCTGGAACCATTGAATTCATCATACTCTCGATTTCGTTTGTGTTTCCTTCGAGTTTGTTCTTGATAATGTTCACACTCAGTCACATCCTTGGCCTTTTGCTCTATGTCTGCAGAAGTAGACCGCATAGCTTGAATATACCCCCGCAGGGATTCATAGAGTGCACAAGCCGTATTCAAATCTTGGTCAGAAGATTGCAAAGAAGCACTGGTCATTTGAAAACGGTGTAATACTTGATCCCACAGTATGATCATTATTCCTGTTTATAACTTCATCATGGTTGAAAGTAGACAACGAGCCTGTTGACGACACTCTGCCTTCTGATCATTGTTATCTGAAATATCATCCAAGACTTGTTTTATTGCAGAAAAGCTGTGTAAAAGTGCTTTTGTCGCATCTGCCCAAGCGGACCATTTCACAAAGGGCAAATGGGACTTATTATGACTACCGCCAGCACATAATGCAGTAGAAAGGAGACCCCACCGGTAGGTAGAAGCAGAAAAGAAGGTGTACAGACTTTCAACAAATCCAAAGAAAATGACTGCTTCTGTCCGCAAACAGTTAAGATAAAAGTAATAAAGAGTCACAGAAACAACTGTCGTACCAGGACGAATGTTGGCTATGATAAGGGGCATAAGTGTAGCCGCTGAGCGGTCCGGCACTGGAACCATGAAACACTCACTTGTTTCACGACATAGGCCACCAAATACCCACTGCTGTGGAAATACACGACCGACGTTATTTTTTCTGCGTGTGAACACACTTTCGTCTATCTCTACCGTGGTATTGGGACCGCCAATTACAGCGGGATTTGCAATTAGTACATTTGCACAAACCTCACGGAGGTTGCTGTTCCATTTAATGGCAGCTTGATTGGCAATTCCTAGCTCTGATTTACAGAAATCAATGCTAGTCTTCTCTTTACTCCAACAGTAAATGAACAGAATAATCTGCCTGAAGGACAGACGTGCACCCTGTAACCATGTGCCAGAACGAAGAGGTATATCCTGCTTACATATGTAACATCTCTAACGATCTTGGCGAACCGACAAGGACAAATTCATCTGGTGATTGTTAGCACACTGTCGGACGTTGTGTAGAATGCCCCGATTCTGCAAAAACTTCACACAGTTCTCTTTGTTACGTGTAAAATCTGACACCTCCAGGAAATTCATCTTCCACGTCTCTGGACACTGCTATCAAATGACAAATGGAACGATAAGATTTTCCGCTCGAAAGCAGCGCCAAGGCACGGAATTTAAGAAGAAAAAATGAAAGAAAAAAAAATTTAAGAGAAAGTACCGCGAAAAATCGGCAAATCCAACCGCAATGTCTAGGCCGTAGGCGCGACGTCACAAATCTCTTACCCACCCCGTCCCCTTTTTTGTCCTTATTTTTTGTAATCCTGAAAAAATACAACTTACTCGAAAGTTTTTTTTTTTTAAGTTTTGTCTCGTTTTGGCGAGGCGCGTCCCGTTCAATCTAGTCGGTTATATTAGGGCGCATGTCCAAATATAAAAGACCCTTAACTCTAGGGAATTGCTAGTCATCGTAATCATCATCATCATCAGCTTTCAAGTCCCTATCAGAGTCAGGTACCCATTTACAGCTGGTTAGACTGCTGCGTGACACCTGTTCCCGTCCTCGTTGCTGTTGCCTTCTCTAACTCAAGATCAGAGTCAGGTACCAATTTACAGCTGGTTAGACTGATGCGTGACACCTGTTCCCGTCCTCGTTGCTGTTGCCTTCTCTAACTCAAGATCAGAGTCAGGTACCCATTTACAGCTGGTTAGACTGATGCGTGACACCTGTTCCCGTCCTCGTTGCTGTTGCCTTCTCTAACTCAAGATCAGAGTCAGGTACCCATTTAGAGCTGGTTAGACTGATGCGTGACACCTGTTCCCGTCCTCGCTGCTGTTGCCTTCTCTAACTCAAGATCAGAGTCAGGTACCCATTTACAGCTGGTTAGACTCTACCAAGCTTTGAACCAGAAACCCGGTAACTTATCGCGGTAGTAAATCACTGTTGACGCATCTTAGGTCCCAATTCAATACCGTTTTATTGCTGATAAACTTAAAATAACGGGGGGGGGGGGGGGGGGGGGGGGCGGGTCTGTCGTAAGCGTGTCAACTATGAATGCACGACGAACTTGCCCTCCCAAATCACAATGTGAAATCAACCTTTTCCAGTCAAGAAAAAGTACGGTTCTCAGTTTTGGTAATAAATTTGGAAAATTTTATTTTAGCGGTGAAATATCACACAAGTACCGAGATGTCTGCTCAGAAGGAAAAGTTAAACTTACCAGAACATACTACTTGAAGCACATTTTACAAAATACTTTTATTTCTGTTTTTTCTAGCAACATATTCACGTACAGTTTTGTCATATGAGAGCTTCCTTGCAATGTCATTTTCTGGAGACAATATGCATAACGAATTTAAGCGCTCTTCATTCATGGTAGACCGAATTTTTTTTTTTTTTTTTAAATAAAGGATAGCTTTGAAAACTTCCTTTCTGCTTCACAGCTCGTGATGGGCATTGTCAAGTACAGCTTAAGCGCAGTAGTAATATTGGGGAACACTTCAATTAGGTGTGGCTCACAAATAAGCTGAAGAACTTCTGCGCATTGCATTTTAGATGGCTGTTTTCTTCTGTGTTCTGAGATTTCCTAAGGTGCAAATATTCTTTGAACTGATAACACTCGTTTACTAATTTGTGGTCAATATCATCTTTGTAATACGATATTATAAGTTTAATACTGTCCTCATCAATTTCAGAATTGTTCACCAATTCTGAGTGGAACTTGAACCTTTTCGCAATCTACTCATGTGGGTCAATCCTCTTGCGTAACTGGATTATCAAACAGTCATACAGTTGATATAGAACTTATATCCTAAATTTGTCAGCTGCTCTCAAAGAAGCAATACCACTTATTCCATCTGAAAATTTCATTGTAACAATATGTTTGGAAGCATCAGAATAACTTGAAGTGATATCATCACACAAACCTTTTGCTTCTGATTCATAGTGTGCAATCCTTTCGGCTGAATTTTATCTGAGTTCTTTGACAAACGAAAGTAAAGATGAAAGCAGAAGATAACCTTCAAATACATCAAAACCAGGGGTTTGGAGTTTCTTACTTGTTTTGTTGAAACGCTCCAGCACTTCTTCCCAAACGACTGTTAAAATAGCATATTCCAGCTGTACCAGCTTGTTGTATAAATTCTTTGCATCTCGTTTACAAATTACATTCAGGCTTCTCTTCTGAGTCTTCAAGAATATGTTTGAGAGTTTGTAAAATACCCATATATCCATTTTTAATTGCCCGGACTGCTTCATAGTGTGCAGACCATCTAGTTACACTTAAGCTCTCTAGAGAAAAATGTAGATTGCCCTGCGTGTTTAAAATTCCCCCATCTTCGTGGAGATCCAGAAAAGAAAACATACATCTCCTGCAAAATGCCAAAATAGTCAACAACTTCAGGTACAGTAGACACTGCCTTTTCTCCAACAAGGTTAAGTGAATGGGCTGCACATGGTACATAGTCTGCGTACCTGTTAACGTTTTTAAAGAGTGCTTGCAGCCCTTTCTGCGAGCCCTTCATGTTAGATGCATTATCGTAGGACTGAGCACGGATATTTTCAAGTGAAAGCTTATGTTCACTTATGTTGTATTTTGTTGAACAAGGTCGTGGATGAATGATTTTCTATCGGTAAAAATGTTAAAAATCTCTCACAGGGTTTTCCATTATAGCAGTATCGAACCACAATTACCAGCTGGTCAACATGTGTCAGGTCAGGCGTAGAGTCAACAATAATAGAGTAGTATTTGGTGTCTAGGTTTGTAGCGTGAGGTTTTTATTGTATCTAGGATCAGTATAGTACTGACAATACAGAAATAGAATTTCCGCAGGAAAATGGTGAAGTCCCAGTGTATGAGAGAACTACTGGTATCACAAATTAGTTACGGCTGTGAATGATCTGATCTCGAAAAATTAGTAGAGTGGAGACAGTCACAAAATGCCACCCCGCTGTGATATTAAAAAAGGAAACAGATTTCACTTAACAATTATAAAAAATTGACAAGTCGTTCAAATATAATTTCCTTATTTATTAAGTATATACACTATCTACTCTTGTGCTGAAGGATGGATGTTGGAAGATGGAATGTAATGGATTTGTAAGTTTACATATGATTTATATATATAAATATATTTATATACGTTACAGCAAGTCTTCCAATTACAGGAACAAAATTATATATATATATATATATATATATATCAGCTGTGCTGTTAATCAATTACAGAAAATTTATCAGCTGTGCTGTTAATCTTGTCTCTCACTACGCTAAATCACTTTTTCTTCATAGACAGTTAATAGCTCACACTTGCCGACGGAAATGGTACTAATGTGTACTCATCTCTTAAAACAGTTCTGTCCTTCTTAGTTTGATGCACACAACACCCACTGATGATCGTTCCTTTAGCCCACCCAAGACTGAGGGGGACTAAGCATGTAGCTCGATACAACCACTATGCTCCTGCGAAGTTCCAGGCAGCTGGATTGATCCGAACATACGAAATCAGGTTGGATGACACGAATAAAACCTGTAACAAGGAAAAATAGGAGCTAATTTATGTCATCAAGCCCACCTATTTCTAGTGTATATGAGATGAGCGTGTGTCAGGTGTCTGCATGTAGAATGAATGAAAACATGGCTCAGAATGATTTAGCAATAGCGAGACAAGACAAGTGTGTACTTGCAAAACATTCTTTCTGATTCAATACATGAATACATCCAATAATTTGTACACCTAGGTATGATACAACCGTTTCCTTCCATCTATAATATACCAGGCCATCTCTGATAAGTGCTATACTGGATGGTAAAATATACCCTAACAATACTGTTGTAGGTTATATTCAGGTTGGTTTTCTTCTTCAGCCATCATACCAGGAAATACAATCATTATACCTAATTCCCTAAAATATAATCAGTATACCTGATACATTAATAGTAAAACTAAAATCCTAAAGTTATATTAAATATATACAGGTGTAGGTTATTTTCAAGTTGGTTATACATGATACTATAAAATACAATCATTATACATGATATAGTCATATGTTATATTCAGGTTGGAGTTATATGAGTCCTAACAAGGACTGTTTGGTTATATTTCAGATTGAAGTTATATGAGTCCTAACAAGGACTGTTTGGTTATATTTCAGATTGGAGTTATATGAGTCCTAACAAGGACTGTGGTTATATTTCAGATTGGTTTTCGTCTTCAGCAATCATATCAGGAAATACAATCATTATACCTGATTCCATAAAATATAATCATTATACATGATACACATTAATTATATACAGGTGTAGGTATTATAAATGATACTAAAAAATACAATCATTATATATGATGTAGGCATATTCTCCTACAAGTTTATAGTAATGTGATGGGGCCGAAAAGGAGACGCCCGCCCCCTACCTGTTTCTAGGCAGATTATTTTCGATGTGCGCGAAGCATTCTGGGATGTGAAAAGTTTTCATGAAGATATGTAATGAGGCCATAATAAAGCCTGAGAAATTAATTGTTATGTATAGTTGTTAATCATATTTGATACTCGTGTGTTATATTAAATAGCTGTAGGTTTTATTTGTGTTTTCGCTATTCCTAAAGCGATAATCGCGTGTGATATTTAAGTAGCCAAGATTAATACGCCCAGCGCGCAGTAGTTGAGTGATTAGCCTAGTGCCTATAAAAAGAGATAGCGAACCAGCAGCGGGCCTTCTTAAAGTATCAGTCCAGACAAGAGAGGACGAAACGAGGTGCGCTGTGTACCCACACAGAAGAACACAAAGGCATGACACGTGAGTTAATTTAAATTAGAATTAGTTTTATATAATTCGGAAATAATATCGATGTGGCTATTTTAATGTTGAGTGATATAGATAGATGTGTTTCCAAAAGAAATGTCTTTTTAAGACATTATGATTTAGTCTTGAAGAAATGATAGATGAGTGAAAATAATGGTTGATAGGTTTTATGAGGCACGCTAAGCCTAAATCCAGATGTGAGAATTTAGTATCAAGTATTTCAGTCATGGGACCGGGCAAATTTAGTAAGAGTGTTTTATACATGAAACTGGATAGAGAAGCATCTATTACTTGAATTTAGATGATATTGGCTTGTTAGCAAAATATCAAGATAGCGCCACGTGGTGATTGTATAAAGGCGGCGCGGTGAATAAAGAAGACGCCAGTTTTATATTGTGTGAATTGAGACGGGGGTGGGAAGCAGATTAAGATAATTTTCCCCAGTAAAGGAAAGAGATAGTTTTCGTGTTAATGCCAGTTTTGTTAAAGTCAAGAGTAATTATTTTATTTCTTTAACTCTTTGACTCCTTAACAACGCTCAGAGCGTTGGTCAGATTTGACACCCGGGCCAAAACAACTCTCCGAGCGTTGTTTTTAGTCTATCACGAATTAAAATTACGGCACAGGGTGGAAAATAATTGCGGAGTCAAAGAGTTAATGTAAAAGTAATTAAGTGTATTTCACGATAGCCTACTTATCATAATTCTACTGTATATATTTAATGGGTTACTGTGAGGTGAGAATATGTATTTAGATTTCTGGAGAGCGCGAGGCCACTCCTTTGTTCAGACATGTGTTTCTCTGGTTGCTCCCGGCGGAGCATGGAAACACCAATGTGGCGGGTGTCTATCACAAGCCGACAAGAAGCATTTTTATGCTATTGCAGTGGTTGTTTCGGTAACGATGTGTTTCATGTGATGAGATTCCCAGTCGCACCAGTGGTCATGTACGACACGCTTGTTGCCAGGCGCACCAGTCGTCACATACGACATGCTTCCGAATGCAGTAACGAATATTGAGATAGATCAGTTGCGAGGTGGTGGTTTATTCTCGTTATTGAGAGTATGTGTTGTACATATAGTTGAATATTATTTTATGTTCATTTTATGATTATTTAATTATGGTTATGTGAGGAATGGTTGTGAGAGCACGTGGGCTCACTTCAAGGTATATATTTCTCTTCTCCGCTCCTGAGGGAGCATGGGGCCAACAGTGTGGTTTGCCTCCATATTAAGTATTCATATGCTAGGGCAGTAGTGTTTCGGTAGCAATCTGTGTTACATGGTGAGATTGCCAGCCCCAAGCACAACACCTTACTAGTCTCATTGGACGACATGCATGAGTGTGTGTGTGATAGCTGAGTGTGTGCTCTTGCAGTAGTGGTTTTGGTAGCAATCTGTGTTACATGGTGAGGTTGCCAGCCTCATGCACAACACCATACTAGTCGCATTGGACGTCACACATGAGTGTGTGTGTGTGATAGTTGAGTGTGTCAGGTGGCGGAGTAGGACAGTTTGACAGGTGAGAGCGTGGTGTTTCTCATTCAGTATTATATTATGATTTTAACTATTCTGTGCTTTGTTTGCTTCTTCAGATTAGCATCGGGCACTGTTGGGTGTTTTGTTTTGTTTAGTTTCGTTTAGTTCGCTAGTTTATTTGTTTAATGTTTGCTTTGTCACTGAATGGGCTGTAAAAATAAATATAGCCCCTGCCTCTAGAATCAAGAGTTTTATTGTTGTTCGGGTCGGTGCGAGTGTGACAAGAGAGTGATCACACATCACAATATAATCATCATCATCATCTCGCCCACCCCACCACAGTAAGTTTACCTACCCTCTAAGATTAATACAAGCCAGATTTTGACTCGACTAGTGAAGCAAGTTTGCCCGGCATGCAGGTATGCAGGAATCAATCTTGACAACTTTCTCTTCTACAGTCTGTCGTTCGAGCTGGCCTTCGTGTTGGTGTGTATATTTGAATAAAATGCGCCCCCATATATAGATCAACGCAGGTAACTGCCAGTGTGTAAGGAACCCTTTTGATTGGTTCTCGGCGTTTTCGCCTTTTTACGTAATTGCCGACGTTTTCGTACTTTCCGTGACCGAGTTCCGAAATTTTAGGCCTAAGTTTTTCTGTCTTGGCGTGAACTTGACTTCGTGTAATTTGATCTGTCCCAGAGTCTGTTGAACGTGGATTGGCTGTGCATATTTGCATATCGACATAGTGTATTAACAAAGAAGTGGGTTTACACCGACTTTACGACAAGGTTGTTGATTTGATTCACAATTTTATCTTGCACAAGTTTTCCCATAATTTCTATCAATTCTTCATACACAGTTTTGGATAAGTAAGTAGCATTTACTTTTCATTTTTACATTTCTCGGGATGTTCATGTAAAAATGGGTCGAATTCTGCAATAAGTTCAATGGCCCCCATGAAGTTTCCATTATTTGGTGAACCCCACTTCTCCTCATGACCTCTAAATGCCATTCTTCTTTCACTTGAAAACTTTATAACAGCTACAACTCTTTTTAGTACTTCAAAATAGTACTGTATGGTTTTTGTCATCTGTTCTTCAAGTTGCTGATCCACAGTATTTTTATTTGACTTTCTTGTTATCCAACACAACATCGCCCTCTTAATGTTCCATGCTGTCTTCATGATTCTCCAGAGTTCTTTCATCCAGTCAGAAAACCCACCTGTTGTAAGTGATGTTTGGCATTTAGAAAAGAGTTTGCAAACAAAACAGTATGTACAGCCTTTGCTCATTGAGTAAACTAACCAGGATCTCATCACAGTCTGGCCATTTTTCAATCTTTTTTCAAAATATTTGTTTGAGAAACTTCTGTTTTGCTCTTTGTAAACCCTGCTTGATTCGGTATATACATCATCTATTTTTTATTTTTTTTTTTAAACCCTATGTCTTGCATTAAACAATTCTGTATGAAATCATTATCAACTGTTGTGGGCCAGTTTTCGAGGTCACTGTATTCTTTGAAATCACTGAATTTGCTTCCTGTTTCATGTTTCTGCTCAGTCTCTGCTTGTTCCGCGGTACTTTCATGCTGACCACTGTGATCGTCATCTGTATCAAAAGCGTCAACAGTGGGTTGAATATTGCTAGAATGAGCTCCCACAGTTTGTGCACTATCAGTGGCTTCAATGGTGTTTGCTTGGCTTGTTTCAACTGTAGGTTGACATTGCCAAATAGTTTGTTAGTTTTTGACATTTAGAGATTTCGTCAGATCGCTTTTCCTTGAGTTTGCGTTTTTGGTATCCACTTAAGTACTTTCGTGAACTCATTGTTATTCCTCTAGGGTCTTGACCTCTGTTAAAAAAGGAAAAAAAATTACATTAGCCACAGCAGAACAGCCAACTAACCGCGACTCTACACCTTTACAACATTTGTGCTACTGACTCTCAAACTTTGGGATTGTTGAAATATATACAACAAAAAATTAATCAATTTGAGTCGTGCGACTATTGTTGCATGCTTTGAAAGGAAAAAATGTTAGGTCTACTTTCTGAGAAAGCGTTTTTTCGTTTACGGCTAGCCTACATGATACTTTAATAGCCTTTTACTTTTTATTTCAACTATTATTTTGTATTGAATTACATTATATTATTAATATTATTATTTTTGAAAAACCCCTTCTCATACAGTAGATCAACATTTTTAAGCAATGTGGACTAAAGTCACTTTTGGGGCCCCTCCAGGATTAGGGGCCCTAAAGCTTAAGCTTCATTAGTTTCATAGTAGATCCGCCACTGCATATGACATGCACTTGCTCCCTGCGTGTAGACGAAATAAGTCGGTCGTCGAATGCTGTTTTGTGCGTGCTCGAGAAACTGGTTCGCCATAACAATGTATATGAGCTTGGTCAATGCACGAATTCCTAAGTATGTCAACATCCTATTCAATATTTTATGTAACTACGCAAAGTGTGATTGGCGCACTTTGTTTAATGGGATTTAACTTTAATCAGGGGCGGATTGACAATGATCTGGGCCCCCGGGAAATAATGAATTGTTTATTTGGCTGTTGATTAAGTTAGATGGAAGCTAGGGGAGAATGGGTTCCCTACTGCTGTGGGCCCTCGTGCACTGCCGGATTGCCCGACCACTCAGTGCACCCCTGATTTTAATAAAAGAAAAACATTGTACTGTATAAGGTATACAGATATTTTAAATTTCAGTGTACGTTTGTGTGTATGTATATAATAATAATCATAGCCCCTTCAGTCATAACTGACAATGGGAATGCACCCCTGAGGTGACAGCACTCAGCTGCTTATTTTCCTGGTCTGGCCGTCCCTTTGTCTTGTGCTATGAATTTGTTTACAAATCTGCAAACGTTAACAAAACGTCTGTCTGTACAGGAACACGCCTAATTTTGTTCTCCGCTCATTCTTTCTGCTGCTGGCCTCCCGCCTCGACTGCTCACATGACTGTACTAATGACTGTAAACTTGACCATGTCACATGACCAGTCATTCATTCCAAGTACTTTTCACCTTCGTAATACACGAACTTCTCAAGTAACCTCTGATTTTCTTACCATGTACAACTACTGCAAACAGTCTTCATTCATACTTTCTTACTTTCAGTGAGACACATTAAAGGCAAGCGCACCGCTCTTAATTATACGAGATTGTCTTGTCTTTGATCCTCCACCACTGAGCATTAGCTCTTGGTGATTAATTATACGAGCTAGGTGATCATAAAAACCAGCGTTGTGGTAAAAGGTAAAGGATCCCGTTACACGCCCATTGTGGCATATTGCAATATGGCGTTAGGCCCATATTTTCTTGACCATCGTCACACTAGGGGTGAATATTTTAGAAATTTTAGAAGCCCGATTCTGACTCCCGACTCCAAGTACAGTTTTTTACTAGTCATATGACATTCAATTGGGAGTCCGGACGTTTGTTACCTCCGGATTCAACTAAAAAACGATCGACTCCACGACTCCGCAGCAATGATAAAACATAGGAAGAAAACATCATGCACCGTGATGTATGAAAAATATGCTGTCTGGGAAAGGGAGACAAAGAGTGAATCATAATTACCATTGTGAACGGTGGTTTGGTTTTGATAAAGAGAAAGAGTGTAGAAAAATGGTTTAAGAAATATGAATGGGTGTAGATATAGACTATTTGTCTTAGTAAGGGAGATAAATCTAGAAATACGTTTTGGAAGATTATTATTATTTTTTTAAAATTAATGTGTTTGCTACTTTTTTTGTAGCACGCCCCTTTCAACCATCTACCATGTACATGGAGTTGTTGGTTATATCAGGACGTGTTTCCTTTATTGTAATATGTTTTTGTTTGTATTTATTTTATACTATATTATCTCTAGTCGGTATTTTTCCTTTTGTAGTTATAGTTCAACATGGTTTTTAAAAGAAATTCCAAAATATGCTATTTTCTTAGTATGTTTTTAATTTTCACTGGATGGTTTCTTTGGTTAATCTGTATGTATCTGGGGCGAGTCTTTCGCCAGTTTGGACTACGGACTCAAATCCTTATTTGTTTTTTATATGTTAGCTTTAGTTTTTGTAATATAGTGTTTTATTAACTTTTGCATTTCTGAAGGGGTCTTTGTGCCTATGATATTTTCTATCCTCATTTCTACATTGTGGTTACTACAGTATGTCTTAATGTTTTGCCTCTGTTGGTCATATTTCTTGCAGTCCACCAGAAAGTGTCTAATTGTGTTTGGTTCTTGACACTCTTCACATGTGGGTTCCTCAATCATGAAATATCCAGTTCCAAGCTTGAGCCTCAGCAATTTTTTATTAATTGGTATTTTTAGTTCATCTTTTATTTGACATTTTTTGCTTGGTTTTTTAAGGATTTTATATGAGTGTCTGTCGTAGATTTTATTGAGATAGGTTGAAGATGTTTAAGGTCCCGTCTGAGCAGAGGTGATAATGGTAAACTATGTGAGAATAAGGGGTAAGAAATAGCTTTTTTTCACAAGGGGGTGAGAGTGTAAGAGAAAGGACAGTCTCTGGATTGAGTAATTGCTCTAACCCCAGCCTATCTCACGACAATATTTAACTAGACTCCCTTTCTCTCCTGGTACATATATATACGAGTTACACTCCACTTACATATACACAATTCTGTGACATAATACGTACAGACGTGAACCAAGCTATGGATAACATATACTGGGCAGGGGTTTTGACCAACACGATAACTTACGGTTTTATTATGTTTTATTATCTTAAAAAAATCACATCAATATTATCTATCAGAACGTATAGTTTACAGACATAAAAAATGCAAGAAAATTTATTAACCCAATAGGCTCTCCTCTATTGCAAAGGAATCCCAAAGTAGATCCTGACAGAGGTAATTAACCCAAAAGATTACAGTTAATAATAATATATATATAGGGATAGACGATAAAGTAAAAGAACCAAGTCTCTAGTTAATCTATCCTGAAACAGAGAAGACAAGAAAATGATATAACAGTATTTGCGAACCCGAAAAGACTGAAGTAAGTATAATGATTATACAAAATATGAAATATTCATTTCTCTTTCTTACAGTCTGTCAGTCTGTGGCCACAAGCAATCAGCAATCACACTTACCTACTACTCTTTAACACATCTGTGTATCTTTGACATATTTTAGGGTGGTGCTATCCAAGGGACCCCAGTTCCTCCAAGAATGATTAATTTTTCCTAATGGGGAACGTCCGCTTAAATAATGCTAATATTATGTGTCAAAAAGTTCACGTCAGGTAGTGCAGGTAAATATATATTGCGATCAAAATGTTCACCATGGGCAGCACACAGATGTCCGATATTTAAGGAAAATGTCTGGTGGGTACACTGTTAGAAAACCAATAAGGATAAGCGAAGGATCTCCTATCTGTTTTTATCACTCACTCTGGGGTTGGGTGCCGGTTATGGACCCAAGTATTCTTTTTTTCTGGATAAATCCACTTGAGGAAAGAAAAAGAAAAAAAACTACGATAGTCAATATTCTCGAAACAATGTTTATATATATAGATATTTGGCCACCACAGGCGGATCAGATTTGCTGTGAACAATCTGGGTACTTTCTTGTCCAGTTCTGATGTTTTATTCTTTAAATGTTTATATGTGGGGACTCTCTCTGTAAGAAGACAAGAGAACCGCACAGGTCCAAATTTAAGACCCAATAATATTTTAAGAATGTATTCTGGAGCTATTCAGACCGCTAGATCACAGGGTTGATCGCCTAGATGTAGAAAAAACAAACATTTTAACAATGATATCATTATTATATTCTACACTCGTTAGGTAAGACCTCTCGATCACTCCGGTATTAAATTATATTTAAAACCCACAAAACTCTAGTAATTCGCAAAATTACGCATGATGAATAAAAGTATATTTATCTCTAATTATCAGTCGCCTAGCGTATATTAATTAATTTAAAGCGTCTCTTACTGGGGGAATAGCAAGAAATTAAATTTACTTATTACAGCTGGAGCTATTTAATATGCTTATTTAATAAACACAGAAATCCCAGTGAAAACATTAACACGTTAAGGCACTCAAAATTATAATATATATATATATATATGATTACCGCCACACTAGGAAAATGACACTCTCCGTGAATCTCAGAAATTTCTATATAAAACTCCAAGATTCGCGCTAGCAGATATCACCAATTCCTGGGGCAGACTGATGATGAATTTTCAAAAACTGCGCTAATATACTGAATCGGCCCATGTCCCCATGACTGGCAAACGCACCTGCGAATTCTTCGTGTAACTTGATCGCCGGTTGCCGCTCTCTCTGTGGAAATGTCAGTAAGAGATACCGCCGCGAGAGAAGACAACAAAAGGGCGAATGTCCAGATAACTTATGGCATACCAAACCAGCAATCGTGGGAATGACTCGAGTTGTTTAGTTGTAAGAGAGAAAAGGGGGGATTGAGGGATTAAAGAAAGAGAGGCCCGATTTTCATACGTCACAGTCGTCCCCTCTTAAAGACATGAAACCGTTTCATGTTTCATTTATGACAATGGAGCTCTCTTGATCAATAACTTGCAGGTGATTGTTGTTTTCGCTTTTCACCTCCTCTTCCGTGCTCCAATTTCTACTCATAAAATCTGCTCCCACGTTCTATTTTCCCGGAATGTATTCCACTTTGAAAGAGTACACGCTTAGTAGCAAGGCCCAGCGCATGATCCTCGCGTTGAATTCCTTATTCGCCCCAAGAAAAGCTAAAGGAGCGTGGTCTGTTTGCACCGTGAATGTTACTCCGTAAAGATATTCATGGTATTTTCTTATGCCATGAACAAGTGCTAGACACTCTCTTTCGACGGTGGAATAGTTACGTCCTGCAGAATTCAGTTTACGGCTGCCATACGCAACTGGAAATAACAGATTCGGATCGGTGTCATCTGCTTGGAGCAGGGTTGACCCGATGCCCTGACCCGAAGCGTCGACCCGCAATATAAAAGGTTTCTTGAGGTCAGGTAGTCTCAAAATGGGGTATTCAGACAATTGACCTTTTAAAGTGACGTAAGCTTGTTCGCACTTCGAATCCCAAATAACCTTGTCCGGGCGCCCTTTTTTTGTAAGGTCAGTAAGGGGTGCCGTTAGCCCGTTGAAATTCTTGATAAATTTCTGATAGTAAGCACACAGTGATAGAAAAGAACGGGTGTCTTTCTTCGTTCGGGGTCTTTTTGCTGCAACTATTTTCTCAATGTTCTTGGTAACTGGCCACATGCAGCCTTGAGAAATGGTATGTCCCAGGAAGTCTAGCTTTTGAAATCCGATGAGACATTTGCTAGGTCTGGCTGTGAGACCAGTTTCCTGTAGTCGCCTGAAGAGCATAGCAACCGTAGCAATATGTTCATCATAGTTTTCCGAGGCAATTAATATGTCATCCATGAAATTATGGATATGGGGACTTTGCAAGGGTTCTAAAAGCTTCCTCATCATTCTGGTGAAGACTCCTGGTGCGTTGTGCAATCCGAACGGCATTACGTTAAAAGTGTAGTGTCCTTCACTACTGCTAAAAGCTAACAAAGGCTTAACTTCCTCCTTGACTGGTATTTGGTAGTAACCTTTACTCAAGTCAATCTTTGAGAAAATTCTTGCCTTGCTAAGCTTAGTGAACAGCTCAGAAGCGCTCTGTAGAGGTTCGGGCTGGAATTCCGTTACTGTGTTAAGTAAACGGTAATCTATGCACAGCCGAACTTCCTTATTGGGCTTCTGTAACAGTACTACACTCGAACTGTAAGGAGAGGTAGACTCACTGATAATTTTGGCTTGACATAGCTTGTCTATCTCTCCACGTAGTGCATCAGCTTTAGCGTACGGAATGGGGTAAACTCTGGTTCGAACAGGGGTCTCGTTGGTCAGTTTCATATCGAATTCTATGAGATTTTTTCGACCAGGTACATCCGTTAAGATTGCAGTGTACTGTTTCAGTAGCGCCCTTGTTTCTGTCTGTTGTGCTTCCGAGAGATTTTCGCCGAATTTGACATCTTTGAAAGATTCCGTTTGTTGCAATGGATACTCCATGCAACTATCGTCATCTTCCTCATTTTCCGTCGCTATGGCGACCGCCAGGAGATGTTCGGAGGACGGCACCGGTCTTTCCAAGTATTTCTTTAGCAGATTTACGTGGTAGACCTTCTCCTTTCCTTTAATAGAGATCTTGTAGTTAGTGCGGGAGATCTTTTTAAGGACGGTAAACGGCCCTTGCCATCCGATGCGAAGTTTGTTGTTTCCGGTTGGAAGTAGCAACAATACTTTCTCCCCTGGTTGGAGTTCTCTCTCTTCCGCTGCTTTATTGTATCGATGAGCGTGCTTTGCGCGTGCTTTCTTAAGGTTGGTTGTTGCTAGGTCCCATCCTAGTTGTAACCTTTCCTTGAGCTCTGATACATATTTGCTTGCTGAGACGACTGTCTCGTCAGCCTTATGGTCTGTCAGGGACCGAAGTAAGGCTTCTAGCGGCCCCTTAATAGGTCTGCCGAATAAAAGTGTAGCTGGTGGAAATCCTGTAGATGCCTGGGGAACCTCCCTGTAGGCGAATAAGGCTGCAGGAATGAAAAGGTCCCAATCTTCAGGTTTCTCTTGTCCCAGCTTACGTAACATCATGGTGAGGCTGCCGTTGAAGCGCTCCACAAGCCCATTTCCGGCCGGATGGTAGGGACTTGTGTGGATATGTTTAGCCCTCGAGATCTTAAAGATCTCCTCCATTAACAGGCTACGGAATTGGGATCCGTTATCCGTCAAAACTTGTTGAGGGAATCCCAACCGTGTAAAGATTTGCACGAGGGCTTCTGCGACATGCTTGGAATCTGTGCATGTTAGCGGTATAGCTTCTGTCCACAAAGTGCATGTGTCGACTAAGGTCAGGATAAACCTGTTCCTTCGTTTAGTACTTTCTAAGGGTCCTACAATGTCGACAGCAACCCGTTCAAATGGAGTCCCCACTACTGGCATTTCACCCATAGAAACCTGGGGTGTCCAATGCTTGGGTGCCACACGTTGGCACTGGGCGCAGGATTTCACGTACCTGATAATATCAGAGTTCATTCCTGGCCACCAGTAGTGAGTCTGTATTCGCTGAATAGTGGCGTTTTGTCCCATATGTCCGCTAAAGGGAAGAGAGTGCCCCATTTCTAAGATTTGGTCTCTGTACTGTTTCGGTACTAGGAGCTGGTTATGCCCTTGATCAGGTTTGCCCGTTCTGCGATACAGTACACCATCCTTAGAGAAGATGTCTCCGTTGTGCCAGGGGTCCTTAGCCATGGGCAGTTTCCTAAAGCAGGGCTCCAAGGTAGGGTCCTTTTGTTGCGCCTCTTTTAGTTCCATAGGTAACAAATTTGGCGCAGGCTCCCGTTCCTTCTGGACTTGCCCTCTTGTGGTTACTGCTGCCACAATCGGCTCCTTTGGTCTCCCAATAAACACATATCTACATCCCAGTATAACTGGGTAGATAGGATCATCCATAATGGCCGCTTTAATAACACCTCTGACAAAATCAGAGTGTATTTCTACTAGTGCGATAGGAAGCGTCCTGGGTGCACCACTCTTGAGAATCCCACTAAGTTTGACGGTGTCTTCTGTCTCTTGACCGGGTTTGACCAGGTGCCTTGCGACTATACAGTCAAAGGATAAACCCGTGTCAAAAAGACAAGGTGTTGAAGTCCCGTTCAAAATAACAGTTCCTCGCGTTGAGGGCCTCTCCCCCTCAGGTTGAGAATCACTGACATTGATTCTTCCTTGCGAGGCTGTTTGCAAGCATCCGATGCGATTTGGCCCAGTGTGCTTGCCCTGATCAGATGTCCCGTGTGCAGGGGTTTTCCCTTTGTCACCCTGTCCTTTCTGGCCGCGCTGCCACGTAGGACGGTGGGGTTGATCAGGATTGTTGTGGGTGGGATATCTGGTTTTGAAGAATTTCGATTTTTCCTGTGGAGGATGTTGGGGTACGGCTTCTCGTTGGTTATGGTGATGGGAAGAATGGGAAGACTGCTCTAGATTATTTTTTCGAGCAGGCTCATCTGTCGGTTTGCGTTTGGTGCTGGGAAGCTCGGCCATAGCATTTATGTACCGTTCAGACTTACTGAGAATGTCATCTAACTTGACTGCGCCTTGTTCAGCCAGGAATTTACGGGTTTCACTTGACAAATGTCGTAGATTTTAGATATGAGAATTAAGACTTGGGTTAGGTCCCTTCTGGATAGGTTGGAATGAGTGATAGATACAGTGAGAGCTGGTGAAAAACAATAGAATTTCCCCACGTGAGATGATAGGATGTGATATAGAGGCTGTCTTTGAGAATCGAGATAATCTTTTCTCTCTCACCTATCTTCTACGACCGCTTTTAAAGGCGTCAGACAGTCTAAACACATATATATATATATTAATATATCTCTATCTACTCACGGGCACGCACATACACGTGACGACCGGTAAACACACAGACGTGGGAAAACTATAACAATGATATATGTATTCTAGAACGAGCTGACCAACACGATTATTAAGTTCAAGAGAGATTTTAATTATCATGTAAAATCTTCTCACAACACCAAAGAAATACATCAAGGAAAACATATACAAATAGTCATAAAATTTAAGAAAATGCTACAAGGATGATAACCCGTTCGAATCTTACTCTAGGTTTAGCCCACAGCCCCGTTAAGAGAACAGATGATGGCCCAAAGAGTTATAGATACATAGGGTTGAGTCTAAGAGGTTTCTTTCCTTCTCGTAAATGTATGAACAGAGTTGGATAATCTGATTTAGCCTAAGAAAAAAGAAACTCTAGCATTTGTAACAAATCCTGCAGATTAAAAAAAATTAAGACAGCAAATGGGTGACAATAATACACCGGTAAAATAACACTCTGACCTGTATACTCTCATTCATTCAGCCATGGCCTTGCTCACACATATATACTCACAACTTTGCTCGCTGCCTCTGGGAACATAATAATTCTAGGACCTTCGCACAGACCCGAAAAATGCAGCCATCGACCAAGAAACCCCCAGTTCCAAAAGACGTACTGAACTCTCTGTCTCAGGGAAACGATTCCTTGGTTGTTCTAATTTTTTTCGAATGTCTGATTAAGTCACATAAAATTTGTCCCGGCACGAAAGTTAGCAGAGCACAATGTCATTAGCTTTGGATTCTAGGATTTAAGGAATGTCAGATCGGTGTCTTCTTTCAGGCAGGTACTATATTTGGTCACCACAATACTAGTCACAATCTCTGTCGGAATGTTAATGTTATTTTTGTAATATTCTCTCGCCGCCAGGCAGCATGTACATTTAAATTTGTGAAGCAATATGAACTGGCTCAAAAGCCCAATATATATTTATAGTCTTTAGAAACCGTTAGTGGGATTGCTATTACTGTCTCTCTCTGATGGCATATGCACTGTCAGACCCGTGTTACTTGAAACAAAAAACCCCCACGTGGTTAAAGATAGGAAATGTCTATGCTTCTCACAAATATGTCTCTCAGGCTACTAAACGCTGGCAAGTTGGGTACCACCGTTTCACTATATAAAATGGAAAGAACACATATCAAATAATTTACATATATGTACTCATTATAACTTACATTTTAAATAGCAAGCCTACAGCTTGACTTATATTTAAAACCTTCCCGTGAAGTAAGTTATGTAAATAAAATCAAACATCATGAATTAGAAAATACATACGTATTTCGTCAACACTCAATGATGTATCTAGCGTTATAAGTTTAGTTTTTGAAAAATATGATCTCGACTGATTATTTAGCAGTAAATTAACTTCATTATAGCTACATTATGGTTTAATGCTAGAAATATAATTTATTCTGCTTTCCACTGAAACGCGTCCCTAGAAAATAATACAGACTATATAGATTAAGCACTCTGTTCAAAAGAACTAGTTTAAAATAAAATCGGCGATTTAACACTTAATCACTTCACAAAATTCTAGAGAACTACTATATAATATTTACCTCAAACACAGAAAGTACTAAGAACTTAAACCACTTCGACCAAACTAAAGGCCATCTCTATTAACAGAGATTATTTAGAAATCGAACGAAGGTTGTTCTAGTCTAACTGCAAAGTTACTGAGTGAAATGAAATCAGATTTCAGCTCCTGGATGGATATTTTAAAACCAGGGGCAACCAATCCCACATTTTCTTAAACTCCGAAATCATCTCCCCTTTTTACGTGTCAACACCTACGTCGGCTTAACGCGTGTCGTAACGGCCATCAGTGACCGAGAAATGCGCGTGACAGTTGCAAATCTCAGACAACCGTCTGAAACTGCGACTATAAGGTGTAAATATTCGCTCCTACTTAAGCGTTCGGCCGATGCAACTGTTTGTTGACCGGTGAAAATGCAGACGGATGTCGGCTCTCTCCTAGCATTCTCACGCGTTTACGACGAGAATCTAACTCAGGAGTGTCGTGTCATCTGAAGGTGCAGACCCAAGTCGGCTCGATGTCTGAGATGGACTGCAACTAAATCGCACTTCACGTCTGACTGACATCTATGTAATAAAATTACGTATCCCAGTATGAGAAAAAACACAAGTAAAGTTTGAGAATACTGAAGAAAATATTTTTCGCAAACGAGTGATGCGAAAAATACAGGAAAAACAAGTAAGGAAAGATAATAAAATAAAGGATGCGGGTGAGAGAATAGGAAGAGGATGTAGGCAATTTAATGATATAAAGACCTATGTGACAGGACGTCCCCCCTTTAAGATATGGAAGCACTCCATGTCTACGTTATGGAATTAAATTTCCTATAACCGTAGCTTCAGGGTGTCTGTCTTCTTCCCTCTCATCTTCCCCCTCCATCTCTCTCCAATATCTACTCATGAAGTCTGCCCCGACGTTTCCTTCCTCTGGAATGTCTCCCATGCGCGCTTGAAAGAGCGTCGCCGCTTCTTACATTTTTCAAAGATTTCCTGTGTGTGCAGGGGAGTTTCCCTGCCACTATCGTCATCTTCGTCAGTTTTGGCGATCGTCAGGAGATGGTCGGAGGTTGGCACTGGTTTTTCCAAGTATCTCTTTAAGAGATTTAAATGGAAAACCTTCTCCTTTCCTTGAATAGAGATCTGGTAGTTAGCCTTAGAAATCTTTTTCAGGACGGTAAACGGCCCTTGCCATCCGATCTTCAGTTGGTTGTTTCCGGTAGGGAGTAACACCAAAACTTTCTCTCCTGCTTCCAGTTCTCTTTCTTTCGCGGCTTTCCTGTATCGGTTAGCGTGCTTGGTGCGTGCTCGCTTAAAGTTAGTCGTTGCTAGGTCCCACCCTAGTTTCAACCTTTCCTTTAAAACCGACACATATTTACTTGCTGAGACGACTGTCTCATCCGCCTTCTCGTCTGTCAGAGACTGAAGTAAGGCTTCAAGCGGGCCCTTAATGGGTCTGCCGAATAAGAGTGTAGCTGGCGGAAATCCTGTGGAAGTATGAGGAGATTCTCTGTAGCCAAATAAAGCTCCAGGAATGCAAAGATCCCAATCTTCAGGTTTCACTTGTGCCAGTTTACTTAGCATCATGTTGAGGTTGCCATTAGCACGTTCCACGAGCCCATTTCCGGCCGGAGTATATGGCTTAGTGTGGATGTGTTGGGTCCTCAAGATCTTAACGATCTCATCCATCAACAGGTTTCGGTATAGAGATCCATTATCCGTCAACACTTGCTGAGGGAATCCCAACCGAGTGAAAATCTGCACGAGGGCTTCTGCGACATGCTTGGCATCTGCGCATGTTAGCGGGATAGCTTCTGCCCATAAAGTGCATGTATCGACTAAGGTCAGGATAAACCTGTTCCTTCTTTTAGTCCTTTCGAAAGGCCCTAAAATGTCGATCACAACCCGTTCGAATGGTGTTCCCACTATTGGCATTTCACCCAAAGAGACTGGGGGTGCCCGTTGCTTGGGTGGCACACGTTGGCACTGGGCACAGGATTTGACATATCTGATAATATCAGTATTTACTCCTGGCCACCAATAATGAGTGGTTATACGTTGGTTTGTGGCGTTCTGTCCCATATGTCCGCTGAAGGGAAGAGAGTGCCCCATTTCTAGGATTTGGCTTCTGTACTGTTTCGGTACTAGGAGCTGGTTGTAACCTTGGTCAGGCTTGCCCGTTCTCCGATAAAGTACGCCATCCTCAGAAAAAATGTCCCCGTGCTGTGTTGGTTCCTTCGCCATGGGCAGTTTCCTAAAGCAGGGTGCCAAAGTAGTATCCTTTTGTTGCGCTTCTCTAAGTTCCATAGGTAACAAATTAGGCGCAGGCTCCTGTTCCTTTTTGGTTTGCCCTCTTGTAGTTACTGCTGCCACAATCGGCTCTTCCGGTTTCCCAATACACACGTATCTCCCGCCAAGTATGACTGGGTAGATGGGATCATCCATAACAGCCGCTTTGATCCCACCTCTGACGAAATCAGAGTGGATCTCCACCAATGCGATGGGAAGCGCTGTAGGTGCATCACTCTTACGAACTCCACAAAGTTGGAAGGTCTCTGCTGTCTCTTGACCGGGTTTGACCAGGTTCCTGGCAACAATGCAATCATAAGAAAGCCCCGTGTCAAATAAGCAAGAAGTTTGAGAACCGTTCAAAGTAACAGTACCTCGCGTTGAGGGTCTATCCCCAACAGGTTGGGAATCACTGTCAATAATTCCGCCTTGCGAGACTGTTAATAAGCATCCGATGCGTTTAGGCTCGGTATGCTCGGTCTGATCATATGTCCCGTGCTCAGGGGTTCTCCCTTTGCCACCTTGACCTTTCTGGCCACGTTGCCATGTAGGGCGGTCGGGTTGATCAGACTGTTTGGGGTGGTTGGGGTACTTGTTCTAGTAGAACTTGGATTTTTCAGGAGGGGGGTTTTGAGGTCCAGTTTCTCTGTGATTATTTTGGTTAGAAGCCTGAGAAGATTGCTCTAGGTTATGTTTTCGAAAATGCTCCTCTGTCGGTTTCCGCTTTGTGGCCGGTAGTTCAGCCAGCGCATTATGGTAACGCTCAGACTTCTCTAAGATGTCTTCGAGCTTTTCTGCCCCCTGCTCAGCGAGAAATCTCCGGGTATCAGCAGACAATGTGTTCTTAATTTGTTCTGTTAAAACAAATTCCTCAAGACCTTCATAGGTAGAGGGGAGCTGCGAGAGCTCAAGGCACTTTGTCAAATATCCCTTTAGACGAGAAGAGAACTGGTGAAAAGATTCAGAATTCTCCTTTCTGCTGTTGCGAAACAATTGCAAAAATTTTCGAGCGTTCATTTCAAAGCGCTCCAGTAACGCTTTCTTCAACAGATCATAGTTGTCTTGTTGGCTGCTTTCCAGTTTTGCGTAAACATCATACGCAGAACTTTTCAAAGCCTGGGAAAGCTTCATGTTCCAACGCGACCTCTCTAAACCGTACAGAGTTGCAATTTTCTCAAATTTTTCTAGCCAAGTGTCAATCTTCTTATTTGGACAAGGGAAAGATTCTAGCGGAAAAGACATAGCAGTGAGATGAGTAGATTGAGTATTAGAAGGATCAGTTAAGGAGGAATGAGGAGAAGACTCTCCATTGCTGGAGGTAGAGGCAACACCACGACTTTGGAATTCTAGAGTTTTAAGCGCCAGCTCATGCTGTCGTCGTTGCTCATTTTCTCTTTCCTCATGCTGTCTCTCCTCTCTCTCCTTCTCATGCTGTCTCTCCTTCTCTTTTTCCTCATGCTGCATCCTGCGAATTTCCATTTCTTCATCCATCTTCTTCTGCTGTAATAGCCGGTCTGCTTCTGCTTTCCTCCTAGCTTCTTCTTTTTCCTCTTTAGCTTCAGCTGCTTTCCTCTCCGCATCATATCTCTCAAGTTCGTCTCTGACAAACGCTTTCGCTTCCTCTCCTTCCAGTCCCTCCTCTCTCGCTTCGTCCCTGAGGAGTTGTCTAAGCTTTGCCCTCTCGGCCATATTAGGTCAGTGAATGAGACTAGTGGAGAAAGAAAATAGGAAAAAGGATACACTGGTTCCTACCACTTACGAGAAAAAAAATGTACCAAAATTCAAAAGATGATAGCCTTAACCCTGGGATACCTCCTCCAAAATTAAAATCTAACTATCGCTGCTATTAATCGGCAATAAAACACCTAATGCAAAACACGACTACGCCAACTAAATGGTAGTTAAGATTAATCCCTGAAAAATAAGTTGCTACAGTGGAAAACACAATGATTATAGCAAAAATTTAAGAGAAAAATAATCCCTTAATTTTAAAATCCACTATCAAGTTTACCCCTGAAGACAGTTAGGGTGAGGGAGGCAATTAATCTGGACAAATAGTCCGAAACGCACTCCTTAACTTTAGTTCAAACACCTTCCTGCTTCAGAACCCTTGTGAATGTTATACACTCACAAAACGTTACCAGCGTTTAGTATTACAAAATCATTAATTAACATGTATTCCGACAAAATCAACCTGTAAACCAAATGTATAATGCTTCTTAATGCTGTGGAAAAACTTATCAGTTTGTGTGGTCAGCACGCCCGTAAACAGATCGTTAGTCTAGGGGATAAATTATTTAAAGATATAACAACTCACAAGACATCACACTCTTACTCTATTTCAGACTAAAGAATTTTAAGTTCAAAATCCAGATAGGCGAGTCCGCATTTGTCGTACTCGTCTTCCTATTCTAAGTTCAAAAATCCGTCGGGCGAGACCACATTTGTCGTATCGCTTTAGGATTTTGGGTTCAATTCCCGGTAACGAGCGACCATTTGTCGTAGATTTTAGATAGGAGAATTAAGACTTGGGTTAGGTCCCTTCTGAATAGGTTGGAATGAGTGATAGATACAGTGAGAGCTGGTGAAAAACAATAGAATTTCCCCACGTGAGATGATAGGATGTGATATAGAGGCTGTCTTTGAGAATCGAGATAATCTTCTCTCTCTCTCACCTATCTTCTACGACCGCTTTTAAAGGCGTCAGACAGTCTAAACACAGATATATATATATTAATATATCTCTATCTACTCACGGGCACGCACATACACGTGACGACAGGTAAACACACAAACGTGGGAAAACTATAACAATGATATATGTATTCTAGAACGAGCTGACCAACACGATTATTAAGTTCAAGAGAGATTTTAGTTATCATGTAAAATCTTCTCACAACACCAAAGAAATACATCAAGGAAAACATATACAAATAGTCATAAAATTTAAGAAAATGCTACAAGGATGATAACCCGTTCGAATCTTACTCTAGGTTTAGCCCACAGCCCCGTTAAGAGAACAGATGATGGCCCAAAGAGTTATAGATACATAGGGTTGAGTCTAAGAGGTTTCTTTCCTTCTCGTAAATGTATGAACAGAGTTGGATAATCTGATTTAGCCTAAGAAAAAAGAAACTCTAGCATTTGTAACAAATCCTGCAGATTAAAAAAAAAAATTAAGACAGCAAATGGGTGACAATAATACACCGGTAAAATAACACTCTGACCTGTGTACTCTCATTCATTCAGCCATGGCCTTGCTCACACATATATACTCACAACTTTGCTCGCTGCCTCTGGGAACATAATAATTCTAGGACCTTCGCACAGACCCGAAAAATGCAGCCATCGACCAAGAAACCCCCAGTTCCAAAAGACGTACTGAACTCTCTGTCACAGGGAAACGATTCCTTGGGTGTTCTATTTTTTTCGAATGTGTGATTAAGTCACATAAAATTTGTCCAGGCACGAAAGTTAGCAGAGCACAATGTCATTAGCTTTGGATTCTAGGATTTAAGGAATGTCAGATCGGTGTCTTCTTTCAGGCAGGTACTATATTTGGTCACCACAATACTAGTCACAATCTCTGTCGGAATGTTAATGTTATTCTTGTAATATTCACTCGCCGCCAGGCAGCATGTATATTTAAATTTGTGAAGCAATATGAACTGGCTCAAAAGCCCAATATATATTTATAGTCTTTAGAAACCGTTAGTGGGATTGCTATTACTGTCTCTCTCTGATGGCATATGCACTGTCAGACCCGTGTTACTTGAAACAAAAAACCCCCACGTGGTTAAAGATAGGAAATGTCTATGCTTCTCACAAATATGTCTCTCAGGCTACTAAACGCTGGCAAGTTGGGTACCACCGTTTCACTATATAAAATGGAAAGAACACATATCAAATAATTTACATATATGTACTCATTATAACTTACATTTTAAATAGCAAGCCTACAGCTTGACTTATATTTAAAACCTTCCCGTGAAGTAAGTTATGTAAATAAAATCAAACATCATGAATTAGAAAATACATACGTATTTCGTCAACACTCAATGATGTATCTAGCGTTATAAGTTTAGTTTTTGAAAAATATGATCTCGACTGATTATTTAGCAGTAAATTAACTTCATTATAGCTACATTATGGTTTAATGCTAGAAATATAATTTATTCTGCTTTCCACTGAAACGCGTCCCTAGAAAATAATACAGACTATATAGATTAAGCACTCTGTTCAAAAGAACTAGTTTAAAATGAAATCGGCGATTTAACACTTAATCACTTCACAAAATTCTAGAGAACTACTATATAATATTTACCTCAAACACAGAAAGTACTAAGAACTTAAACCACTTCGACCAAACTAAAGGCCATCTCTATTAACAGAGATTATTTAGAAATTGAACGAAGGTTGTTCTAGTCTAACTGCAAAGTTACTGAGTGAAATGAAATCAGATTTCAGCTCCTGGGTGGATATTTTAAAACCAGGGGCAACCAATCCCACATTTTCTCAAACTCCGAAATCATCTCCCCTTTTTACGTGTCAACACCTACGTCAGCTTAACGCGTGTCGTAACGGCCATCAGTGACCGAGAAATGCGCGTGACAGTTGCAAATCTCAGACAACCGTCTGAAACTGCGACTATAAGGTGTAAATATTCGCTCCTACTTAAGCGTTCGGCCGATGCAACTGTTTGTTGACCGGTGAAAATGCAGACGGATGTCGGCTCTCTCCTAGCATTCTCACGCGTTTACGTCGAGAATCTACAAGTAAAGTTTGAGAATACTGAAGAAAATATTTTTCGCAAACGAGTGATGCGAAAAATACAGGAAAAACAAGTAAGGAAAGATAATAAAATAAAGGATGCGGGTGAGAGAATAGGAAGAGGATGTAGGCAATTTAATGATATAAAGACCTATGCGACAACAAAGTGGTTTTTATTTGTTCTATAAGAACGAACTCCTCAAGACCTTCGTAGGTGAGAAGGAGCTCGGAAAGCTCCATGCACTTTGTCAAATATCCCTTCAGCCGTGAAGAAAACTGCTGAAATGTTTCAGTGCTCTCCTTTCTGCTGTTTCTGAACATTTGTAGAAACTTGCGAGCGTTCATTTCGAAACGCTCCAGTAAAGCCTTCTTTAGCATGTCGTAGTTGTCTTGACTGCTTCCCAGTTTTACGTAGACTTCATAAGCACTACCTTTCAAAGCCTGTGAAAGCTTTAGGCACCACCGGGAACTCTCTAACCCATACAGATTTGCAATTCTCTCAAATTTTTCTAGAAACGAGTCAATTTTCTCATTGGGGCATGGGAAGGGTTCAATGGCGAAAGACATAGCTGTGAGTTGGGGAGAATGAGTGCTGGAGTGATCAGTTAACGATGAATGAAGAGATGACGGCTCTCCATTGCTGGAAGTAGAGGCAGCCCCACGACTTTGGACTTCTAGAGCCTTAAGCGCCAACTCATGCTGTCTCTCCTTCTCTCGTTCCTCGTATTGTCTCTCCTTCTCTCTTTCGTTTGCCCTGCGAGCTTCCATCTCTGCCTCAATTTTCTTCTGCTCTAATAGAGATTGGCGCTCTTCCGCTTCTTTCCTATCCGCTTTATCTTCCTTCTCTCTAGCTTCTGCTACTTTCTGCTCCGCGTCATATCGGTCAAGTTCTGTGTTGACGAACGCGGTCACTTCCTCTCCTTGCAATCCTGTCTCCCTTGCTTCCTCTCTCAGCATAATCCTAAGTTTTACACGCTCAGCCATGTTAGAGAACTGAATGCCACTCACCCGAGGAAAAAAGAAGGAAAGAAGGAGAAAAACTATATCCTTAGCCGCTTACGAGAAAAACCAACAAAGGTGTTATTCTTTACCCTGAGATACCTCCTCCTGTTATCAGTTTACTAATCTATCGCTGTTATCTCTGGCACTTAGGCTCCTAATACAGACGACTTAATCCAAAAGTGGTAGATCAGATAACCTGGAAAAACTACTATTACTAACGGTGGAGAAAAATATTTTTATTTAAAAACAATTTAAGGAGAGAAAAAAATTTCCTTAAAAAAATTAAACTCCACCCCAAAACTCGCCCACTGAAGTCAGTTAAGAGAAGGGACGTTATTAACTTGACTAAAAAGTCAGAACAAGCCGTCCTTTGCTTAGCTCAACTCTGCTGCTTCAAAAAAAAACCCTAGTGATTGATAAACAATCACGCGAAATAGCGGTCTGTTACAAAATTACCAAATATCATATATTCAACAAAGTTTATTATCAAAACAAGCTGGATTGAGTAATTGCTCTAACCCCAGCCTATCTCACGACAATATTTAACTAGACTCCCTTTCTCTCCTGGTACATATATATACGAGTTACACTCCACTTACATATACACAATTCTGTGACATAATACGTACAGACGTGAACCAAGCTATGGATAACATATACTGGGCAGGGGTTTTGACCAACACGATAACTTACGGTTTTATTATGTTTTATTATCTTAAAAAAATCACATCAATATTATCTATCAGAACGTATAGTTTACAGACATAAAAAATGCAAGAAAATTTATTAACTCAATAGGCTCTCCTCTATTGCAAAGGAATCCCAAAGTAGATCCTGACAGAGGTAATTAACCCAAAAGATTACAGTTAATAATAATATATATAGGGATAGACGATAAAGTAAAAGAACCAAGTCTCTAGTTAATCTATCCTGAAACAGAGAAGACAAGAAAATGATATAACAGTATTTGCGAACCCGAAAAGACTGAAGTAAGTATAATGATTATACAAAATATGAAATATTCATTTCTCTTTCTTACAGTCTGTCAGTCTGTGGCCACAAGCAATCAGCAATCACACTTACCTACTACTCTTTAACACATCTGTGTATCTTTGACATATTTTAGGGTGGTGCTATCCAAGGGACCCCAGTTCCTCCAAGAATGATTAATTTTTCCTAATGGGGAACGTCCGCTTAAATAATGCTAATATTATGTGTCAAAAAGTTCACGTCAGGTAGTGCAGGTAAATATATATTGCGATCAAAATGTTCACCATGGGCAGCACACAGATGTCCGATATTTAAGGAAAATGTCTGGTGGGTACACTGTTAGAAAACCAATAAGGATAAGCGAAGGATCTCCTATCTGTTTTTATCTATCACTCTGGGGTTGGTTGCCAGTTATGGACCCAAGTATTCTTTTTTTCTGGATAAATCCACTTGAGGAAAGAAAAAGAAAAAAACTACGATAGTCAATATTCTCGAAACAATGTTTATATATATAGATATTTGGCCACCACAGGCGGATCAGATTTGCTGTGAACAATCTGGGTACTTTCTTGTCTAGTTCTGATGTTTTATTCTTTAAATGTTTATATGTGGGGACTCTCTCTGTAAGAAGACAAGAGAACCGCACAGGTCCAAATTTAAGACCCAATAATATTTTAAGAATGTTTTCTGGAGCTATTCAGACCGCTAGATCACAGGGTTGATCGCCTAGATGTAGAAAAAACAAACATTTTAACAATGATATCATTATTATATTCTACACTCGTTAGGTAAGACCTCTAGATCACTCCGGTATTAAATTATATTTAAAACCCACAAAACTCTAGTAATTCGCAAAATTACGCATGATGAATAAAAGTATATTTATCTCTAATTATCAGTCGCCTAGCGTACATTAATTAATTCAAAGCGTCTCTTACTGGGGGAATAGCAAGAAATTAAATTTACTTATTACAGCTGGAGCTATTTAATATGCTTATTTAATAAACACAGAAATCCCAGTGAAAACATTAACACGTTAAGGCACTCAAAATTCTAATATATATATATGATTACCGCCACACTAGAAAAATGACACTCTCCGTGAATCTCAGAAATTTCTATATAAAACTCCAAGATTCGCGCTAGCAGATATCACCAATTCCTGGGGCAGACTGATGATGAATTTTCAAAAACTGCGCTAATATACTGAATCGGCTCATGTCCCCATGACTGGCAAACGCACCTGCGAATTCTTCGTGTAACCTGATCGCCGGTTGCCGCTCTCTCTCTGTGGAAATGTCAGTAAGAGATACCGCCGCGAGAGAAGACAACAAAAGGGCGAATGTCCAGATAACTTATGGCATACCAAACCAGCAATCGTGGGAATGACTCGAGTTGTTTAGTTGTAAGAGAGAAAAGGGGGGATTGAGGGATTAAAGAAAGAGAGGCCCGATTTTCATACGTCACAGTGTCTTGCTTTTTTACTTTGGTCCCATGCTGTTATCACCTCTTTAGTTATTGCTTGAGCAATTAAGCTCTTAATTTCAAACTTCCCTAAGCCTACTTCAATTTTGTTATGGCTAGTTCTCCCCCCTTTGGCTTCTTTGTCTGCAAGCTCATTTCCTGCTATCCCCACATGTGATGGTATCCATGTTAGTGTTGCACTGCATCCTATAGTTTGTAGATATGTATTAACCTGTAGTATTTCCTCTATAATATCTGGCCTGCTACATTCATTTCTGTTTCTGATAGCTAATACTGATGATAGGGAATCTGTGAGAATGGTTACTTTTTTTAGTGGATTTTCTGCAGCTATTTCTAAAGCTTTTAGGAGTGCCACTAATTCTGCTATAAAGATGGATGTATTACCTGGAAGATGATGTTGTTGTTTAGAGTTAAGCATTTTGAATGAGTTACAAATTATGGTAAAACTAATTTGCATGTTAAGATTTTGTAATAAGATTTAAAGAGGAGAATATGGATTTGGGTATATTTTAGCAAAGGTAGGTAACTTAGAATTAAGTCCCTTGCCGGTTTTAGTGAGCTGTGCTCACAAAGAAAAAAGTATGCACGCGCGTGAAAAGTGTGATTGAGTGAACACATTTTAGGCGTGAACGAATAATGTTAGAACGGGAATTGGGCAGTTGATATTGAGACGCGCTAGGCGTAGGAAGAGAAAAGGGTTTTCTCCCAAGTGGTCAAGTTAGATTTTGTAAAACGCGCTCAGCGTAAGATTTGTGTGAGAAAAACATACTCAGCATAGGTGATCAGCAACATGTGCTGTGAATAAAAGAGAGATAGAAAAACGCTCAGTACATTACTGACCATAAATTTGTGTACGTCAGTATTTTGTGGTGATAGTATTTGTTCTGAGGACAAGATAGTTGTGAAAGAAAAGGTGTATTTCGATTGAGAACAAAACAAGGTATGTTGAACATTTTTGATCTATAAGTAGTATGTGTAGATCAGCAGACCATGTCTGAGCAGAGAAGAATAATAGACGAAATCTTGGCAAAATGACAGCCCTGGTGGTATGGCCAGTTTTCTCTCAGTGAGATATACCAAGAGACATATGAAAAGAAAAACATAAAAAAAAGGCGGTCAGCACGGAAGAGAGACAAAAAGTTTCTACCTGAAGAATTAAATGACATTGTGATAGCTGAAATATGCAAGTAGTAAGAAGACAAGAATAATGGCAGTTTGGAATATTGAATACTTTTGTTGCTGAAGAAGCTGCTGTTATGAAAGACTGCTAACCTTTGTTAATAAAGTTTGACCTTTGACATCTTCACTGATATTACTCAGGTGAATTCGTTTGAATCAACAGAGAGTATGAGAAAATATTTTTGTCAGTCTGAGAGAAGGAAGTTTGTCACATTTACATTACTACATACTATCTACTGAAAGGGCAGTGGTCCGAACCTTCTAATACAATCCACGGCCACACCATCATCTTCTTTTGTTTCGCTCGTTATGGATCATACAGGGTTGCAGTGGCTGGCCCCGTGCTGGAAGCCTGTGTCAAAACCCATGCTCCTCCAATGGTGGTTTCCATACCAGTTTATTTCGCATGATGAACATCATATACATATATTATATACTCGAGTATAAGTCGATCCGACTATATATAATTTAACACCTAGACTTTAGGACTTAAAAATGAAATCCCGATTACAAGTCGAATTAGTTTTTCGTTAATTACGAATTCCCACATCGCCCTGGAATTTCCTTGGCTTTCTGCAATTTTTTTTCCACTGTCAGTTTAACCATTTCCCGTTTAAAACGCTTGAAATCGCTAAATTAATAAGTAAAATGCATGTGAGAATAAATGAATTGAGTATAAAAGATTAGAGAAAGAAAGGGCAGAATGTCAGATGGGCCTTGTAACTGTCTTTTTTTCTTGTTGAGGTGATCACTGGCCCAAGACAGTATACATGTTGTTAGATGTGTAGTGCGAGCGTATGATGAATTGAGTGTGGGTGCGAATGAAGACGCGAATGTGTTTAGGCTCGTATAGATGTAGATCCTGCAACCCATACTCTCACATGCAGTAATCAGGGATGCTTTGACACTGCAGGCATGTTTCAAGACATTTATTGACGGGAACACACATAATATCAACAGGAACAGTCAGTGTAACAAGGTCATGCTGACCTGACATCGATAGGTATACATTTGGCATTCAAAAAGGTAAACATCAGAATAGACGTGCATGGTCAATAGCAAAGTTCTTCAGTAATGACAGTTCGTAGCGTCGCCCTTGGCGTCTCTGACTAAACGCGTCAGATGCCTTAGTTACCTTGACACACAGGTGCAACTTGGCACTCCCTGCCAATTGCACATAACAGGCTGTAGTATAATAGCCGGAAGCACAGGCCTCGTCCTAACGTCGGCCGTGTACTTCTGTTAAATAGGTTATCATCAACCCTGCAGTAATACTTATTGTAGGTAGAAGTTCCGCCAATCTGCGGCTCCCACAATATATCTTCGTCACTGGATTTCTGGACAATATAAGACTAACAGTCTTGGATGGCTACCTCGAGCACAAATATATATAAGTTCTGAAATGGCGGATCAGTGAGCTGCTGTTCACCCTAGGTAATCCTTTACATGTTCTGCCATCGAAAAGCGTAATAATGCATAAAGGTCGGTATTACCTGGTAAATGAATCCTCAGAACTACACAAGGAATTCTGTCGTCATCCCGACGCACAGAGATTCACTGGGGAAAACTGCCATAGCAGTTACTTCGAAGATTCTCCCCGAAAAACAATGGACTCTTGGTCCCTTCAGAAAAACAGGACCTCCCGGCTTCCCGGAAGTATATCTCACTCCCGCTTAAAAAAACCTTCCCATAGGCCTACGCCGAACTGTCAACCTCTGACCCTAAAGGTCAAACACAATGAATGAATAAACAAGGGAAGACAACCCCTAATCAACCTGACATCGCAGGTAAAGACACAATTATACTTATGATACAAACATAAGCAAATAACTTGACAGATGACTCCGTCGAAAATGACAGCAACATTACTACCACCCCCCTGTAAAAAAAAAAAATGCAATTTTTTTTTTTTTTTTTAATATGTTCATGAGCAAGATAGCACCAGTATCACTTCTGTGCTCATGCAAACAATGAACCTAATATCAGGTACAATAGAAGAGGGTACAAATCATCTCCCAACATAGGAGAAAATATTTCCTTTAAGCCAAACAAACTAAGGGATACCATTCAAGAAACCTAAGTTGCTGGCAATACCAATCATATATCAAACATTACTAAATAATATAATCATAGCAATATACAAATGTCAATGCTATTTTAGCAACATATCACTGATGGATGGACAAAATGAAATTTGTTAAATTATCTAAACATCATCCAAATACATTTGTATTACAACATATTATGATATGAAGGACAGACCTAAGTCTGAAAGTATATCAGGAAAAACTAGGACACAAGATTTAACTGGAATCATGTGGGCATCTAGACAATATGTCCGCCATCACATTATCCGAACCACGGATAGCTCGCACCGTGAAATGGAAAGGCTGAAGAGCAATAGCATAACGAGTAGATCTCGAGCTCTTCAAATCCTTACTTTGCATAGCCGTAAGAGCTTTTTGGTCGGTTTCCATAAAGAAATGCGCGCCCAGAAGGAACCTTTGTAGCTTAAGAATGGACCAAACCATAGCCAACAATTCACGGTCCAAAACCGAGTAATTCCTTTCTGCCGCATTCAGCTTCCTAGAAATATACATTACAGGATGCAGAGTTCCTGAATATTCCTGCATTAGTGCCGCTCCAATGCCAGTGGAAGAGGCATCACTACGAAGGACAAAAGTCTTATCAATCGTCGGTAGTCTTAAGATAGGATGAGATGAGAACAAATTCTTAACCTGATCCAATGAAGTTTGGCATTCTTGGGACCAACGCACCATATTAGGAGAACCTTTTTTCAATAACGTTGAAAGTGGTGCCATAATGGAGGACAGATTCTCAATGAATCTTCCATAGAATTGTATCAATCCCAAGAGACTACGCACTTGCTTTTTTGTCTTCGGAACCGAGATATTTAATATCTTTGAAATGTTTTGGTCCTCTGTCTTCAACAGACCATGACCAACTCGATGACCTAGGAAGGAAATTTCACTAAACCCAACAAAAGCTTTAGAGGGTTTAGCAGTCAAACTATGCTCACGTAGAGTAGATAGCAATTCCTTCAGACCCACATAGTGTTCTTCCCAAGTATCGCTGAAAAGACAGATGTCGTCTAAATATGCAATGACATCTGCACGATCTGATAGAATTCGTCGCATCATGCGTACGAAAGTCGCTGGGGCGTTCATAAGCCCGAAAGGCATAAAATTCCATTGAAACAGACCCCTAGGTGTCGAAAAAGCAGTGAGAGGTTTGGCGTGTTCCGTCAGTGGGACTTGCCAATAACCTTTCGACAAGTCTAGTTTAGTAAAGAATTTAGCTTTAGAAAGTCTAATAAGTAGATCATCTAATAACGGCATAGGTTCAGCATCGAACTTCGTAACTTGATTTAATTTGCGATAATCAACGCAAAGACGTATGTTATTGTCTTTCTTTCGAACAATAACTATTGACGAAGAATAAGCTGAAGTGGATGGTTCAATTATTTGTAGTTGAATCATTTCATCCAATTCTTTCTCGACTTGTGCTTGAAAATGAATAGGTATTGGGTATGGTCTTACTCTGATCGGATTACGATCAGTAAGTATGATGTCATGTTCTATGACATCTGTGTGTCCAGGAATGTCGGTAAGGACATCCTGATATGATTGTAACGTAGAGGATACTTGACGTTGTTCCTCAAAAGACAAGTTGGAAGAGACTGTAACGTCTCTCCACGATTCCGTTGAAGTAAGTGGAATCGCTGGAAGAGGTAAGTTCACGTCAGAAAAAAATAGTTTCCTCATCCTGTATAACGGACAGGGATGAGATGTGACCATGTTGAACTGGAGAGTCGTCCGTCGCCTGGAAAATAGGCTGTAAATAGTCTGGACGTTCAATAAACTCTGTTAGCATATTTATATGGAAGGTTTTATGCCTTCCATCCACATCGACAATATAGTCGACATCAGAAATTTTCGAGACTATAGTGTATGGACCCTTCCAAGAAATGAGAAGTCTATTCTCTCTTGAGGGCAGTAAGACATATGCTTTGTCTCCAGGACAAAGTTGACGTAGGCGTCTTTTCTTATTAGCAAATCGCCTAGCTTTTTCTTTCGCAAATTCGGAAGATGAAGTTGCTAACCTGCACGATTCGATAATCTTTTCTCTAAGAGCTATAACATATTCATATGACGATTGTGTATCATCGTCAATATTATCGGAAGTTATCAAATCGTGTAACAAGGACATTGGCCCGCGCGGTTGCGCGCCAAAGACAAGTTCGAAAGGAGAAAACCCTGTATGCTCGTTGGGAACCTCTCTATAGGCAAAGAGGACTGCAGGTAAAACCCTGTCCCAATCTTCAGGATGATCCTCCGTTATCTTGCCAAGTAAGTTCTTTAGTGTCCTGTTAAGACGTTCTACCAATCCATTGGACATTGGATGATAAATACTACTGAGAGACCTTTTAATGTCTAGCGTAGCCATTACCTGAGACATAACGTCCGAAATTAACTGAGTGCCGTGATCCGACAGTATTTCCCGGGGAATCCCAGACGAGAAAATACGAGCCAAAGAGCATCAGCGATATCGACAGTTGATATGCTCTTCAGAGGAATAGCCTCTGGCCAACGCGTGCACATGTCCACGCAAGTGAGGATAAATTGGTGTCCTCTGGCTGACTTAATTTTGAACGGACCAATGATGTCTATAGCCATTTTCTGAAACGGCCGAATCGGAATATCTGCAGCCTGAATAGGAGCAGCATGTCTCGGACCCCTAGACTTGACCTCTTGACAAATTTTGCAAGATCGGCAATAAATTCGGATGTCTTTATTCACGAATGGCCAAAAGAATGACGCAAGGACTCTAGTTTTAGTTCTGGAAAAACCCATGTGTCCCGCACACTGAGAATCGTGTGCATGCCGAAGAATTAAGGCTCTCATACACTTAGGCACAAGAATTTGCGAGTGCATAGACTTGTCCGAGTGTTGTACCATTCGTACCAATATACCATTCTTCATAGTGATATACGATTTGTGATTCGTATTTTGATTGGGATCCCCTTTCTTTGCAAGAAGGAAGTATTTCTTCAAAGAAGGATCCTCTTCTTGACGTTTAACAAACGAGTCATGGGAAATCACCAAGTGCTCGTCTTGGCTATCAACTTCATTACTATTATCAGATGAAGTTGGGGGATTAAGAGCTTGAGCTCTTGTCACCACTGCATTGACCGTTTGAATGTTTTTTTTCTTCCCAACTAGAAATTTGTTGCGGGGTGCATTCCTTAACCCCATGAATACGACCGATTATAAGATCCGCAATAGGATTAGGAAGAAGACATGCATGGACATCTCCTGTGAAGAAAGGAGTGTCAATCCTAATAATAGCAGTAGGATAGCTTTCCATAGTACCACCAAATGTAACACATTTGATTGTTTTTCCAGTGGCACAGCAAGGATCTATTAGAGACTCCTTAACCCCGACGGTAGTACATCCCGAATCGAAAAGTACTGAGACTAGCCTATCATTTATTAGACCTTTATGTAAGATGAGAGATCCTCTCCCATCATGCGCAACTGTAGCAGGTAGAGCAGGAAGAGGGTGACCACAACTTAGCGTAGATACAGTTGATGAGTCAAACAATGTTAAGCATTGGGGGCATTCAGTTGCTCTCCCAAAATCGAAAGCACAACCAGTGATAGCCCTAGAGTTACCACTATCATTTACTGTATTACAGGCTCCATCAAACTCTTGTTGCGCAGAGTTTGCCTGTTGGTAAGGTCTTTTTTTGTTAAACCTAGGTCTACCTCGATTATCATTTCCCCTGTAATTATTTCGACTATCATTTCCCCTGTAATTGTGATCATATTGTCTATTGTACTCATCATTCCGGTTTGAATCCCGGTTTCTAAATTCACCATCGTCATAATCTTGACGTCGAGAATGATTACCTCGAAAATTTGAATAGTTATTATTTGGATAGCCTTTACGAAAGTGTCTCAAATTATTACCACTAAAATTACGAGAACTACCATCTTGTCTCCACTGCATAGACGAAGAACCATCATGTGTTGGATTACTCCGCTTCTGAGTGTAATTTTGATTACTTCCCCTATTCCAATTTTGTTGAGCACCCTGAAATTTTTTTTCTGAAATTAGGGCCATATGGTGTTGCCGAAGCAGCTGGCAACCCTTCTTTCACTTTAGAATTGCTAACTGTAGCATGGGGATGTGCTGTGGCATACTGACAACAGTATTCCTCCATTTCTTTTAAGTTTTTAGGCTTACGCTCATGAAGGAATGCAAGAAAAGAATCATTAACAGATGACAAAACCTTATCTCGCAATAATAAGTCCATTAGACCTTCATATGTTTTCTCAATCTGAGACAACTCAACCCATCGTGTAAATGTACGACGTATCTTTGTAACAAAATCAGAGAAATCTACTCCATTTTCTGGCAACATTGTCCTAAAACGAAGACGATAGTCTTCTTGTTTTAATTGGTATTTTTTTAGCAATGCTGCCCTGACAACATCATAATTAGTCCTCTCATGTTCGTCTATTGTCATAAGAGTAGTCACTGTGTCACCTGTAAAAAATGGCATCAGTTGTTCAACATATTTTTCCTTTTTTATGTTATGCGTATCGCACAAAAATTGGAATCTATCTAGATAATCTGCTACGTCATCCTTTAAAGGATTGAAATGAGGCAATTTAATCCTACTAACAAACTCCTTTGTCGTACTCGAAGTTGTTTGCTGAGCACCCGTACTCGCCAATTTCAATTTCTCTAACTCCAAAATTGCGAGTTTTTTCATCAAGTTCCATCTTCTGTTTTCTTTCCTCATGTTCCATTTTTCTAATTTCAGCCTCAGCAGCAGCTTGAAGTTTTTTTTTCCTCTGCAGCAGCTTGAAGTTTTTTTTCCTCTGCAGCAGCTTGAGCTTGAATTTTTTTGTCTTCCATTTCCATCTGGAATTTTCTTTCATCAGCTGCAGCTTGAGCTTTCCTCTCCTCAGCAGCAGCTTGAGCTTTTCTCTCCTCAGCCTCTCTTTGATACCTTCTTTCTTCAAGTTCTAATCTTCTATTCTCAGCTTCTAGCTTCTTTAGTTCAGCTTCTGCTTTCAATTTAATTTCCTCTTTTTGTTTCTTTTCTTCTGACTTTAATGCAATGGCGAATTGAGCAGATGAATATTCTTCCAATTCTTTACCAGACTTACCAAGGGTCAACCCTTGCTGGATGAAGAAATCCAATGTAGACATTCTGTCTAATGAGATCAGAAACCTGAAAAAAAATTAAATAAATTACCTTATCCCACTTCAATGGGAGACAAGTCTGAAATGATAGACTTGTATACTCACTTCACTTTATTTTACTGTCTTAGTCTTAGACAAAGACTTTGTATGTTCCTCTTGTTTATAATGTACCCAAAAAATCACTTGAGTACCTGTGGAAAAAAAAAATTCCCTTATATCCCACTCACTATGGGCACAAGTCTTTTTTATAAAGAACTTGTATAAATATCTTATATAATATTATTTAACAAACTCTATATGAAGAGTCTACCTTATCAATAATATCAAAACATGACCAAGTATGTGTATGTAGACTGTGCATGACAGTAATGTAGTACAACCAAAAAAAAAAATACAAAGACAAAAATACAAAACAATACAAATGGCAACACTGTTTTAACCAAAAATGTGTAGAGAAATACACAAGAAAGGAGAGACCTACAGAATACAAACAAAACAAATCGACAATCAAAACTGAAAAACAGACAAAATATTACAAAAACAACGTTTAGTACAATTACATCACAGCTAACATCAATAGCGACCAATTGTCACTAGCAAATTTCCAAATTAAGAAAATTTGCACCTACAGACCGCTTACAGTAAGCCTCGATCAAGTGGCACATTTACCGTAAGACCCACCAACCGAAAAACCCGCAGAAAAATACACCAAAAACAGTAGAAGTGACATAAACATATAGCAATCAATTTCAATGTGTTGCAGAACAAGTTCAGTCACAGCTGAAACTAAAATAAATTTCTTGCTCCTTGCGAACACAGAAACGAAATGTCAAACGCGCACTGAACGTCAAATCCACTGTAACATAAAGTGGTATTCACGAACCAAAGTTACTATGACCTTCTCAAATTAGGGCTTGCACATTGAATGTTTACAATTTCACGTACTGTTTACAGACACTTGACCTCCAACAATGTAGCTTGAATGCTCTGACCTAGAAAAGTCTGTTGTTGAATGAAACGTGTCACAACCCGCAGTACTGTTTACAATAGGAACCCGCCTTCTATGCAGTTATGGTCCACGTAGCAAATGCCTAGTAGTTCACTTCAGTACTTGTCTTGTTATGCTTTATGTAGCATTATAATATAAATGCTCGTACTGTTTATTTGTGTCAACCGTTGATGACCTATATCTGTCCTGTTGTAGCCAAAACTTGCAAGTGTAGAATTAGTGCTGTGTTACGGCTGTCCCGTGTGTAGCTTAGACCCACAGATCAGAAGTGTAATGTGTACTTGTCCTTCTTGTAACTTTCTCGACAAAACTGGAGACATCATACATGTAACAGCCAACCAGGAATGTAAATTTCTGGATCCATAAATGTCAACAATAATGTCAAATGCTCGCTCTGTTCTTTTTAAACCCACAGGTCTGGTCCATCAGAAATGTAAGTTTCTAGGCCACATTGGCGACAAGAAATGTATCATAAGAGCCCACGTAACTGGTCCACCAGAAATGTAACTGTCTTTTTTTTCTTGTTGAGGTGATCACTGGCCCAAGACAGTATACATGTTGTTAGATGTGTAGTGCGAGCGTATGATGAATTGAGTGTGGGTGCGAATGAAGACGCGAATGTGTTTAGGCTCGTATAGATGTAGATCCTGCAACCCATACTCTCACATGCAGTAATCAGGGATGCTTTGACACTGCAGGCATGTTTCAAGACATTTATTGACGGGAACACACATAATATCAACAGGAACAGTCAGTGTAACAAGGTCATGCTGACCTGACATCGATAGGTATACATTTGGCATTCAAAAAGGTAAACATCAGAATAGACGTGCATGGTCAATAGCAAAGTTCTTCAGTAATGACAGTTCGTAGCGTCGCCCTTGGCGTCTCTGACTAAACGCGTCAGATGCCTTAGTTACCTTGACACACAGGTGCAACTTGGCACTCCCTGCCAATTGCACATAACAGGCTGTAGTATAATAGCCGGAAGCACAGGCCTCGTCCTAACGTCGGCCGTGTACTTCTGTTAAATAGGTTATCATCAACCCTGCAGTAATACTTATTGTAGGTAGAAGTTCCGCCAATCTGCGGCTCCCACAATATATCTTCGTCACTGGATTTCTGGACAATATAAGACTAACAGTCTTGGATGGCTACCTCGAGCACAAATATATATAAGTTCTGAAATGGCGGATCAGTGAGCTGCTGTTCACCCTAGGTAATCCTTTACATGTTCTGCCACCGAAAAGCGTAATAATGCATAAAGGTCGGTATTACCTGGTAAATGAATCCTCAGAACTACACAAGGAATTCTGTCGTCATCCCGACGCACAGAGATTCACTGGGGAAAACTGCCATAGCAGTTACTTCGAAGATTCTCCCCGAAAAACAATGGACTCTTGGTCCCTTCAGAAAAACAGGACCTCCCGGCTTCCCGGAAGTATATCTCACTCCCGCTTAAAAAACCTTCCCATAGGCCTACGCCGAACTGTCAACCTCTGACCCTAAAGGTCAAACACAATGAATGAATAAACAAGGGAAGACAACCCCTAATCAACCTGACATCGCAGGTAAAGACACAATTATACTTATGATACAAACATAAGCAAATAACTTGACAGATGACTCCGTCGAAAATGACAGCAACAGGCCTGTGTGTCAAATTCTCAACCCTTTGAAACTATAGTTAGTTCGTTCGCCCGGAAAGTCATTATTGCTGTTGTCGGTCGTTGCAAAGTAGCAAAGAGATCTCGGTATTTCGAGTTATAAATAGATTTTCGTTACATTAAAATGCATCCGTTTTTCTGAATTATTTTTTTTAGAGGCGATCAATATTATGATTTTTCGTGATTTTTTTTTTTAAGAAAAGGTTTCCAGGCGGTCGAATATTTGCTTTGGGATATGATAAGTGACTTATTATTTGATGAGAATGCTACTCGTGCGGCCGAATCATATGTGGATATTGAATAAGGGCCTGATTTAGACTCTGAAAGTGACGCTGACACAAATGAGTGTAGTGAAAGAAGTAATGGTACTGCTGATAGATCAAACGAAGGAGGCTGGTCAACAAGGTGTAATCCAGTTGAAATGTGTGATTTAATATAAATGAATAAAACGTGTATTACTTAAGATATTTATATACAAATATTTAATAAAGCAGCAAGTTTATATCTGAATGATAACAGTGTGGGGCGGTAAGGGCGGGGGGGGGGGGGGGGAGAACACTGACCGGTTTCATAAATTTCTTTTTTTTTTAACTCGAATATAAGTCGGTGGTTGGTTTTTTAAGGCCCAAAAAGGAAAATAATTTCTCAAGTATACATGGTAGATAGTTCCCGGGGGTCTCCGAGAAGAGGAAGAAAGAGCAGAAGTAATGCTCCTTCAGGCGTGTCGTTAGAGGAATAGCTGCAGTTGTGGTTCCATGTTCTATAAGGAGTACGAAGGGAAATTATGATAATGATTATATATATGTGTGTGTGTGTGTGTGTGTGTGTGTTTTTGCCTTTTTATAACTGTCGAAATTATCCTCTTTTCACACAACATGCCTAAGAAAAATTCTCCGAATCTTTTGGCCGAATACCATCACCAACCAAGATCTGCTTACTCGGAGCAAGCAAGAGGACATGCACACCATCATAGCTGGCAGACGCTGGAGCTGGGTTGGCCATGTCCCCAGATGCCATCACAAGAACAGCTATGCTATGGACCCCTGAAGGAAAACGAAAGAGAGGCCGACCAAAAAACAACTTGGCGGAGGACTGTGGAGGCTGAGATGCAAAGAATGAACCAGAGTTGGGGCACCGTACGAAGGATGGCCACCGACCGAGCAAAGTGGAATCATTTTGTTGTTGCCCTACAAGAAACCCACTAGGCGTGATGGCCACTGACTGCTTTGACGGTCGATGGCGAAGGATCAAAGAAGAAGAAGAAATAAATAAATAAGTTAATAAAATACTCGCCGACAATCTTAACTTTTGAAAGAGGGCAGACGTTAATGTTACGGTATATGTTATTAACGCCGTCTGCTAAAGGTTAGCAGACGTGCAATTGTAAAGGTTAAGACATTTAATATATTGCGATAGATGTTTCAATTATTGAACGCTCCATACACGATCGATTATGACGTGTCTAGCGTTGTTTGGGTCACAGTCGGTAACTAGGAGACGCTACCCTTTGTTACTTGACCGCCAAGCTGAATAGCTGCGTTTTTTTTCTAACCTTCCAATTCAATGGCATGATATAGCCATTTATATGTGCATTTATGATGGACCAGGGTCAGTCCTAGAACTCTATATGAGAGGAAACTTACGGAGGTTAGTGTTTAACTAGAATCCTCAGAAGGAGGAGAATAATCGTCAAATTCGTATGAATATTCAGACTCGCAGTCTCACTGTCGGCAGGTAGCCATGTCTAGCTGCGCGTGCATATAGCTGTGATGTTCTGACGACAATACTGCATTGTATCCTTAAACGGACATTGACACGTAAACCAGCAGTCTACGTTATTGATTAATTTATGCATGACTTATACGGACTTATGTTCTGCTCCTATTTGAAATGATCATCCTGTGTGTACATGTGATTAAATATTACGGACTCAACCTGAAGGCATTAATTACTTCATTAATGTTGCTGAGTTCAAGTTACATTAATTACTTCTTCATACCATGCTACTGAGTTGTATGAACGCTTCACCCTAATTCGCGTAATAATAAACCAAGCACGATGAACAAGAGATCACTAAAGTAACCATACTCAGTGCATGATCTTCAACCGGCAAATAACTCAGCAACAGTTAACAGGTTTATAAAGTCTGTCTCTTTTTCGTAGTGAACGTAACAACAATAAAAATTTATGTGTAAAAAAAAAAGGGGGGGGGGTTGGGGGGGGGTGGGGGGGGGGGGAACGAGCCAACTGCTTTATTCAAGTGGCCGCTTCAGAAATCGACAATTGTTTGCCTTCAACCTTGACTGAAAAAAGCACGAAGTCAAAAAAAAAGGAACATTGAAGCCATAACACAAGCTGTGATGGGTGAATTAATTCTTCGCGTACAACTTTTTAGCCAATCAGACAAGGCCCAGCCGAAGATCGATGCTCTATTTGTTTACTAAAAAGCAGGTTTCAGTTTCACAAGTCCATCATAACTCACGTTAAAATTTTTCTTAAATGCATGTTCAAGGTTGACGTTTTCGCATTTGAATGCACTTGTACAGCTAATATTATTAACGCTTCATTCAGTGGCGGCGCCAGAAGGGCCCGCTGAGCTGTAGTACTATTTGAAGTCTAATTTACGTGTGTAACATTTTATTTGCTAGATACGCTTTCCAAAGCTGCAGATGGTTGCAGTTTGTTGCCTATTTTATCTCAGCATTTAATTAATTTGAGGACATAAAACCCTTTTCATTCTTTCTTTCCTTTTCTTTTTTTTTTTCGGTACTTAAAAAGCACGAAGACACCGATAGACCTCATCACACCTCCTTCCCCCTCCTTAGTAGGAAACTACACCAAAGCGCTTCATGTACTTTTGACAGAGTTGTCTTCAAGTCTTTCCTGACAAGTCTTAAGCCGAGGCTCGTATCTTAGTACAAATCTCAAGTCGAGTCTCAAGTCCCTAACGGTAGCTTTCAAGTCGAGTCATGAGTCAAATCTCATTTTTGATCTACAACTGTTTACAGTCACAATCGTTTTTATTCAAACAATCACACCAATCGCTACAGATAATAATGAAAAATTAAAATCTATTTTTAGTACTTTATTTACGGACTGCTTTCTTTTAATCAAACTCTGGTGTGACACATATTTTACCGAATGGAAGAAAAACCATTTTCAATTTCTCCGTAAGTCACATTATGCACGAGGACGGCGAAGTTGGATCGCTAAAACTGGCAAGTTCCGAGTCGAGTTGATTCGGTTTTTTTTCCCCTATATTGCATGACCTATTTTTCGGTGTTTTCGCATTGCGCATATAAACACAAACATTTATTGAAATACTCGAATGATATCGTACAATATTGACCGGAAGAACGACATCTGCTTTTAGATAATGTCCCAGGATAGCGGATGACAGTATTGAGTCCAACAAGATTGAGGGAGAACAAGTAAAGGGGAAAAAAAAGCTTTTATGGATTCACTTTTTCCTCTGTTACCAGATGCACCCAAAAAGCGAAAAATAAATTTTCCACACATCTACTGTACTGGATAAAAGTTGATGACCAGTTATTACGAAATATACGTTCGTCATATCTTTCTCAAGAAAAATGTATATCTGCTTTTTAGAAAGACAGAAAAAAACCTACACATTAAAACATACAAAAGCTGCTTATCATAATATTGTCTTGTCAGTATCTCTCTTCGTTCAGAAAAATAAAACGTTTCGGGCTATGTTGCCCTTCGCATCAAAACAGTTACGTTGGGACGAGGGAGAAAACCGGGTTATAAACAATAATTAAGGCGCAATGTAGATGGCGTTGTTTGATTCGCATCAGCGTCGCATAGCGGCTGACTCTTGCAAGCGGATTACGCATAATAACAGGCGTGTGCATTTTAGCGAGTTCATTGACCTTAAAATTTAGGACAGCCTCCTCAAGTTTCTCACACTTTTGGAATTAGTGAATTCTGACCTCGGTGACCCTGAGATGTTAGGTTGAGTAGACAGGAAGCAATGTACGCATGTCTTGTGGAAAACTTAACTAAGTGAAGGAAAGAAGCATTGGTTCCAATTTGCACCTGGTACTGTTTACACACGCACGTACATCAACACAAGAGTCAACGTTCATAGACAAATGGAGTGCATGTGGAGGGGAGGAATGAGCTGTGATTTGCTGAGAGACTTCAAACACTCAATACCCCTAATGAACATAAGCCTTCAACAGACACATCGTCGCCCTATTACTGCTTTATTCCATCTCCACTGAAGCATGTTTTGAGAAATACGCATCCAAAGTTTTTGGGGTATCAGTTGAATATGAAGGAGTTATCTCAATAAAATGAAATTTTGCACGATAATCGAAACTTGAATGTATCTGAAATAAAAAATTAGAATATGGCAATATTCTAATATATTAGTCAGGTTGATTGCCATAGCTTGTGTTTGTTAAGAAAAATGGAAACACCACATTTCGGGAGTGTTAACATATTTTCTAAGTCAAAACAAAGCACTGGCTTGCTTTTGTTATTTCTGTCCTTTTCTCCGTCAGCGTCAGCTTTTTTCAACATTGTTCTGGTGTATTTCTAATACCTCTTTATCTTCAGACATACTTCTACCATTGCATACATGCCACACGCTATGGTTTACCCATAATCTGTACGGGGTGTTTGCGTTTTCAGATGTGTACGGCCCGTACAAACGTCTGTACGGGTTTTTTCGCCTAATTATTAAACATACATATAAATCGATCGTCTTGTGCCACTACCGTAGCCGTAATTTGCGTCATTTTTAATGTTATTTGCAAGAGAGTTAGCTTCTGTTTCCGATCTTTATTTAGTAATGGGTGTATCCGCGTTTATTTTCTGTGAATTTTTTAAATCGCAATCAATCGGCATCGAACACGCGGCCATTTTCTCTCTAATTTTAATGGATTCTGACTCCGATGCGATGACAAGGAGATCTTTGTCTTTATTAGCGCTAATATCGGTTCTCAGAATATGGGTGATGGCAGAGATTGAAACGAAAGTAGAATGTTATTGCTAGTATGTATAATTTTAGGGGTTAGGATTAGGTTTATCGGAAAGATTTAGGGTTACGGCCGAATGTCACTGCTGACGAGGGCGTTTGTTGCTTTGCTACTGATGATGGGTGTAACGAAAAGATCGTCATTTGATTTGTATTGGTCAAATGACTTTCATTGAGATGCAAAGGAAAATGATTCTTCGTTTGTTGGTTTTTTTTTTTTTTAATTAAAAAAAAAAAATTTTAATTAAAAAAAAAAATTTTAAATCGTTTTTTTCATCTTTCCATACCTATCTTCCTATCACATCTAACATGTACACAAACAAATTTTATATCATCAGATTCATCATTCATTTATTTCTATACAGTCCAAAAATTAGAGCAATTGACCAAAAACAATAGAATTTACAAGTCATCCACTATAAAAAAGGGGGTGTTGTGAAAAAGAATGCAGCTGCAGGGCACATTTTCGGGAAAACAATTGTTAAAACCCATCTTTCTAGGGGTGTGTGGTTATTTTATTTCGTGCTTATTCATGCCTCTTGCGTTTGCACGACTGTTTATGTGTATCCAATATTGGTAGTAATGTAATATCCAGGGTTCTCTCTTTACGTGCCTGGCGAATAAACAGTAACTCTTAGTATTAACTTACTTTGTGCACACATCTCTTTCTCCAATGAAAGTAATAATAACTGAGTGACGGTTCTGTAACTTTAATACACATTACAACGAACTTCACATTAGACCCATTGATGTGGTCAGGCAATAAGAACACAATCAATATTAATAATAATAATAAAAGTCACTCAGTTGCATGAACAATTATGAATGTTAAATATGCCATACATTATAATACTTCCATGTAAAAACAGGAATATACATTGGGGCTTTCCACACATACCCAAACACACATATGTGCCGCCTAACGGCTGGTCACTCACTGCTTCTCCTCGCTGCTAAACTCTCTCTCGTTTTTTTACCTGCCTTGTTAGCAAAACTTCCCCAGCCAGTCTCATCACGTGACATAGAGTGGCTATTTGGGTGAAGTGGCAAAGTGCCAAACTAAGCGTTAAAATTAATGCATTTTCTACTCCCAACATTGCCCCCCTGTTCCCGAGCAGAAACCAAGGGTTTTCGCTTGAGAACAGTGGATAGTTAGCCCAAGAACTATTAATCTATTAGAAAAGAAAAATCCTACTGTTCAGAATAATATATATGAAGTATTAATTGTAGTGCAAAATGACATGAAAACAGATATATGTAAACAGTGTAGACAAAATATAATCCAATGTTTCAAAATTGCAATTAAAGTCATAACATGAATGTTTCAATAGTATATCACCTGAAAAACAAAACAAGATCAGACAATGTCAACATCTGGCACAAACAATTTCACTTTCCAGTTACATTCCTTGACAATAAGTCTGCCAGAAAGTTTTCTGATCCCTTGATGGGGATAATTGTATATCTATATTCTTGGATAAGCAAGAACCATCTGTGTAATCTACTGTTTGTCGTAGTTTTTTGATTTAGGGATGTTAGTGGACGGTGATCCGTCTGGAGGTAGAAGTGTGCGCCAAGTAAATAGCGTGATAACTTGCCCATACACCAAATGATGGACAAGAGTTCTCTTTCACTGGTGGAATACCGAGTTTCTGCTGGTAGCAAATTTCTGCTTACATACAAGCATGGATGTGGAGTATCATTGAACCATTGCAACAGGCAACCACCAATGCCAGTCTGAGAAGCATCAGTCCTCAGAAGAAATGGCATAGTGATATTAGGTAACATCAAAATAGGTGCCTTGGAAAATACAGTTTTAATTTTGTTCAAAGCTCCACTGCAAGTATCAGACCAAACAATTTTATTAGGAGCTCCCTTTTTAGTCAAAGATGACAGGACAGAAGAAATAGATGAAAAGTTCGGAATTAACTTGTGATAGAAGTTAATGAGTCCTAACATGCTCCTAACCTGTTTCTTTGTCCGAGGGATATCTAATTCTAATATGCGTTTGACAGTGTGCTCATCAGGGTATAACATGTGGTTACCAACACGGTGACCAAGAAATGAATTTCTCGACAACCAATCTGAACCTTTGAAGGTCTAACTGTCAAACCATGCTTTCTGAGTAGCATTAATAAAGATTTTAATCCTGTGATATGTTCTTGCCAAGAACTATGGAATAAACAGATGTCGTCTATGTATGTGATGACATCAGATCTATCCCCTAAGAGTCTCCGCATCATGCGCACAAAAGTCGCAGGAGCATTGACAAGGCCAAAACACATATAATTCCATTGGAATAAACCATATGGAGTCATAAATGTGGTTAGTGGTTTGCCTTTATCAGTTAAAGGGATCTGCCAATATCCCTTGGAAAGATCTAGTTTGCTAAAATATGTAGCCTGGGATAGTTGTGATAAGAGATCCTCCAAAACAGGCATAGGCTCGGCATCTGTGAGAGTGACATTGTTAAGACGTCTAAAATCAATGCAGATGCGAAGAGATTTGTCCTTCTTTCTAACTAGAACCATAGGAAAAGAATAGGATGATTCAGAAGGAGAAATGATGCCCATGCATAGCATATCCTTAAGTTCACTATCCACCTGAGATCTGTAGTTTAAGGGTATAGTATACGGTCTGAGTTTGATAGGGTGATCGTCAGTCAATGTAATATCATGAGAGATAACATCAGTGCGACCTGGAAGTTCAGTCAGCACATCAGAGAAAGATTCTAAAACAGCAAGAGCCTGTTCTCGATAACTAGAATCTAAATCACCTGATACAGTTACATCTCTCCAAGATTCGGAAGATGTTAAAGGCAGCAGAGGAAAATTAAAAGAAATATCGCTCGCTGTAGAATCATCAGATTCCACAACAGCTGACAAAGTCTGTCGAACTGGTTCATCAGAAATACTGTCTAAGATAGGTTCTAACTCTGCAGGGCGCTCCACATACAATTTTAACATATTAATGTGAAATGTTTTAACTTTGCCCCTTATGTCAATGGCATAATCTACATCAGTTTTCTTCTCAACCACCTTAAAAGGGCCCTGCCAGGAAATTAGCAGTTTATTTTCCTTGGTTGGAAGAAGTAGCCATACTTGTTCTCCTGGTAGGAACGAACGTAATTTTCGAGATTGGTTGCAGCGCACTCTCGACCTCTGTGAAGCATTACGTATCATACCTGATGCATAAGTACATGCATCTACAAGGCGTTGTCTGAGATCAATGACCAGTTCATAGCTGGTGCGGACAGTAACATCCTTCACTGATCCCAACAACAAATCCTTGAGTATGTGCATAGGACCTCTAGGGTTGGCACCATATACCAACTCAAATGGCGAAAAGCCAGTGCTCTCATGGGGCACTTCTCTGTAAGCAAATAAGACTGCTGGTAACATTCGGTCCCAGTCACGAGGACATGTCTCGGTGACTTTGCCTAACATCTGCTTCAACGAGCCATTGAAACGCTCGCAAACGCCATTGCTTTCCGGATGGTATGGGCTTGTGAACAAATGCTTAATTGCTAACATGTTCTCAATATCTTTCATCATTTGAGACATAAATTGAGTACCACGATCTGATAAGATTTCATCAGGAAATCCTATGCGACAAAAAATAACAAATAAAGCATCAGAGACAGCTGCTGAGGTGATAGTCTTCAATGGTATGGCCTCCGGCCAACGTGTACATAAGTCTATACACGTTAGGATATATCGATATCCTCTATCTGACATGACTGACATAGGACCAACTATGTCAATTGCAATCTTGGTGAAAGGCGTAATGGCACATCAGTGACTTGTAAGGGTGCAGCGTGGTGCTTGCCCCTACGTGCTACCTTTTGACAAGTTGTACATGACCTGCAGTATAGCTTTACATCTCTGTTAACACATGTGGCCGGGGGAGTGGACGGGAACTGCACCAAATCAAGTTAGATGTGAATGGGCTTGGTCACGGTGACAAATCAAGTCTAGTGTGACAGGGTGAGAATGGGGTGGAATCTTTTATCAATGTTCATCTGTTGTTTTACTGGCGACTGCCAGAGATGGTGATTACAGAATAGGAATTCAACCCAGGTGATTCTTTTGGAGACTCGTAACTGTGTTTATGTTTTAGGCTGCATGATCGTAGAAAATATGGTAACATTTTTTTCTCAATTACCTGATGTAAACAAACGACACTTCCTACTGACGTTCATGAATTAAGTTCAAGCTGGATTAAATATGAATGAACACCTTTATTAAGTGTCTGTAACCTCTGACAACTTCATGATAGTTCATAAATACATGTGCTTCTGTGGTATACAAACCAGTCATCCCAAGAAATAACACACAGCCATCGAACTTACAAGATGGTCCAAAACCCCAAAATCACTGCCTCGCTCGTCTCGTGCCTAAAACCAACTCACTTAACTCCCTTCTCTCAAACCATCACTTCCGTCCTAGCTACTGAGCAATTCGACCCCAAGTTCGATGACGTCATTCCTGAACACTTTAATTAAATCACTCATAGGATTTGTGACTAGTGCTATTACACTAACTAGACACGCTCAAATACTTAGTGTTAAATCTTGCTAAGTATTCTTACCCTAACTATAATTAAGTGGCAGCACCTTAGTGTTAATCCGACGTAACAGTCCGTACTGTCACATGCGTCCGGGGCCACTAAAGTGTATCCCGTAGGAGACACTTTATTCCCTAGAAAAAAATTTACTAACTCTAAAAAAAAATTTTTGGGATTCATGTATCCCACCATAAATCATGTCAGAAGGACTACAATAAACAATAGATGGGAATAATGGATGAAATAACACCATTAACGTTTCACACAAAAAAATCGATCATGAAGGGGTAGGGACTGATGGACATAACATAAACGAGGGGCACATGGAAAACAAAAACAAAAAAACTATGGAGGTTATGGTAGCTACAAATAGTACTAATAAGTGGCCAAAAAAAATATATGACCAAAATAGAACAGTAACTAACATTCATTAACGAACTAACGAAACGCTTTATGGATTTATAGTCATCAATATCTCTCACACTTGTGCGAATCATAAAACATAAAATAACATGACAAGCGAGTTAACGTCGCAAGGAAAAAAACTGGCAAAAAAATATGGCGGGTGCACATAAAAAGGCTGTCACCCTACACTTCACTGAAGTGGGTGATGAAAAAAAAATATGAATGGAACAAATGGACATAGAACCACAAAACTTGGTGGCAAAGTATGGGCAAAATGGATAAGTGTCATTAAAAAATGACTTTGCCGGTGTAACAATAACCGGAAACAATGAATCGAATGGAAACATGGTAATCAACGGACAATGGTATAGAATATATAAATGGGCAAATAGTTAAATCACATGTATGAGTGTCGGTGTAACAATAACTGAAAATGCAAACAATCATAATGCAATATGGTGTCATCATCATAATGAATCGTGAATGATGCCAACATTAGTGGCGGGTGAAGATGTAGGCCTACATTAGTTAATCACTTTTATTTGGTACAACAGAACGATGTAAACCTTAAAAAAATCTGGGCAAAATCTTACGTCAGAAACATGGCAAAAAGAAAAAAAAATCGTAGGGGTACAAAAGATGATTAAAAAAATGAGATCAGACAAAAATAATGTGACATAATGACGCTAACGCGTAAAAAAGCGTGTAAAAAGGGAACGTTGTAAAAAGGGAACTACATCAACTACAATATATCAGGACTGCAGACATCTTCTGAGTTGGTGGATCTCCATCAGCAGTGGTCGAAAGATGTCGTGAGGGAAATGTTCATGTACTGGCAGATTCGGCAATGTCTTTCTTGCGGACGAAAATGTAACAGCTCTCCATAAATAACGGCTGTTGGACTTTCCTATCTGAACTGGAAATGCGTAAAGTGTGTAACCCAGATGTTCAAGGATGCGTAACGATTGGGTCTTCCCTCTATAAGGACGTTGCCGAGTATGTTGACTCTTGTAGAACATGCAAGCAGCGCAACATGCGTCCTCTGCGTATCCCTACCCAAATGATGTCTCTGACACATTTTCCCATGGAATGCGTCAGCGTTGATCTCTCTGGTCCCTACCCCCTTTCTCAGTCCGGTAATACCCATGTCTTGCATTTTGTAGACCAGTACTCTGTCTGGCCCGAATGTTTTCCACTCCGTGGCATCTTCCTCTGAAGATGTTACTGAAATCTTCCTTAATTCTTTTGTGCCTCGCCACGGTTATCCTAAGACTATTCTTTCGGATAATGGGAAGCAATTTACAGGTCGCCCTTTCCATTCTACTCTTGCAGCCATTAATATCAGACATAAGATGACCAGCTTCTATAGGCCTCAGTCAAATGGTCGCAATGAAAGAATGCATAAGACTCTTCATGACATTTTCTCCAAATTCACAGCTGATAATCCGCAGTATTGGGATGTTTATATACCCCAAGCACTTGAGGCTCTGCGTGTGTCAATGTGAATGATACAACTGGTTTCTCGCCATTCTACCTCTTGTATGGCAGGGAACCACGTCTACCTTTGGATAATCTCCCTACTCCTCAAAGGAAATATATGGGCGATAATCCCATTGAGATTATCCTGCGACAAAAACGTACCGCCCACCAGCAAGTTCACCATAACGCTCTCAAGACGTCTGAGCAACCCCGTAAGCTACAAACTTGGGCTCTGAATTTACAGAGTTATGATGCTACCATTGAGCATATCCCAGGAGAACATAACACTGTAGCTGACCTTCTGTCTCGGATTCCATATGATACTTGTACAGACCCCTCCTATTCTTCTAAACCGGATCCTAAGGCGTCATCAGACCTTGATGATAACGCCAGATATATCCGTGTCATAAATGCTGACTGTCCTCCTGTCATTTCTGATCATGAAAATCTCTCTAGCTCTCCTGATGAGCTCCTCTTTCCTTCTTTCACTGCGAAGGAACAACTTCGAGATCCTGCACTCCTGCAAATTCGATCTCAGTTTCAGCGTGACCCAAAAATCTGTTTCTAATTACAATTCACATCTATTCAGTCCTCTGATAACGTTTCTTACTTCTTTAACCCTAAATGTCCAGATAAACTCCTCATCTGTCTTCCTAAACATCTTATCCCTCGTGTTCTCCATGATTTTCACGATTCTAATGGCCACATGGGGCGAGATAAAACACGAGACATTATTTCTAAACGATATCCTGGTCACGGCACCAAATCAAGTTATGTGGCCGGGGGAGTGGACGGGAACTGCACCAAATCAAGTTAGATGTGAATGGGCTTGGTCACGGTGACAAATCAAGTCTAGTGTGACAGGGTGAGAATGGGGTGGAATCTTTTATCAATGTTCATCTGTTGTTTTACTGGCGACTGCCAGAGATGGTGATTACAGAATAGGAATTCAACCCAGGTGATTCTTTTGGAGACTCGTAACTGTGTTTATGTTTTAGGCTGCATGATCGTAGAAAATATGGTAACATTTTTTTCTCAATTACCTGATGTAAACAAACGACACTTCCTACTGACGTTCATGAATTAAGTTCAAGCTGGATTAAATATGAATGAACACCTTTATTAAGTGTCTGTAACCTCTGACAACTTCATGATAGTTCATAAATACATGTGCTTCTGTGGTATACAAACCAGTCATCCCAAGAAATAACACACAGCCATCGAACTTACAAGATGGTCCAAAACCCCAAAATCACTGCCTCGCTCGTCTCGTGCCTAAAACCAACTCACTTAACTCCCTTCTCTCAAACCATCACTTCCGTCCTAGCTACTGAGCAATTCGACCCCAAGTTCGATGACGTCATTCCTGAACACTTTAATTAAATCACTCATAGGATTTGTGACTAGTGCTATTACACTAACTAGACACGCTCAAATACTTAGTGTTAAATCTTGCTAAGTATTCTTACCCTAACTATAATTAAGTGGCAGCACCTTAGTGTTAATCCGACGTAACAGTCCGTACTGTCACATGCGTCCGGGGCCACTAAAGTGTATCCCGTAGGAGACACTTTATTCCCTAGAAAAAAATTTACTAACTCTAAAAAAAAATTTTTGGGATTCATGTATCCCACCATAAATCATGTCAGAAGGACTACAATAAACAATAGATGGGAATAATGGATGAAATAACACCATTAACGTTTCACACAAAAAAATCGATCATGAAGGGGTAGGGACTGATGGACATAACATAAACGAGGGGCACATGGAAAACAAAAACAAAAAAACTATGGAGGTTATGGTAGCTACAAATAGTACTAATAAGTGGCCAAAAAAAATATATGACCAAAATAGAACAGTAACTAACATTCATTAACGAACTAACGAAACGCTTTATGGATTTATAGTCATCAATATCTCTCACACTTGTGCGAATCATAAAACATAAAATAACATGACAAGCGAGTTAACGTCGCAAGGAAAAAAACTGGCAAAAAAATATGGCGGGTGCACATAAAAAGGCTGTCACCCTACACTTCACTGAAGTGGGTGATGAAAAAAAAATATGAATGGAACAAATGGACATAGAACCACAAAACTTGGTGGCAAAGTATGGGCAAAATGGATAAGTGTCATTAAAAAATGACTTTGCCGGTGTAACAATAACTGGAAACAATGAATCGAATGGAAACATGGTAATCAACGGACAATGGTATAGAATATATAAATGGGCAAATAGTTAAATCACATGTATGAGTGTCGGTGTAACAATAACTGAAAATGCAAACAATCATAATGCAATATGGTGTCATCATCATAATGAATCGTGAATGATGCCAACATTAGTGGCGGGTGAAGATGTAGGCCTACATTAGTTAATCACTTTTATTTGGTACAACAGAACGATGTAAACCTTAAAAAAATCTGGGCAAAATCTTACGTCAGAAACATGGCAAAAAGAAAAAAAAATCGTAGGGGTACAAAAGATGATTAAAAAAATGAGATCAGACAAAAATAATGTGACATAATGACGCTAACGCGTGTAAAAAGGGAACTACATCAACTACAATATATCAGGACTGCAGACATCTTCTGAGTTGGTGGATCTCCATCAGCAGTGGTCGAAAGATGTCGTGAGGGAAATGTTCATGTACTGGCAGATTCGGCAATGTCTTTCTTGCGGACGAAAATGTAACAGCTCTCCATAAATAACGGCTGTTGGACTTTCCTATCTGAACTGGAAATGCGTAAAGTGTGTAACCCAGATGTTCAAGGATGCGTAACGATTGGTCTTCTCTCTATAAGGACGTTGCCGAGTATGTTGACTCTTGTAGAACATGCAAGCAGCGCAACATGCGTCCTCTGCGTATCCCTACCCAAATGATGTCTCTGACACATTTTCCCATGGAATGCGTCAGCGTTGATCTCTCTGGTCCCTACCCCCTTTCTCAGTCCGGTAATACCCATGTCTTGCATTTTGTAGACCAGTACTCTGTCTGGCCCGAATGTTTTCCACTCCGTGGCATCTTCCTCTGAAGATGTTACTGAAATCTTCCTTAATTCTTTTGTGCCTCGCCACGGTTATCCTAAGACTATTCTTTCGGATAATGGGAAGCAATTTACAGGTCGCCCTTTCCATTCTACTCTTGCAGCCATTAATATCAGACATAAGATGACCAGCTTCTATAGGCCTCAGTCAAATGGTCGCAATGAAAGAATGCATAAGACTCTTCATGACATTTTCTCCAAATTCACAGCTGATAATCCGCAGTATTGGGATGTTTATATACCCCAAGCACTTGAGGCTCTGCGTGTCAATGTGAATGATACAACTGGTTTCTCGCCATTCTACCTCTTGTATGGCAGGGAACCACGTCTACCTTTGGATAATCTCCCTACTCCTCAAAGGAAATATATGGGCGATAATCCCATTGAGATTATCCTGCGACAAAAACGTACCGCCCACCAGCAAGTTCACCATAACGCTCTCAAGACGTCTGAGCAACCCCGTAAGCTACAAACTTGGGCTCTGAATTTACAGAGTTATGATGCTACCATTGAGCATATCCCAGGAGAACATAACACTGTAGCTGACCTTCTGTCTCGGATTCCATATGATACTTGTACAGACCCCTCCTATTCTTCTAAACCGGATCCTAAGGCGTCATCAGACCTTGATGATAACGCCAAAGAAATACTTGTCATAAATGCTGACTGTCCTCCTGTCATTTCTGATCATGAAAATCTCTCTAGCTCTCCTGATGAGCTCCTCTTTCCTTCTTTCACTGCGAAGGAACAACTTCGAGATCCTGCACTCCTGCAAATTCGATCTCAGTTTCAGCGTGACCCAAAATCTGTTTCTAATTACACTATTCAGTCCTCTGATAACGTTCTTTACTGGATTAACCCTAAATGTCCAGATAAACTCCTCATCTGTCTTCCTAAACATCTTATCCCTCGTGTTCTCCATGATTTTCACGATTCTAATGGCCACATGGGGCGAGATAAAACACGAGACATTATTTCTAAACGATATCCTGGTCACGGCACCAAATCAAGTTATGTGGCCGGGGGAGTGGACGGGAACTGCACCAAATCAAGTTAGATGTGAATGGGCTTGGTCACGGTGACAAATCAAGTCTAGTGTGACAGGGTGAGAATGGGGTGGAATCTTTTATCAATGTTCATCTGTTGTTTTACTGGCGACTGCCAGAGATGGTGATTACAGAATAGGAATTCAACCCAGGTGATTCTTTTGGAGACTCGTAACTGTGTTTATGTTTTAGGCTGCATGATCGTAGAAAATATGGTAACATTCTTTTCTCAATTACCTGATGTAAACAAACGACACTTCCTACTGACGTTCAGGAATTAAGTTCAAGCTGGATTAAATATGAATGAACACCTTTATTAAGTGTCTGTAACCTCTGACAACTTCATGATAGTTCATAAATACATGTGCTTCTGTGGTATACAAACCAGTCATCCCAAGAAATAACACACAGCCATCGAACTTACAAGATGGTCCAAAACCCCAAAATCACTGCCTCGCTCGTCTCGTGCCTAAAACCAACTAACTTAACTCCCTTCTCTCAAACCCTCACTTCCGTCCTAGCTACTGAGCAATTCGACCCCAAGTTCGATGACGTCATTCCTGAACACTTTAATTAAATCACTCATAGGATTTGTGACTAGTGCTATTACACTAACTAGACACGCTCAAATACTTAGTGTTAAATCTTGCTAAGTATTCTTACCCTAACTATAATTAAGTGGCAGCACCTTAGTGTTAATCCGACGTAACAGTCCGTACTGTCACACACAGGGCCAATAAAAATTTGAGGTGACACGAAACAGAGTACGCTTAATCCCCATATGACCAGCTAAAAGCGAGTCATGGGCAGTAATCAATACAATAGGTCTAAAAATCTTTGGAATAACTACCTGTCTCCTGACTAAAACATAGTTGTCAAAGCATCTAGTCAGTACTGAGTTCTTAAATTCAAGCCAATAACGTGAAGTTTTTGTCTTCTTCACATGCTTGCTCTCTGCTAGAGCAAACAATGGTTGCAAAGCAACATCTTCGCGCTGTTTGGTCGCGAACGACTGGGGGGAAACATTATGAACATTCTGAAGAGATGCTCTCTCACTAAATGGTATAGCTGGCTCTGTCTTGGATTCAGCGGCATGCTGGGCCCTAGTGACCACAGCGTTAGCCAACATTGGGTGAGATTCAACCCATTTATGTATCTCCTCTGGGGAGCAATCCTTAATACCTGGTATATTACCAAGGATAATGTCTGATACTGGTTCATCAAGGACACATGCCCTTACCTTACCTGTAAAGAAGGGTGTGGCAATATCTATTTCTGCCACTGGGTAACACTCTATACTCCCACCAAATGTTATGCACTTCACTGTTTTACCAGTAAAGGCAGATTCATCAATTAGCGATCTACGGACTCCGACAGTGGTACAGCCAGAATCACGAAGGACACTTACATGCCTGTTATACAGAAAACCAGTATATAACGTGAGGCGTCCCACGTTCTCACAAGATGACATAGCAGGTAGAGCATGCCCGCAGATCAATCTGGGTTGTGAACCAGGTTGGAATAAAGATTTGCATCCATAACAATTTTCATCATTAAGTGAGCTAACAATACATGCATTGGCATGGTCGGCTCCCTTCTCATCATTCTTCTTTGCAGTTACGCATGCATTACCCTTCTCATGATTGCTATTGTCATTATGCCCACAGTGTTTGTTAGTACTGTTTCCATAGTATTTCTTGTAAGGTCTATTCCTAGCACATGACCAACATCTGCCTTTATTCCTATTACCACTGTAAGATGCATTGTCTTGTGTGGGTCTATGATCCATCCGTTTGTGATGCGTTTCCTCATTATGGCTAGAATTCTGCCGCCACTGACCTTGGTTTGAATAACCATAGTCTCGCCTCTGTGGGAAGTTAGATGGTGACCTCTGCCTTGGGAAGTTATATTTTCCTCGGTAGTTGGATCTATAACTTTGCCTTACTCTGCTGTCCACACTCTGTGATTGAGGTCTATGATCACCATTTCTAAAGTCATGACGAGCCAGACATACTGGGAGTGCGTCCTTTATAGTTGGTTTGTGAACCTCTTTATCTGGGTGAGCTGTCATATATTGTCTCCCAAGTATCTCCATTGCCTCAAGGTCTTTCGGTTTTCTTTCTTGAAAAAATGAGGCAAGATCGGTGCTACATGCCGACAACACCTTGTCACGTAACATTAGATCAAGTAAGCCAGTGAAGGTCTTATCAATTCCGGACAATTCTATCCATCTTTTAGAATATAATTTTATTAATGAGATAAATTCTCCAAAGTCAGCTTTCCTGCTAGGCAGACAGGAATGAAATTTATCACGGAATCCTGCTTCTGTAAGCTGAAATTTACGTAGCAATGTCTCCTTGACAACATCGTAGTCTTCTCTACTACCGCTGTCCAGAGCAAAATAAGCCTGTAGAGCGTCCGCTGTTAAAAAAATCGCATAATGTTGCACTCCATTGACCCTTGGGGATCTTCAACGCACTGACCTTGAGCTCAAAACGTTGTAAGAAACTATCGACGCAGTCGATTTTTTGGTTGAAATTAGGCAATCGTATCTGGTTTGTGGTCACAGGCGTACTAGATGATGTGTTTGGAGCGTCCAACTCCACTTTTCTTAGGGCTACAGCAACATCTATATCTTTCTGAATACGCAATTTCTCTATCTCCAAATCAGTTGCTTTCTGAGCAGTTGCAGCAGCTAATCTTAATTTTTCTTGCTCAGCCTCAATCTTTAGTTTTTCTTGCTCAGCGTCAATCTTTAGTTTTTCTAGCGCAAGAGCTTGTGCAAGATCTTTTTCTTTCTCTTCCATCTTCATTCTCTCCATTTGTTCTAACTTGTCCTTCTCCAAATCTTGTGTCTTTTTCTTCTCATCATGTTCTAACTGAAGACGTTTTAATTCACGTTCATTCTGTCTTTCAATTCTTGCATTATAGCTGTCAAATTGTGCAGTAGCAAACGCCTCTAGTTCCGCTTCTGATTTATTAAATTTAATCCCAATGTCTATAAAGTCCTGAAACGAAGACATGGTTTTCTCCCATAAACTACTTTCTGTTCAAAATATAGTGATATTTATAATGATGAACAATACAAAACTCAATACCTATGTAAGTCGTACAAACCCACCAAGGACATAATTAGAATGTGTTAAATTATGGTGATATTGTTAATGAACACTGTAGTGCTCAATACATGTTATAATTAAAAGAAGAAAAAAAAATATGCAAAATTATGCCATATATATCAATGGGTCCAGACAAATGTACAATGAAAAGATGAAGGCAATGATGTCAATGACAATGATGATGATGATGATGGTATATTTTCAAATACAACACACACAAAAACAAATTAAAATTAACTAAAATAAGACAACAAAAACAATATTCTATATTAACATGTAAAAAAAATAATAATTATTAGACACTACAAATAATTCACAACTAAAACGAAACAACCGTCACATTAACAATTAAAGAGAAGAAGGTATAGAAAGCACTATTACAACAACTGACAACGCGAGACATATATACAAAACAATAACAAAACGTGATACTTAACACCACATCTAAACAAAAATGAAATGTTCGCAATGCAAAAAAGGACTATCAGTATGAATGCGTCAAAGCGCTAAAATTCCTTAAATGCAAACCTCACATAAACCTATAGAAAATCACCTTTCATCATACTTCCGAAGATGAATGAAAAACAATGATACCTAAAAAAAAAAAATTGGCAACACTGAACATATAGAATAGAAAAAAGAAAAATAGCAAAGATGGAGCACGCTATGAAAGCACAAGAGGCTTTAAAGAAGCTTTTAAAATGCAGCTAAACGTATCGTAAAATGCAGACTAAAGTGTTTTGGTCTGAACACGGCGTAATTTAGTTTACACTGTCTCGCATGAATCAGGAACACCAAGCCAAAATAGAAACTATAGTTCTGAAAACTTGTTTTATAATATGTCGTCTGGTCGAACTATTTTATTTATTTCTTAATAATAAGGTCCGTAAAGTTTCTTTTATAGATTTATAAATGTTAGTACACGTATGGTCCCTGAAAGCCTTCAATGTTTTTGGAAAAATAGGTACTTCGTTTGTCTTTAAAATATTCCATCAACAGAAATCATGCGTGTTTGTTGACGTAAATTCCTGCTGCCGTTAAAGGTCACGGGGCGTGGCTAATTTGCCGCAGTGCGTCGAAAAGTTTCGCTTTGTACTGGAAGTTCATTTGCGCGACTGCTGGTTTCACCGTAGTTTTTGCAAAAAAGGTCGTTTGCAAGATATTTCATATACACGAAGAAAAAGTCATTGTTAAACAGCGCAGCACTTCAAAATAGCTTAAAACACGTTGCCTTAAAAGTGCATCTGAACTCCTGTTTTTAGTTCACTCATGTTATAGTTCAATTGATGCAAATGCATTTTAGATAACTTGGTGCACATAATTAATTCAGGCATTAAACATCGCGAGGCACAGGCTTGGCTTCCCATCTGTTAAAACCCATCTTTCTAGGGGTGTGTGGTTATTTTATTTCGTGCTTATTCATGCCTTTTGCGTTTGCACGACTGTTTATGTGTATCCAATATTGGTAGTAATGTAATGTCCAGGGTTCTCTCTTTACGTGCCTGGCGAATAAACATTAACTCTTAGTATTAACTTACTTTGTGCACACATCTCTTTCTCCAATGAAAGTAATAATAACTGAGTGACGGTTCTGTAACTTTAATACACATTACAACGAACTTCACATTAGACCCATTGATGTGGTCAGGCAATAAGAACACAATCAATATTAATAATAATAATAAAAGTCATTCAGTTGCATGAACAATTATGAATGTTAAATATGCCATACATTATATTACTTCCATGTAAAAACAGGAATATACATTGGGGCTTTCCACACATACCCAAACACACATCTGTGCCGCCTAACGGCTGGTCACTCACTGCTTCTCCTCGCTGCTAAACTCTCTCTCTCTCTCTCGTTTTTTTACTTGCCTTGTTAGCAAAACTTCCCCAGCCAGTCTCATCACGTGACATAGAGTGGCTATTTGGGTGAAGTGGCAAAGTGCCAAACTCGGCGTTAAAATTAATGCATTTTCTACTCCCAACAACAATGCAGCGTGCTAAAGGATAAGGTCCTATCAAACACAGGATTTCCTGGTCTGTTAGTGATAATTAAGCGCAGAAATAGACTAAATGATGACACGATCACATCATTTTTACAGTGCAAAATAAACTCAGACAAATATTGTTTGAGTTTTAAAATAAATGAAGACCTGTTTTAAAAGGCAAAGTCCCCATGCCTCTATGATGCAGCTGTAATAGAAATTTTTTTTACACGAATTAACTCTTTTGATACGTTTTTTCTGTCTTTTTTTTTTTTTGTACAGGTTTTGCTGGTCTTTGTACAGGGTTTTTGAATTTTTTGTACAGGTTTTTCATCTCCGAGGTGTGGCATGTATGCCATTGCAAGTTAACACCTAACATGTCTGTCTTTCTTTGAGGATAGAAAACTAATCTTGAATTCTGTATTGAATATTTGATCATGTTTATGTTTTTTGACATGCTGGATGCCTCTTTCCTCACAGTGGGTAACATAAAACACGTACAGCTTTCTGAGCTTAAGTTGTTTTTCAATGTACTCTTTTAGGGGTAGCTCAACAGTAATGTGAAGCTATACTAGGAAAAGAATTGGTGTGTTTCCGCCCTTCATGGAGGGTGACCTCACTAATTTTGTTTACATTTTTTCCTCTCACAAATGGCTTTGGTATGCCTGTATCAAGAGATCTTAACTCCGTATAGAAGTAGTTGAGTCACATCTGTGAGATACCGTACCAAGTTTGTTGAAGCAAAATACTTCGCACACTCTGACCCTTAACGCAGTGCAGGCTCCCTTCATGCCCCTTCTACTCTTATGGTGCATGCATCCATTACTTCAGCTCGTCCCCTTGCATTAAACCTGCACCAGATCAGCTTTAAAACAGCGGCGACAACTTCTTGTTTCTTCGCTGTCTCCATAGTGATTCAAAACATCGCGTGATGACTACGACTAGTTTGATTGGCAGATCAGGAGATGGAATAAAGCAGTATTAATATGATTGGAGTTAGAATAATTAAAATCCAACAAACATTGAAATTAAAATTATTTCTCTGGAAAATATGTTCTCACATAAGGGATAACTGTAAGATATTTTGTAGGACGATAAAGTAGCTTAAATGACGTCACTTTATGACCTCAGGTCAATTTTTGCCAAAAATGGAGATAGAATAAGGCAGTACTAAGGCGACGACATGCCTAATCCTCCTGTCACGTGCCATCAGTTCAAGCTCTTTCGATGTTTTCCTCATCATTTTCACTTCTGTCTCCAGTTCTCTTCTCCATGTGAGAGACTTGGCAGTGACAAATATTTTAAATACTTAAACAAGTAAAAGATAAGGTAAAGATAGTCCAATAGCAGAAACTGCCGTAGGAGAGTAAAGTGTTAGAGACTTCGCCATTCTAGGTCCAGCTTTATGGGATGGGATGAGCAAAAATAAACAAGTTCCAAAAATCCACTTTGGTGTTAACATGCGCTAAAAAAGCAGAACATGAATTTCCTATTTAATAAAAGTGGAAGGCCAGTTAATCACTAATTCGTCAAATTTTTCACAAAAATCATAAACTCTCTCTCCCTGCCTCTCTCTCTCTCTCTCTCTCTCTCTCTCTCTCTCTCTCTCTCTCTCTCTCTCTCTCTCTCTCTCTCTCTCTCTCTCTCTCTCTCTCTCTCACTCTCATATTCCATTTGGCAAGACAGCGTATTTGGTATTTCCAGGACAGACCCAGAATTCAAATACCTTTGAAGTTTACTTGATAAGGGCAATTTTAACCAGAAGAACATCGAGTAGTATCTAGCCCCAGACAAATTAAAGACTCAACCAGAATAGAGGTGATTGTGACCCACATTCGTAAAACACGACCGAGATTATTTCCGTAACGAGGAATTCCTAAAAGAAGTTACTAAATAAAAAACGAAAATGAATATGTATCAGGCACTCGTTAGAAAGAAAGAAAGAAAGAAAGAAAGAAAGAAAGAACAATAGACAACAATGTAAAATGGGGGTAGGCTCACCGGGGAATCGAACCAAGCACAGTCCGAACGGTACCATCGTACTGGTTGGTCAAAGAGCATGATTTGATAGATCTCTCTTGACGGACAGGGGATGGGGGTGGGAAGAAAACGCTATAAGCTAGAAAACTTACTGAATAACCCTGTCTCGTTGAAATTTAAAAAGCGGAATTCTCATGATTACATGTAGTTTTCCGCGTTAAATTTGAAAATCCACGGGCTAGCATATAATAATTCACTTTATTCGTGAACTGCATAAGATAGGAACGCGACATTTTATACTCGTCAAACGGCTCCTGGGTCGACCCAGCCCCTAATGGGTACCAGAGCTACTCTGGGAAGGTTAAGGCGGCCGGCGTGATGCCGACCACATCACCCCTCGTGTGCCGATGGTCAAGATAATATGGGCCTAACACCATATTCCCAATATGCCTCAATGGGCGTGTAACGGGTTCCTTTACCTTTTTTTTTTTTATGTGTATATATATGAGATCCTTATATGACCATCAGCTATGCACAATGTTACAATATACGTACGGGGAAATGAACCTGTCTGTGAGGCTAATTACATCCTCATTGACTCTTGAAATCATCCACACACTTCCCGGATTCCCCCTATGGTGAAACTTGTTGAGAACTGTCACGGGATTTGCCTCCCCTTTGCTCTGCAGTAGTGGTCCACCAGTGGCCAAAACTCGAGAGTATCTAAAATTGGTTTTCAAAGGTGTCTACCTTCGCACATTACCACTCTTGGCAGAGTTGTAGATAGAAGGATAATGATACTTCTATCTCAAGGGCATATTCCTAACATAATTCACAAGTCAAGAACAATGCTGCATAGGGCAGAACACTATTAACTTATATCTGATCCGTCACCTTTTGTGAAGTTTTAAGCAATGGTGTGGCGTGTTCGAGCCCCCAGCTGGTTCAATCCAGCGAAATTCCTGGTATAAGTATTTTTGGCTCTATGGCTGTAACTAACTATATATACTGAATCACATTAAAAACGCACCACCTGTATAATCCAGGAACAAAGTGTGAAATGTAAATATAATTGTTTACAAGTTTACATATTTGGAATCCATGCTGGTCATTAATTTGTACATTTGATTGTTATGAAATTCATTGCATTCTGTGCAGGCAAGGGAGAAAACCAAAAATGCAACCAATCAAAACAATTCATTCACACTATCCTCAGTATCTGGTATGTCCACCGTGTGCTTGCAAACAAGCTTGGCAGCGGCTCCGCATGGAACGCACAAGTCTCTGAAGGAAATTCCAGGGAATCAAGTCCCATTCACGTGTAAGAGCAGCTTCGAGCTGTTGCAGATTAGCTGGAGAACCTTGCATGTAGACTCTGCGTCCAAGCTCGTCCCACAGATGTTCTATAGGGGACATGTCTGGTGATAGGGCAGGCCAATCAATCGTCACAATGTTCTGCTGCTGTAGATATTGCTGCGTAATGCATGCGGTGTGCGCACGTGCGTTATCCTGCTGGAGACGCTGCAAGTCTGGATAATTTGTGAACGCAGGAGCAACCAATGCATCCAGAACCTCATCTCGATATGTCACAGCATTAACATTTCCATGGAAGACGTGAAGAGGCAAGCGATGGTGAAAACTGAATCCTCCCTAAATGTGAATACTGCCACCTCCAAATCGGTTGTGTTGACGAATACAGCAATCTGCAAAGCGCTCTCCACACCGTCGCCAAATCCGCATACGTCCATCAGCAAAGGATATGTTGAATCTGCTCTCGTCTGTGAATAGGACAGCATTCCACTGCAGTCTAGTCCATCTGACATGTTGCTCTGCCCATTGCAGGCGCTGCTGACGATGTCTGTGAGTCAAGTTTGGCCCAACATAAGGTCGTCCTGCAGTAAGGCCTGTATCTCTGAGTCGTCGTATGACTGTCATTCGAAAGACTTGCCCACGTCTACCCACTATTGCTCTTGCTGTTTGACTTGCCGGGAGAGAACGATTCCTTAGGTGACTCAGCACAATGTGACGATCTTGCGCAGGGGTAGTAACTCGTGGTTGGCCACTCCGAAACCTATCCCGGGCACTGCCAGTGGTTCCGTAACGTTCACTGAGACGTACAATAGTGCTGTGATGGCAATTCATCCTTCTGGCAATAGCCCGCGAGCTCATTCTGGTCTCCAACATACCAATGGCTCGTTGGCGGTCGTTTTCAGATAGTCGTGGCATTTCAAGCACATGTACTGGGTGTTTTGTCTCAACGGCCTTTTGATACCGAGTATACTGCCACAACGCGTACACATTTTCAGGGTCATAGCTGTTGGGAATCGTGTTGCACGTGTAACTTTCATTGTTTTCATGTAGTCTGTACACAAACCCGTGGGTTGAATCATGCACTTTCCATTCCAGCAGCCATTCGCTCTCTACCTCATGACAAACACGGGGAAAATCCATTCCCACACTTTTTTCCCCCAGCTTCTCGGCATCAGTATATATAATAGTGGTGCGTTTTTAATGTGCTTCAGTATATATATATAAGATTCTCGATCATACATGCGCTCTCATATCTATAATAACTGAAACAACTATGAATTTGTAAAATAACATATAACAAATTTAACAATCAATTAGTCTTTTACAGTCTAAAATAAATATGAAGTGATTGGTGAACTTTAGTTAAAAATTGTCTTCACTGAGACTTGTTAGAGGAGTTATAAAAAATGTCCTTAGCTGGTCTAAGTGAGTACTGCCGCCGTGCTTTTCGTCAATTCTTTTGTGATGAGGGCAGTCAGTGTCGAATCCCAGCTCTTGACTCACAAGATAGTGGCTAAGACTTTTACTTCAAACTGGCTGGTACTACAAACAGTCTTGTAGCTTCGAACTACGAACTTTAGACAAAATAAAAAGAACAAATGCCTCTGCTAAGTACATTGTGGACTGAAGATTAACAGGCTGTCCACCCACCAATTGGGTCTCTCTGAATTTTTATTCTCCTTGAGAATATACATCCTAGCTCAAGGAATATGATTAGAAATCACATTATTCTTCTGGTCACTTAAATGGGAAAATGTGCCTGGACAGCGCGAGTGCTATGGTTTTTGCCTGAACTAAGACTATAAAAATAAACATATCTCACAAAATGATACTATACACCCTAGGCACATGTGAGGTAATCCTCTCACTGCTCCTTTCGGAGTCTGGGGTGGATTCTGCTTTCGCTTTTCTGAGCGAACTGGCATAAAGCCAACACCAGCGCTTGCTGTAGTGGTTTATGAACATACCATTTTCATATGTTGAGGTTGCCAGCCTCCTATACATTGTATAACAACATAGCAAGTACAGACATGTCAATTTCCCATTGTAAAATAAATGTTTACACTTACCCCAAATTAACTTTATTGGGAACACAATCTACAGGCACAGATGAATGGACACAGCAACTATTATTAGATGCTTCGAACCCTTGGTCGGAGAAATTTAAGTATTCCTTTTATGACGGGTGCTCAGATTATTTAAGTCTCCAGTCTTGGTATTTAAAAATGCGGGTTTTCTTTTCTAAGTTACAAAGATGCCCAAATACTTCATCTGTCACTTATAATTTGGAATTCTAGTCCGATGCCTCTCTGGCTCCTGGGAGTTGCCAATTTGACGCTGCGATGCAGTCTGATGTGTGTCTCCGAATTTGCAAGATAATATTCTCATGTCCACTTCTGTCTCTTTAGAACTATGTGGGTCGGGGTGTGAAATCATTATTATTCCCCGCGTTTTAAAATATCAATTTTTAAATTTAAACTCGTGACCTCTTTCAAATATGGCAGTAATACTTCCGATTGCACTTGTGCAAACTTACGAACACATCGGTGAACTTATTTCCTGGCTAATACCTTTCCCAACATAATCTCCCCTTGTGTCAACAGTGACTGTCTCTATCAAAGGTTGCTAGACGACTTCAGTGATAATAGTATTATCAGCTGACCTGTCTAATTAGCCTTGTAATTTTACAATTCACACGGTGAAATGTAAACAAGTCTGGGAGTGACTAGGCAAAAATGTAGGTGCATAAAATGTGACAAATAATAGGACGATGAGTGAGGAAAATTAAGAAATAAGTCTGTAATGCAGAATGAGAGAACAAAGAATGTTGAAGGGCATACACAATATCGTCACAAAAACCCAGCATTTCACACTAAGCTAGGAGAAATCACTTGAGCCCCAGATATAATTCTTTGGCTTTGAATTGGTTGACTGCATGCAGAAGGATATAGACTGGGTTATGAGAACATCGACAACACACAACAGAAATGGAATCCAGTGGACTCTGACTAAGCAGTTGGATGATCTGGATTTTGCTGATGACTTGGCTCTTCTGTCCCATAATCGTAATTAGATGCAGGACAAATTGAAAACACTCGATGAGAGGTCACAGCAATTGGGTCTGAAAATACACAGGGAAAAGACAAAGATAATGAGAATAAATGCAGGTAATGATAACAGGGTTGAACTTGAAGAAGCACCAATACAAGATGTAGAATCGTACACATATCTTGGCAGCAATGTAGACAAAGTTGGAGGGACAAACAGTGATATCAAAATAAGAATACAAAAAGCAAGAGGAGCTTTCATTGCATTGGGAAATATATGGAGATCAAGAGAAATCGGATCCAACACGAAAATAAGAATCTTCAACTCAAATGTGAAGTCAGTCCTATTGTATGGCTCTGAGACATGGAGAACAACAAAGACAGCAACCAAAAAGCTACAGACTTTCATAAATGGGTGCTTGCGTAGAATAGAGGGATTAAAATGGTATGATAAGGTTACCAACGTGGAACTGATGACAAGAACTAGACTAGTGCCAGTGGAACAAGAGATGAGAAGACGACGACGGCGATGGATAGGACATACGCTGAGGAAACCTGTTGATAACATTACAAGGCAGTCCTTGTTCTGGAATCCCCAGGGCAAGAGAGGCAGAGGTAGACCAAGAAGCACATGGAGAAGGGAGCTGGAAACAGAGGTGAAAATGATGAGGAGAGCGTGGAACGAACTTGAGATGATGGCACGTGACAGGAGGACTTGGCATGTGTTTGTTGAAGGCCTATGCTCCTTTGGGAGTGGAGGGTTATGAATGAATGAATGCAGAAGGATATCACTGTAGATCCAGTGATAAGCAGGGGAAACTGAGAAGTGGCGCTGTGCAGGACGTTACAATTCCGTGGGAGAGCCCATAACCAGAGTACAGTACTTTAGCTCTGCATAGTTGGAGAGCCCCCTTGGATGGCGGGGAATGCACAGTATGCCATGCACTTCTTACTCCTAGCTTGGGACCACATGTGACGAACCTTTAAATGCAAGCCAAGCTAGAGAAACTGGAGCTCATGACTTCAACTCAACACGTTTCGGAATGGCAGAAAAGCCACAGGAAAAGCCTAGATCTACAGTGTAGATAATACCAAGGTGTCTTCAACTTGGTATTGGCTGCAAAAGAGCGAGAAGCTCATCAGACCTAGTTAAACAAGAAGAACATCATATACCGTATATATATTATGAAAACAGCCATAATTTTATCAAGGTACATCTTTAGCGAGCTCAGTGTTTTTAAAGTAGATCCCCACAGTCTCTGAGTTGCCAATCCCTACCTTAAACCGTTCATCTATTATGATTTTCTATCAATACCCTTTAGCTCCCCAAGGAGCATATGCTTTCAACAAACACATGCCAAGTCTTCCTGTCCTGTGCCATGCGCTCAAGTTCTTTCCATATTTTCCTCATCATTTTCACCTTGTTAAGCCCATCTGTCGAGGGGTGGTTTATTTATATTTTTCGCGCTTATTTATGCCTTTTGCATTTGCACGACTGTTTATGTGTATCCAATATTGGTAGTAATGTAATGTCCAGGGTTCTCTCTTTACGTGCCTGGCGAATAAACATTAACTCTTAGTATTAACTTACTTTGTGCACACATCTCTTTCTCCAATGAAAGTAATAATAACTGAGTGACGGTTCTGTAACTTTAATACACATTACAACGAACTTCACATTAGACCCATTGATGTGGTCAGGCAATAAGAACACAATCAATATTAATAATAATAATAAAAGTCACCCAGTTGCATGAACAATTATGAATGTTAAATATGCCATACATTATAATACTTCCATGTAAAAACAGGAATATACATTAGGGCTTTCCACACACGCCCAAACACACATCTGTGCCGCCTAACGACTGGTCACTCAATGCCCCTCCTCGCTGCTAAACTCTCTCTCGTTTTTTTTACCTGCCTTGTTAGCAAAACTTCCCCAGCCAGTCTCATCACGTGACATAGAGTGGCTATTTGGGCGAAATGGCAAAGTGCCAAACTGGGCGTTAAAACTAAGGCATTTTCTACTCCCAACACACCTCTGTATCTAGTTCTCTTCTCCATGTGTTTTTGGTCTACCTCTGCCTCTCTTTCCCTGTGAATTCCAGAACAAGGACTGCCTTGTAATGCTATCAACAGGTTTCCTCAATGTGTGTCCTATCCATAACCAGCGTCTTCTTCTCAACTCTTGTTTCACTGGCACTTGTCTGGTTCTTGTCATCAATTCCACATTTGTGACTTTGTCATACCATTTCAGTCCTTCTATTCTACGCAAGCACCCGTTTATAAAAGTATGTAGCTTTCTGGTTGTTGTTTTTGTTGCTCTCCATGTCTCATAGCCATACAATAGGACTGACTTCACATTTGAGTTGAAGGTTCTTATTTTCTTGTTGGACTTGATTTCTCTTGTTCTCCATATGTTTCCCAATGCAATGAACCTCTTGCTTTTTGTATTCTTATTGTGATATCACTGTCTGTCCCTCCAACTTTGTCTATATTACTTCCAAGATATGTGTACGATTCTACATCTTTTAGTGGTGTTTATTCAAGTTCAACCCTGTTATCATTTCTTGCATTTATTCACATAATCTTTTTCTTTTCCTTGTGTATTTTCAGGCCCACTTGTTGTGACCTCTCATCGAGAATTTTAATTTTCTCTTGCATCTGATTATGGTTATGGGACAGAAGAGTCAAGTCATTTGCAAAATCCAGATCATCAAGCTGTTTAGTCAGATTCCACTGGATTCCATTTCTGTTGTGTGAACATGATGTTTTCATAACCCAATCTATTGCTAGTAAGAAAAGAAATGGAGACAAGAGGCATCCTTGTCTCACTCCCGTTCTAATCCTAAACGGTTCTGTAAGTTGTCCTTCATGAAGAACTCTGCATGTCTTCATAGGTCTTCTTTATTATGATTTTCAGTACACATTATTTCTTTCATTTGTCGGGCACTGTTTTAAGTGCTAGATTCTGATTTCTGTCATCATGACCCGATGTTTCGCTTGTAAGCTAATGATGACTTGTACGAAGAATATTTCTAATGATGAGGTGAACTAAGACAGAAAGGCGGTCTTCTGAGATCAAAGATTTAACTTTTTTTTAAAACCCACGTTACGATCAGGTGGGCTTTTTTATGGACCAGACGTGCGAGAAAGAAAACTGAGAACCGATCTAAGTCCATACAAAAAGGATATGAATCGATACATGAATTTCTATTAACCAAATGTGTAAAGTCAAGGTTTACTTTAAGAAGAAAGTGTCATGTACTGCGACAAGATTAAACATCAACAGTTCACACAGGTTTATTATTGGCGCTCAAAGGACAACAACCTCGTATCCGTTGTCTCCCCTAGTCTTGGTAGTTCTAAAAAGTGGTGTCGTAGATTTCCGATAGGAGAATTAAGACTAGGTTTGGTCCCTTCTGAATAGGTTTGAATAGGTGATAGACTCAGTGAGAGTTAGTGAAAGGTAATAGAATTTCCACACACGTGAGATGATAGATTTTGATATAGTGGCTGTCTCTGAAAGCGAAAAGAATTCTTCTCTCTCTCACCTATCTTCTACAACAGTTGTTACAGCGTCAGACAGACTACACCAATATACATATTACGTATATTTCTATCACTCACAGGCACGCACATACACGTGACGACAGGTAAACACACAGACGTGGGAAAACTATAACAATGATATATATATTATCTAGAACGAGCTGACCAAACACGATTATTAAGTTCAAGAGCGATTTTAATATCAGGAAAAATCGGCTCACAACATCAAAGAAAGTACATCAAGGAAAATACATATACACATAGTCACAAAACTTCAAGGAAATGTTGCAAGGATGATAGCCCCGTTATGGTGTTAACTCTAGGTTTAGCCCGGCCCCGTTAAGAGAACAGATGATGGCGCCCGAGTCACAGATACATAGGGTTTGAGTCTAAGAGTTTTTCTTTGTTTTATCTCGTAATTATATGCACAGAGTTTGAAAAAAATCTGATTTAACCTAAGACAAAAACACAAGAACTCTAGCCTTAGCAACAAATTATGCAGATTGGAAAAAAAAAAATTAGGACAGCAACAGGGTGTCAAAGATATAATAGTGAAAATATCACTCAGACCAGCGTACACTCATTCATTCCACCATGGCTTCTCATTCAGGTACTCACGACTTTGCTCGCTGCCTCTTGGAACACACTGATTTTAGATCTTTACACAGACTCAAAAAAAATGCAGTCTTCTGCCAAGAAGTCCCCAGTTCCAAAAGACGTATTTAACTCGGAGTCTCCGGGAACGACTACTTGGGTGTGCAAATTTGTTCAAATGTCTGATTAAGTCACCTAACAATTACTCCAGGCGCGGGAGTTAGCAGAGCACAGTGTCAATGGCGTAGGTTTCTAGAAATGATGAATGTCAGGTCGGTGCCTTCCCTCAGTATAGGATTCACTTTAGTCACACCACAGATTTGTCCACAAATAATATATATATAGATAGTCGGGAAATGTTAGTTAATACTTGAAGTATTTCGCGCCACCAGGCAGAAAGATTACGTAGAGTTTTCTAGAAGAAATTTTAGATCTAGCTCCAAGGTCCAGTATTTATCATTACAGTCTTTGAAAACCCGTTATTGGGATATTAGTATTTCTGTCTAACTTGCACCGTCAGATCAGTGTTACTTGAGAAAACCCACGTGGTTCAAAATAAGGACTGTCTATTTCTTCACAAGTATGGAAACTACTACTAGGTGCTGGTAAAGTTAGGGTCACCCCAAAACTTTCACTGTGTGGAGGAAAAATAACACATATAATATAATAAACAGAATCTGAACTGGTTATAACTTACATTTAAACTTGCAAGCAGAGAGCTTTGCTTATCATTTAAACTTCCCGTGACGTAAGTTATAATTAAAAATCAGCAATCCTAATGAATTAGGAACACGTGCGTATTCCGTCACCATTCATGAGGCTCGATTCTAGAGTTTATACGTTAGTTTAGAAAAATACACTCGACTGAGTATTAGCAGTTAAATTAAATTCATAAATAGCTACAATTGCCGTTATAAGCTAGAAATTAAATTTTTAGTCTGCTTTCCACTGAATGCTTCCCTAGAAAATATAATAGCCTACCACTTTATTTCTCTTCTGCGCTAAAGAAATAGATTAAAATGAATTAAGCGATTTAACACTTTAACACTCACAAAATCTATATATCTATCATATTAATTACCTCAACCACAGAATTACAGGTAGTCGCACAACTTAAGAATAAAAATGCTGAAAATATTTCTGGAAGTCTAGAAGTTCGACAAATTGCCGAAACAAACTGAGATCTTCGCTAACAGCTATTCTGTTTACGAGCAACCTATCACTGTGAGTCTATGAGCGAGAATGAAATTAAAGTTTCAAACTTGGCCAATATCTTAAAATCAGACAAAGGGCCCAAACTTATTTCGCCAAGCGAAATTATCTCCCCTACTCCCAACATTTACGTCCGCTTAACGCGTGTCGTAACTGTCACCTACTGACCACGATGTACGCGTGTCAGTTTCAAATCCCAGACAGCCTGACTCCATTGCAGGGCAGTTTTCACACTACAGCTGACCATGGCCCACCGTGAGCGCCGTGTCAGTTTGGGATTTTCCAGACAAATGTCTGGATACTGACCGGTGCAGATGTAAAGTATCACACCTCACCGGGACTTATGCCGAGAAGAAGCTCGCGCGCTCGGTGAGAATGTAGACGATTTGCTACGTCCTGTGTTCAGCGAACCGACTTATCACGCCTTCTGACGCCCTGCAGCCCTGACATCTACGTAATATCGTCCTAGCGCGATTCTCAGTTTTGAGAAAGAAACAGGTAAAGTTTGCGAATTATATGAAAATAATATTCGCAAAACGAATGGATGAAAAATATACAGGAAAAATGAAATACAGAGATAATAAAAGAGAGAATTTGGGTGAACGAATAGGAAGAAGATGTAGGAAATTAAATGAATATAAACCCTACGTGACAAGTGGACACCAACACTCAGTGCGTTACAGAGGCAAAAGAAAGAAAACAAGCTAAAGTCTTAATCAACGATCGTAAAAACATATGTCACACAGAGAAAAATAAAAATAATGACTAAATATAATTAACATTCACACAACACATGGATAATCAAGAAGTAACATCCAGTGCCGTGTCGATTTACACGTGCGATCATTTCTCTCCACAATCCCCTGTTTTTTGGTATTGCCAAGGAGTTGTTTTAAGAGCCATTAAATTAAGAGCCACGGTAGCGCAGTAGTTAGTGCACTTGCCTCCCAGCTCGGAGGTCCTGGTTCGATCTTCATTTGAGGGGTTGTTTTTACGCCGCAAACGACTCCAGGGTCGACCCAGCCTCATGAATTGGGTACCAAAGAAACTCTGGGAAGTTTAAGGGGGCCGTCGTGATGCTGACCACATCACCGCTAGTGTGCCGATGGTCAAGAAAATTTGAGCCTAACACTTACTTACTTAGTCGTTCCTCTTCTACCGTGAGGTGTAGAGGTTTGGAAGAGAGAGCGCCACACTATCATATCAGCTGTCTTCCTCCTGGCCTGGTTCCATTCCAGTCCTCGGTCCTTCAGAGATTGTCTAATGTTGTCCTCCCAGCGGACTCTGGGTCGTCCTGGAGGTCTGGATCCCTGGCTGCTAGCCTCCCTTACCTGCCGTGGCGTAACACCATATTCTCAATATGCCTCAATGGGCATGTAACGGGATCCAAGGAGTTGTATTGGTGGCTTCTTCTCAAGCTACACTGTCAGTCCATATAGTATTTTCTCTCTGTCGTCCTCTTTCTCTCTTCTTCCCTCATTCGTTGTTTGCTATGATGGGGTTGCTAGCCCCATTCTAAACCGAACCGCGTATTAGTCGTTTACTACGACATGCCTGAGAGAACAGTATTCCTTTTGTATCTTTATCGTCTCTGAGCACCCCATGAACTATACTGTGCAAATTGTGAGCGAATAATAAGAAATAAAATACTAACACGCAATTACCTTCTATTGCGGTTTTAGGTTTTGCGAGGTCCTAAGCAAGTATAAGCTTTTATTTATTTAAATAAATTCCTGTTGTATCGACAAGCATATATTTGTTCTGTGCTTGAGGCCCCTTAAATGCGCCAGGCTCTACTCCAAAGCCTGGGTTGCCTATGCCAAAAACTGCCACTGCTCTCAATAAATGAGGTGAAACTATAATGTAGGTCATGGAAATGAATGTTTACAAATATATTTGCTAGCCCGATAGGACAGTAGGGGTCTAGCTATTTTTGCTTCGCGTAGATGAAAAGAAATTGAAAATCTAATGCAACATAAACGGGACTGGGTGAGGGATTCAAAACATCTTCATTAATACTCTCTAAGAAAAATAAATAAACAAATAAAATAAAAATAAATAAATAAATAAACAAGCTAAACAACGTTGTACGTGTAGAAAAATCTTTGTGTCACAGCGTGCTAGCTGCGGGGTACCTTACCGAGTTACGGCACAATTTACTAGTACCGGTACGTCACAAGACTGTGACAGGTCACAGGACCTTTGCTGTGATTGGCACGGCACCAAATGAATTTTTGTGGCACCGAATAGATAGATACATGTTATGATAGTAGTGATAGGCGCCCACTGAAGCATAACGTTGACTTAGGTGTAGATGCTATTTGAATGTATGATGAGAGATTCTTCTTTTTCTTGATAACCCAGGTAGTCTTCCTGTAAATGTGAAACACTTTGTAAAAGAAATATTAAAACCAGAAACATGTTTTTCTTATTTGAATTGAAATAATAATCATTTTGAATGTTTGATTTAAAATAGTTTGATTCTAAATTTTCTTACAGCGAAATCCGTGATTACGTCCAAGAATGTAACCAACAGTAACAAATTTTACATTTTTATTAGTCAAATTCCTGTATTTTATATTTGCCCACTCAGTGCTGTTATTATGTAATCAAAGTCACACCTGGGACTCAACAGCCGGACAGCTAAAAAGGTGGCAAAATACCAGTGTTGCCATCATTGGAAATCAAAATATTCGCACATGCAGATCGAAATGGTCATGTATAATTCATTCACTTGTATGACCAATAATTAAATAGCAATTTTATTAGTGAACCTGGTTCCCCTTCAGGAAGCCTGCACCAAACATTCACATACTCTTGTAGTGGTGGTTTTTTGTTTGTGACAATTTGTTTTACATGATAAGGTTGCCAGCCCCATGCACAACCTTATATTGCCGCCTTATACTCCAAGCCTGAGGGTGTAGTAGTCCCAGGGCCGTAGATACAAGGGGAAGGGGGGGGGGGGTTGGATGGGGGAAATTATACTGTACCGGTACAAAAATAGTGCATTAAAAAAATTTGTGTATCCCCCCCCTTTTTCCTTTATTAATTCCTATCTACGGCCCTGAGTAGTCCTATTCTTTCTTTGTCTCTTCAGAGACCCCCCAGGAACTACACGGGACAATTTTTGGGACATGCTGATCTTCGTACAGTATCTTATACCACCTGTAATAAGCGCGTCCCGTTCTTACTTACTTACTTACTTAGTCGTTCCCCTTCTACCGTGAGGTGTAGAGGTTTGGAAGAGAGAGCGCCAGACTATTCTATCGGCTGTCTTCCTCCTGGCCTGGTTCCATTCTAGTCCTCGGTCCTTCAAAGATTGTCTAATGTTGTCCTTCCAGCGGACTCTGGGTCGTCCTCGGGGTCTGGATCCTTGGCTCTTTGTTTCCCATGCTTGTCGTGGTAGCCGATCTTCTCCCATTCTGCAGACATGGCCAAACCATCTTAGTTGGGACTGTTCTACTTGGGTCTGTAGGGGGTGGCATTTTAGGCCTTGACGTCTCGTCTGGTTGCGTACCATGTCTCTTCTTGTTACTTCAACCACCTTCCACAGATACCTCATTTCTGAGGTTTGGATCTGGCTTTTATGGGTTGTAGTCATTGCCCATGACTCGCATCCATATGTCAAGACTGGGACATAGGTGGAGCGGTATACAGCCATCTTCGTTTTCTTACCAACCTCTCTCTTGCTGAGGAATCCTCGATTTATGGCCTGAAAAAGTCTCCCAGCTGCTGCTTTTCGAGTGGCCAACTCTTCTTTGATGCCTCCCTTTCGGTCTATAATAGCTCCGAGGTATTTAAAGTGGTCGACCTGCTCCAGGACCTGTTCTCCCAGCCTAATCTGATGTCTTCTTTCTTCTCGTGATATCACCATGGATTTTGTTTTAGAGCTGCTTATGACCATCCCTTTCTTCTCCAGCTCTTCCTTCCAGACTTGCAGGTTGGATTGGAGATGTGCCTCTGATTTAGCAATCAGGGCAACATCATCAGCAAATGCCAGCTCTGAAATATAGACCTGTCTCATCTTCCAGTACCCCACTGAATACTTTCTTGTTCTCTCTTTACATGCCTTGATGACATCGTTCATAATGAGTATGAAGAGGTAAGGTGATAGGATATCACCTTGTCTTACACCAGTGGTGGTCCTGAACTCTTCTGACTTATGGTTTGCTGTCCTCACATAATTTCTGCAAGACTTGTAGAAGCTCTGTATAGCATGAATCAGAGGTGCTGGAATATTCTTCCTTGCCAAACAGTCCCAAAGTTAGCTCCAAGGGACCCTGTCAAACGCCTTTTCCAGATCTATGAAACAAAGATGGATCTCACTCTTATACTCAAGGGCCTTTTCACTCAGCTGTCTGAGTGTGAAGATTAGGTCTTCAGTATTTCGGTTTGCTCGGAATCCGCACTGGACCTCATCCAATTGTGGCTCAGCTAGGCGTCGGAGTCTCTGCTCTAGGATTCTAGAGTAGATTTTTCCAGGGACACTGAGAAGGGATATGCCTCTATGGTTTCCACACTGTCGATTGTCACCCTTTTTGAAAATTGGTGTTATGATGGCGATCTCCCAATCCTTTGGTATGGTCTTGTTGCACCATGCTGCCTGTAGGACCCTTAAGAGTAACAGGTCGCCTGATGCTCCCATGTACTTAACCATTTCTGGTGTTATACCATCATGCCCTGCTGCTTTGCCCATCTTGATTTTCTCCAGTGCTGCCTTCAGTTCTTCCATCTTTATGTCATCTTCATCACCATTGGTTTCCTCTTCTGTGCTAGTGGTTATCATTTCTGATGTTTGACCTTGCTCACCATCAAGGAGTTCTGAGAAATATTCTTTCCATCTTTCCATTACTTCCTTCGGGGCAGTAAGCAATTTGCCTTGCTTGTCCTTTATAAATTTGAGAGGGCATTGTTTTTCCTTCCTCATGTTCTTTAGGGTCTTATAGAACAATTTCTGGTTTTCTTGTGCATCTTTTTCTAGCTTTTCTCCAAATTCTTCCCAGGACTTCTGTTTTGCTGCTAGCACTTTGTTCTTTACTTCTGTTCTGAGTGTCACATATTCTCTATATTTTTCCATTTGTCCTGTTGTGTTTTTAGCTCCTAAGTATTGTTTCCATGCCATTTTCTTCTCTCTTATTTTCTCTTTGACTTCCTCTGTCCACCAAGGTGTCCTCTTTCTCTGGTTCCCAAGTCGGACTTCACCACATGCTTCTGCAGCAGCTGTCTTTATGATATCCTTGAATTTAATCCAGAGGGTTTCCAAGTCATCAGGTTGTTCTTCTGTGTTGCTCACCGCTGCAGCAATAAGCCCCTGATATCTGGTCTTAATTTCTGGCTCTCTCAGCTTGTAGGTCCTAATTCTCATTTCTCCTGCTCGTTTACTTGGTTTCTTGCGTGATGTTGAGCAGTTCCTAGGCTGAGCAACTCTTTCAGTTGTTCGTTTGATTGTTAGCAGGTAGTGATCACTTCCAATCTCTGGCCCCCTCCAGACTCTTGCATCTCGGACATATTTGAATGAGCTTCTCCGAACAATGGCATAGTCGATCACTGACTTCTCATTCTTTGTTGGTTCACATCTAGTGTATGCATGTATGCGCTTATGGGGGAACTTTGTGTTTGTAATGATCAGATTCTGCTCACTGCAGAATCTAAGGAGTCGCTTTCCATTGTCATTGAGAGTATCTTCTCCATATCTTCCGATAACTCCACCCCATCTAGCATGGTCATTTCCAACTCTGGCATTAAAATCTCCGAGCATGATAACGTCATCTAGGCAGTCATCCACTGTCCTTTGAAGCAGCTCGAAGAATTCCTCCTTGACCTCTGCTCTCTCATCCTCATTTGGCCCATACACTATGACCAGGTTGACTATGGTTTCTCCTTCTTTTAGTTTCACAACCATAATGCGCTCTGAGACAAAGTTCCACCCCTTGATACTATCTTTTTGATTTTGGGCCACAATGCAACCCACACCCCCTTTAGCTCTTTCGGATATGGGTACACCACTGTAGAGCAGCGTGTTGCCATTGAGATCCATGACTCCTTGTCCTTTTTTCTTTGTTTCCGTTATAGCCAGGATTTCTAGTTTTGCTTTCCTCATCTCTTCCACCAGCTCCTCTTCCTTCCCATTTATACTTCTTGTGTTCCATGTTCCATAAGTCGTAGTCCGTAGTCCGTTCCAGTTCGTCGCCTTTAGAATCAGTCCGGTTTTCTCTCTTGTGTTACTCGTAATCGTGGTTTAAAGCAAACAGGTGATTGGCCTGTTGTGCCTTTGCATGGTGGAGGGGCTGCCTCCTTACGGCCTCCATGCAGGCCGCCCTCCTCCTTTTTCATCCGGGCTTGGGACCGGCATAGGCGGAGTTCCCGTTCTTATACGACCTGTAATAAGCGCGTCCCGTATGCTTTCATGAGTCTTCTTTCGTGTGTGTCCATTTTATTATCTGTGAGCAAGCATTGACAAGCATACTGTATTTCTTATTTGTACAGTGATGGTTAAGTTTCTCATTTCCTTTGTGTTGTCACTTTTCTGAGATGACAGCGCATCTTCTCAGGTGTGCCTTTCTGCGTCGGAGCTTTATTTAATCTCCTTGTCTGGCTATCATAACACAGGGAATATCCGAGTAATTTTTCACTATTTTTCTGCCAGCACGATATACGGAAGTCTGAACATTGTCTTCAATATATCCAAGAAAAAACAAACAGATAGACTGAATAAGTATAGCCAACAGGTGGGTATGAACATCAGTCTAAAGAAGACAGAGGTCATGACACTCAATGTGGGCAGTCCTGAGCCCGTAAGAGTAAGGAACCAGATGCTGGAACAGACAGACTCATTTACATACCTGGGATGCATAGTAACACCAGAAGGCAGAATAAGCAAAGACATCATCAACAGAACGAATAAAGCGAGAACAGCCTTCGCTAGTCTAAACAACATATGGAAGTCTTCTCAGTACAGCACAACCACCAAATTAAGATTATATCAGAGATGTGTACTTTCTGTGCTTCTCTATGGTGCGGAGTGCTGGAGAGTAACAGAGAAGGAAATGTCGAAATTGTCCACCCTCCACACAATCTGCCTAAGGAAAATTCTCCGAATCTTTTGGCCGAATACCATCACCAACCAAGAACTACTTACTCGGAGTAACCAAGAGGACATGCACACCATCATAGCTGGCAGACGCTGAATTTGGGTTGGCCACGTCGTCAGAACTGCCATCAATGGTACCTATACCTTGTAGCGGTATGGCAGCTTGCGTACCCTGACAATCCCCAGAGCTATGCCAGTGGGAGTTTTACTCCTGGTAGGTTCAACCAAGCTGGACTGGTCTGTGTGGGTAGGGGTCAGACAAAAGCTGGTACCCTGGTCCTCCAGGTTGGGTGTTTTAGCATAGGGCTGACACCCCTGTCTATGTAAAAAAATAATGAAGTTACGGAAACAACATCAAATGAACAAACTTTGCTGCGGGATGGACATTCGGAGTCTGTGGCTCGTATGACTGTCAGTGGTGAAAGCCAAAAGGAAGCCACTGACATGAAAACGGATGTCCTGACCGCAAAACAGGATACAAGAATAGGATTTTGGAATGTCAGGACAATGTACGAGACAGGTAAACTAAGACAGGTCACGGCAGAAATGAGAAACTATAGGTTACACATCCTGGGGATAAGCGAGAGCAGATGGACAGGGGCAGGAAAAGTTAAAACAGCAACAGGAGAAACAGTACTTTACTCTGGAAGAGAGGATGGACAGCACAGTGAAGGCGTAGCCATTATTCTACAGAAAGGTATAGTTAGGACATTACTGGAATGGAAACCCATCAACAACAGACTGATACGATTGAGATTGAGAGGGAGATTCACCAACACTACAATAATACAATGCTACGCACCAACGAATGATAGCGATGAGGAGGTCAAGGATGAATTCTATCAACAACTGCAGAAAGAAATGGAGGACACACCTAGATATGATCTTGTTATAGTAATGGGAGACCTCAATGCGAAAGTTGGTACACACAATACATATAATGAAAGAACAATGGGGAAATGCGGCAGCGGAATAGCAAACGAAAATGGGGATAAGCTAATAAGTTTCTGTAGCATTAACAACCTGGTCATTGGAGGAACACTTTTCCCACATAAGGAAATTCACAAGTTAACATGGGAATCACCAAATGGTCGGGACAGAAACCAGATAGACCACATCATGATTAACGGTAGATGGAGACATGCATTACAAGATGTGAAGGTAAGAAGAGGTGCAGATGTGGGAAGCGATCACCATTTAGTAGTAGCAAAACTGAAAGTGAAACTAAGAAGGGCTGGACCAACTGTAACTACACAGAAAAGGTTTGACATCAGCAAATTGAAGGACCCCCTTACCAGAAAAGCTTTTGCGGCCGACATTAAGAAACGATATCAATTTGCCAAAAGCCAGGAAAAGACATTGACTGATGATATAGACCAGAATTTCAACACCATTTCAACAATATATAAGGAAAACAGCAAATCATGCTTAGGATTCCAGGAAAGGAAGAAGCAAGACTGGATAACACCAGAAACACTAAACACCATAAAGATGAGAAAGGAAATGAAAAGAAAGAAAACAGAAGCGAAGTCCCCCAGGTTAAAGCAACTATATAGCGAACAGTACAGTCAACTGGACAGGGAAGTTAAACGCCAAACCCGAGCCAACAAAAGGAATTTCCTAGACGATCTTGCAAAACAGGCAGAAGAGGCAGCACTGAGAAATGAACAAAGCACAGTATACAAAATAACTAAATTCATCAGCGGAAAACAAGGTGCAAACAATATACATTAGTAAGAGATAAGCAAGGAAATCTCATCAAGACAGCAGAGGGACAGGAAACAAGATGGGCAGAGCACTTCAGAGAAACTCTGAACAAGGAAATACCAGAGACACAATTGAATGTTCCTGAGGCTGAAAACGATCTAGATGTAAATACAGACATTCCACGAAAAGAAGAAATCATCACAGCAATCAAAGGGTTAAAGAACGGTAAAGCTCCGGGCCATGATAACTTAAATGCAGAGCTATTTAAGACAGACCCTGAGCTAGCAGCAGAACTATTAGAACCACTATTTGCACAAGTGTGGAAAACGGGGACAACACCATCAGAGTGGAACAAAGGAATAATTGTCAAATTGCCCAAGAAGGGAGATCTTTCAGACTGCAATAATTGGAGAGGAATCACTCTTCTCTCAGTTCCCAGCAAAATACTAGGCAGGATAATTATACAGAGAATTTCAAAGGCAGTAGACTACAAACTGAGGAAAGAACAAGCAGGATTTAGAAAGAACAGAAGATGTGTAGATGTAGTGGTGTTGATGGTATTGTATGATGGTGATATTACTAAATGTAATTGTATGAGGCCAGCTGTGAAGGCTCCTGAGATAAAATGTAGTTGAGAATTGTCAGAAGGCCTTTCTTGCTACCACTACGACCTCACACTTAATTTTTTTTAATGAATGTGGCTACGTAAAGTGTCTAGGGTTATGATATGTAGTGTGGTGTAATAGGTTATAGATATACCCACAGATATTTAACAAGACTAATAATATTAATAAATATTACAACACACTGAACTAACTCAATAGTGTAAAATTTTTTGATAGAATTATATTACATTTATTTTGTTCTGTATCAATTTTTTAGGTTGACCAGAACTTAAAAGGATTTAGAAATTATGAAAGAAATGCATGGAATATTATATCATAAATGCAATAGTGTACATATATATGTACTATACTAGTTAGTTTTATTAAAATGTTCTAGTAGTCATCTACTTGGGAGGATAGTTACTGTTTGTGCTGTTGGGGTGGCCTCATCACACCTGTCTATATTGACTACACAGTGTCCAGAAAATGGTGGGAATTTTTTTATGAGGGTATTAGTAACTAAACGTGGTTGGTGAATGTCCAGCAGACCAGAGGCTCACTCATCTTTTAATTGTAGCTCTGGTGCTGAAATCTGATGGTCCCACCTCTCTGTGCTGGCGGGCAATAATGGTGGTCTCTGTCACAAGTACTGCACAGATACACTCGAGTAAAGTCACCAACTGAATAGTCACTGCTTTGTTGACAACAGAAACTCGCAGCTCAGATTATGAATAAATAACACAGAATTGCTAGCAAAACTCAGCTGAGCTGCTGGCTATAGTATGGCGTCCCTAACTTTATTACACTTTCTTTCATATGGAAATCACCACACTTTAAAATCTGTGTCTATCACTGAACAACTATTGAAGAATGGCCCCACTTTCGCGTCTGAGCGCTAATGATATGATTGTCTGTGGCCAATCACTGCCTAGGTTTATTTTAAATTTCAAATTTCCTACCATAAAGTCATTTCAGTCATGCTTCAGTCAAGTATGGATGGTTATCTGTTAGTCTGTCCGTCTCTACTTGTGTTGCTACAAAATTGTACTAGATTTTTGAACCAACCTTTCTCTCCCCTCCAAAATTTTGTCGTTAAAAGTTATATTTAGACACAGCTACCACCCAAAACCCTCTCCTCCATACTAAGTAAATTTGAACACCTGCGTTTCGAGGTCGTGTTTTTTTTTTTTTGTGCAATTAGCGACACTTTTAGATTCCATACAGTCTGTCGATGATGTGAACAACACTGTCTTTTGTCATTATCTTCAATATTATCTATCCGTTTGTAAAATTAAGAACGTATTTGTTCACTGCTCAGAATGGGCCATCCGGCCAGCTAATTTTTTATATTCCTAACATTAATATTAAGAAAAAGTACTTTTTAAATTTTTGTAATATTCCTAACATCTGCGTTTAGCCGCTGAATTCAAATCAAGGGCTTGGTATTGCAAAAGCGTCCAATAAATGACTGTGGCGTATTATATCTAAGGTCCCTTCTGTCGAGTTGCTTACTTTTTATGTCAACTTGGGAAACGTGACTTTTCTCCGTTTCCCCCCCCCCCCCCCCCCCCCCCCCCCCCCCCCCAATTGCGTCTCCTTAGCCTTTCCAGTCATATTTTTTTTTTTTTTTTGATCCGCCGTTCCCTTCCTGTTTAGCAAGTCAATTATTATGGAGGGTGATGACCCGCGGTCTGGGCGATCATGTACATCAGCAGCCTACGCATTATGTTTTTATCCTTAAATGTTATCTTTGGAGGGATTTTACCGTTGTATCTCTGTCAATTTCACTACAGTAGACTATATATTCACTCTCAGGAACATTATAGAGCAGTGCTCAGAATGGCAAAGACAGCTTTACATAAATTTTGTTGATTTTGAAAAGGCTTTTGACAGCATACATAGGGACAGTTTATGGAAAATACTGAGGGCTTATGGAATTCCAAGCTGCATAGTGTCAATCATAAAAAGCCTCTATGCCAACTTTACGTGTAGTGTTGGGCAGAGCAACCTAACCTTCGAGGTGAAGACAGGAGTACGATAGGGATGCCCCTTATCAACCACTCTATTTTTAACAGTCATAGACTGGGTGATGCGCCAGACAACAGAGGGCAGTCCAAGAGGAATAAGATGGACTACATTTTCAACATTGGAAGATCTGGAATATGCAGATGACATTGCACTGCTGGCACATTCACATCAACACATCCAGGAAAAAACAGATAGACTTAATAAATTTAGCCAGCAGGTGGGCTTGAACATAAATTTAAAGAAGTCTGAGGTCATGACGCTCAATGTGAGCAACCCTGAGCCCATATCAGTAAGGAATCAGCAACTGGTACAGACAGATACCTTCACATACCTAGGAAGCATAGTAACACCAGACGGTGGGGCAGGCAAAGACATCAACATCAGAATGAATAAGGCAAGAACAGCCTTCTTTAGCCTAAATAACATCTGGAAGTCCTCCCAATACAGCACAAGCACCAAATTAAGATTATACCAGAGTTGCGTGCTTTCTGTGCTTCTCTATGGTGCGGAATGCTGGAGAGTCACAGAGAAGGAAATGTCAAAATTGTCCTCTTTTCACACAACATGCCTAAGAAAAATTCACCGAATCTTTTGGCCGAATACCATCACCAACCAAGATCTGCTTACTCGTAGCAAGCAAGAGGACATGCATACCATCATAGCTGGCACACGCTGGAGCTGGGTTGGTCATGTCCTCAGAAGAGACCCCGATGCCATCACAAGAACAGCTATGCTTTGGACCCCTGAAGGAAAGCGAAAGAGAGGCCGACCAAAAACAACTTGGCGGAGGACTGTGGAGGCTGAGATGCAAAGAATGAACCAGAGTTGGGGCACTGTACGAAGGATGGCCACCGACCGTGCAAAGTGGAATCAATTTGTTGTTGCCCTACAAGACGCCACTAGGCGTGATGGCCACTGACTGCTTTGACGGTCGGCGGTTAAGGATCGAAGAAGAAGACTTCGTCAGAAGAGACCCGATGCCATCACAAAAACAGCTACGCTACGCTATGGACCCCCGAAGGAAAGCAAAAGAGAGGTCGACCAAAAAACAACTTGGCGGAGAACTGTGGAGGCCGAGATGCAAAGAATGAACCAGAGCTGGGGCACTGTACGAAGGATGGCCGCTGACCGAACAACGTGGAAGCAGTTTGTCGCTGCCTTACAAGGCGCCAGCAGGCGTGATGGCCACTGACTGCTTTGACAGTCGGCGGCTAAGGATCAAAGAAGAATATTGTCTGAGTAATATAATTGTTGTTTACTTAATAACGAAGTTGGTTGCTTTTTGTTTTGTTGTTGTTGTGTGTGTATGTGAACGTGTTTTTAATCTAAGAGCCAAAAGGCTCACACAAGTCATCAGAATCATTATCATCGTTAAAATATCTGTTAGCAGGCCTCGGAGTTTCCTCTTTATTTATTTAAATGTTTATACAATACAAAACCTACCCTCTGTCCTGTACTGTTCTCATTCTTCTATCATTTACTAGACTCAGTATTAAGATCTCTGAAGGACCGATGACTAGAATGAAACCAGGCCAGGAGGAAGACAGCCGATAGGATAGTATGGCGCTCTCTCTTCCAAACTTCTGCACCTGACGGTAGAAGACGAATGACGAAGTAGTAATAAGTAGTAGTAGTCTTGTGTAATCTGACCTGTACTGTAAATAGGGGGACCACAGAAGTGATTGCATCATTAATTAGGCTGGATCGCCCCTAGATACATATCCGGTGTTACCTGTTGAAAATCGCGTTAATGACCCCTGTCCACGAAGCAATATTTTTTTGTAGTGCCTAGTCGACAGGGAGGATAGTGCGATCCGCTTCCGTAGCAAGAAAAAAATGTTATCTAATGCAGAAAAAATTTACCAAATGCGGATAAGTTAACTATAGCTGATGAAAGTAGAAATAAAAGTTATGTAAGAAGGCGAGTATGACTCTTTTATTTTTGTGTGACGTCATATTCTCCCCCTCCCCACCCCCCCCCCCCCTAATCGTCACACGGCGTAACAAAATTTTGATCCCCTACCCTTCCCCTCTCTCACTGCGTGATGTCATATGTGGACTACCCCTGAAGGATTGCCTTGTAATGATATCAAAGATTTAATCAGTGTGTATCCGCATCAAGGTCAGTGCAATCTTCTCGTCTGATGTTTTATTGCCACTCTCTGGTTCTATGTGTTTGCTTATTAATTTGTAATTTCTGTTGTTCTTTATTTTGTATCATTGTTCCACATTAGTATCATTGAACGGGCAGTACTGTATTTGTTTCTTCTTTTTGATTACCGCACAAGTGTGTCTAACTGCATAGAGAATCACTGTTAACTTTTCTGTTTTATAGGGGGGACAATTTAAATATTTTTTTATATAATGTGAGTTGAATGTTTTGTCTCCCATATAATTAGTGCTGCCGTGCTGGCCCTATAGGAGCAAAAAAAACTATTCACATGTTGTTGTCTTGGAAAGTAAAACAAGTTCGTGAAGTAATAATGACGGGAGTATTGAGAGGTAATCTGATAAACAAAAGTTTCCCCTTTGGAGAAGTGTGTCGACCTTTAGTTTCCTGACACTCTACGGGCGGTAAAGAGAGAATGTTTGGGGCAATTTCGCGATGACTCCATGACATACGAGAATCTCATACCATTGACTTGTTTTATATAACTGAGGTTTGTAACCAGACGTAAAGGTCTTTTATATTTGGACATGCGCCCTAATATAACCGACAAGGTTGAACAGGACGTGCCTCGCCAAAACGCGGTAAAATATTATTTAAAAAAAAAACAAAAAAACGGAGGTTTCAACCCAAAACTCGCTGTGTGCCAGATCATGGTCTTGTCAATTTCGTCATCTTGTAGCGACAAGGGTTCAAATACTGTCATAGCCGGGAGTGGCGATGTGCTCTTAACTCCGATAAGTGCTCCTAGGGTGTGTGTCAGACAGAACCCTGAGAGCAAACGGTCAACTCCTGGCCTACTTGTTTTACTGAAATGGTGAAGGCCAGTCTATAATAAACTGACCGTTTCGGATGGATGAGGCTCGCTGACAGCAGCTCAAATAGCGAAAGGAAAACTCTGATTCTAACCCTTCTGCTCACCTTGATGGTTAGACTTAAGAGTAAAAACTAGTGAAATAAACAACCACAAATCTCACGGAAGGCAAAAGGAAACCACAGTATATTATCCCTTGTAAAAATCAGGTTGCACTATGAAGTCAGATATTATGTATCAGCTGAATGACGAAAAGGGAGGCTCTAAAGCAAACTGGCTTTGCCTAGATCGTCATGTGTGCCAGGTGATACCAGGCCGTCATCCAGCTAATGAGCACAAATTAAAACGCAACTTTAGCCTAAATAACATAGATGGGAGACTTGAAAATATCAAAATAGAAATGAAGAGATTCAACGTTAACATACTGGGAATGTACGAGACCATATGGACTGGATTAGGAACAAAAACATTCGAGGATTGCAAGATCATATGAACAGGAGAAGAAATAAACTCAGTTGGGGTGTATTTTTGACTTTAGATCAGGAACGTTCACTCTCTACCAAAGGATACTGGACAATTTCAGATACCGGTACCGCGCTATCACTTCAACTGAAAGGCAGATATGTTTTGTTCCTTTCATACAAGCTTATGCACCAACAGTAAAGAGGCATACAGGTGTCTGGCTGATGCTAAAAATATGATGGAAGTTGCATCTCAGCTGCCCCCTTGCAGGAAGCCTGCTCCAAGCATTCACGTGCTTTTGCAGCAGTGGGTTATGTAGTAATTTATTTTACATGATGAGGTTTGTCAGTTAGTAGTCTTATGTAAAATTTATTTATTTCTCACCCTTTAGCTACACGTGTGTAGTGAAATTGACAGAGATACAACGGTAAAATCCCTCCAAAGATAACATTTAAGGATCAAAAAGAAAAAAAAATATGACTGGAAAGGCTAAGGAGACGCAATTGGGGGGGAAACGGAGAAAAGTCACGTTTCCCAAGTTGACATAAAAAGTAAGCAACTCCACAGAAGGGACCCTAGATATGTTACGCCACAGTCATTTATTGGACGCTTTTGCGATACCAGGCTTTTGATTTGAATGGAGCGGTAAAACGCAGATGTTAGGAATATTACAAAAATTAAAAAGTAATTTTTTCTTAATATTAATGTTAGGAATATAAAAATTAGCTGGCCGGATGGCCTATTCTGAGCAGTGAACTAATATGGTCTTAATTTTACAGACGGATAGATAATATTGAAGATAATGACAAAAGACAGTGTAGTTCACATCATCGACAGACTGTGTTGAATAAAAAGTGTCGCAATTTGCACACAAAAACACGACCTTGGACGCAGGTGTTCAAATCTACGTGGTATGGAGGAAAGGGGATATTGTGGTGGCTGTGTCTAAATATAACTTTTAACGACAAAATTTTGGAGGGGAGAGAAAGGTTGGTTCAAAAACAAGCACATTTTTTTTTAGAAACACAAGTAGAGACGGACAGACTAACAGATAAACATCCATACTTGACTGAAGCATGACTGAAATGACTTTATGGTAGGAAATTTGAAATTTAAAATAAACCGAGGCAGTGATTGGCCACAGACAATCATATCATTAGCGCTCAGACGCGAAAGTGGGGCCATTCTTCAATAGTTGTTCAGTGATAGACACAGATTTTAAAGTGTGGTGATTCCATATGAAAGCAAGTGAAATAAATTTAGGGACGCCATACTATAGCCAGCAGCTCAGCTGAGTTTTGCTAGCAATTCTGTGTTATTTATTCATAATCTGGTAAGACTGAAATTATTTCCTTATATATTTTGAATATTGTTTCATGTTCGAGTGATTTGATACTGCCATATCGAAATCTAGCCTTACAAACAAGTAGGGATTTGCTCTAGACCCCCCGCCCTAGTCAGGGTCTAGGGACCAACAATGTACATAAACTCCAGCAAGGATTATGCAAGACAGATCAAGTGTTGAGAATAATGATACATATTACCTATCCTCTTTTAGGGCCGAAAACTAATAAACATTTTTCAGGATCTATGGTCTGGGAGGATCTAGCTGATGTAAAACCACCATGGTAAATGTGCTGTTTGGTCAGAGAGATCTGACCTGTCTGTATGATGTGGTTGTTGTGTCACTGTTGTGTCCAGACGTGGGTAGAGAATAGATTTTGACACATGGCCCATACTTTGATTGCAGAGCTGCGAGTTTCTGTCGTCAACAAAGCAAGGTCTATTCAGTTGGTGACTTTACTCGAGTGTATCTGTGCAGTATTTGTGACAGAGACCACCATTATTGCCCGCCAGCACGGAGAGGTGGGACCATCTGATTTCAGCACCAGAGCGACAACTACCAGATGAGTGAGCCTCTGGTCTGCTGGACTTTCACCAACGCCCTTTAGTTACTAAGAACCCCATAAAGATTCCCACCATTTTCTGGACACTGTGTAGTCAATATAGACAGGTGTGATGAGGCCACCCCAACAGCACAAACAGTACTATCCTCCCAAGTAGATAACTACTAGAACATTTTAATAAAACTAACTAGTATAGTACATATATATGTACACTATTGCATTTATGATATAATATTCTATGCATTTCTTTTCATAATCTCTAAATCCTTTTAAGTTCTGGTCAACCTAAAAAATTGACACAGAACAAAATAAATGTAATATACTTATATCAAAAAATTTTACACACGTGAGTTAGTTCAGTGTATTTTAATTTTTATTAATATTATTAGTCTTGTTAATATCTGTGGGTATATTTATAATCCATTACACCACACTACATATCATAACCCTAGACACTTTACGTAGCCACATTCATTAAAAAAAAAAATTAAGTGTGAGGTCGTAGTGGTAGCAAGAAAGGCCTTCTGACAATTCACCACTACATTTTATCTCAGGAGCCTTCACAGCTGGCCTCATACAATTTACATTTAGTAATAACACCATCATACAATACCATCAAACACCACTACAATATTGGGGGCTCGTCCGGGATAATTAGCCCAACAGTAATATTAGGATCTCCTGGTGGGAGAAATAAAAGTAGGGAAATAAATTGTAAAATTTCCCTTAAAATTAAAAGTGTCCCTGCAGATAAAAGTTGGTGAATCTTCACAGCCAGTAATAATTAATTAGTTAACTGGTTAGTTAGAATTAGTTAGACTATAGTCATAAGAAGTACTTAGTGTATTTACTGGTTAGAAATTTAGCTTGTATATTATTATATTGTCTAAAAAGTATGGCGGAGCTGGCAAAATTTAGATCAGCTGCTGTGCTCACCGCGAAGGAGATGGGAATGGATGGTCAAATTTTAATTCAATACGTAACGACTGAATGTGATAAATATATTGAACGGGAAGAAAGGAGGTTGGTTGAAGAGAAGAGGTTAGAGGCTGATAGAGACATTAAGAGGCTGCAGATTGAGGCAGAAGAAAAACGACAGCAAAGGGAGGCAGAAGAGAAAAGATTGACTGCCGAAAGGGAGGCAGAAGATAGAAGGTTGCAGAGGGAGCACGAATTACGACTAAGGGAGCTGGAATTACAAGGCCCGGCCCCTGAAAATGGTGCCAGCCCTTTTGCCTCAGATGCTACGCCCAGTCTGGGAGCCTCAAACTCAGCTATGGGGTTTCATTTAGACCATTTTGTTGAGAAAGACGATGACATAGAGGGGTACCTAGGACGTTTTGAGTTATTAGCTACTACATATGGGTTAGAGAGAGAGAGGTGGAGTTTAAAGCTATCACAGGGATTGAGGGGTACTTCTTATGAAGTATTTGCTAAAATGAACAGGGAAGACCAAGACAATTATGACATGTTAAAGCAGGCTTTGTTATTAAGGTACGAGAAGAATGGTGAATTTTATCGTAAGAAATTTAGAAATGCCAAACTGTTGTCTGGGGAGACATACCACCAATTCTCTGCTAGACTAGAAACCTATTTGGAGAAATGGACGGCTCTGGGGAAGACCCAGATCTTAAAGAAATGATCATGATTGAGCAATTGAGAGAGTCCATGGCTCCAGACATGAGAAAATTTCTCATGGAACAAGGTGCAGAGAAGTTGGGGGAAATTTTAAATGTTGCTGAGAGGTATCAGGCAGCCCAGGCAGAGGTAAGTGGTGCTAAAAAGAAGCACATAGACAATTTTAAAGCTCCACAGCAATTTAATAAATTTGATAATAGAGAGCAGGGAAATAAAGGTAGGACAAACTTTGAGCGGCCAAGAAATGACTATCGCGACAGAAACTCACAGTTCAATGACCAAAAGTTCAATGAAAGAAAACCGTTGAACCAAGGAAAAAGATGGTGTAAATGGTGCAAGAAGGATAACCATAACACCGAATTTTGTAGAAGGAAACCTTCAAACATTGCTGCAATGAAGTCGGGGATGCAAAGATTAAAGGTTAATCCTAAAGGACAACAGGAACCTTATCACCCCCCAGTTTGTGAGGATGTTATTTGTAATGGGGTCACCATAAGGTGCCTTTATGATACAGGTTTGGATTATGATTCAGTTGTGAAGTCTAGCCTAGTGGACCCAAGTCAGTATACCACAGAAACAGTGGAAATACAAGGGGCGACTAAGGACATACCACTCATGACACTTCCCATCGCAAGGATAACGGTGAAAACTCGCTATGTGGAAGGAGAAATCAGAGCAGCAGTGATAGATGAACCAATCTACCCTCTGATATTTGGGTGTAGATACGTCTTCTTGGGGAATCCCGAGAAACCTGTGATCATGGCGACAGTGCAGACCAGGTCACAGAAGAAGGAGGAAGAAGGTGAACCTATAAATGCTCATCCAGAGGAGATGAGGAAGGCGCAGGCTGAGGATAGGACACTCAAGCCCTGTTTTAAAAAATTGCCCAAATGCCACACACCTCCGAGCAAGGGGGAATATTTCATGAAGAACAAACTATTATACAGGAAGACAGGAACTAGATCCACTGGTCACGGACAGTTAGTTCTTCCCAAGATATATAGGGCAAACTTAATAAGGAGCTTACATGTTGGAAAAGATGGTGACCATGAGAAAGTCGGTACTATCTGCCAAAAGATTGCTCGAAAATACTATTGGCCCGACGTAAATGTCGATGTTGAAAACTTTGTAGAAGCATGTGGCGTATTTCATGAGGGAACACCCACAAAGGGAAAATATGTGCAGGACCTAGAAACGCCACGGGGCAACTTTAGGCCTGAAAGGAAAACTAATTATACTCGGGTAGACAAAGTGGAATGGGAGCCCCCTTTTCACACCCAGTCTTCACTTGAATGGATTAACATGGCCACTATGCGAAGAGTACAAAGAAGAAATTTTACCCAGGATAAGATGACAATCCCTCGGTCAGACTTATATAAACTGGAAGAACAGACAAGAGAGCGAAGATCTCTCAGAAACAATCTTAAGTGGGGAGACAAAACCCAGAGAAAAATTGGTAGTGGTCGATTTGTGAGTGATGATTCTAGGAAGAAAAGTCCTCATTATAAAGCTTCTAAGGGACGGGACCAGATGGGTTCCATGAAAAATAAGTATGATAAATTAAAGATCCAGATGTAACTTTATTAAGGACCTGGACAGATGAGAAGGCGGAAGAGACTGTTACCTCATCGTATCAATATGTGAACGAACTGACCACTCGTTTGAAAGCTGGATGGAAACTGGCAAATGATAATTTGAAACAAGCCAGGAAGAAACATGCAGCATATTTTAATAGGAAGGCAAAGGACAGGGAACTGGCAGTCGGAGAGAAGGTGCTGCTTCTACTACCCGGAAGCCAGAATAAATTACAAATTGGTTGGCAAGGTCCATATACGGTTCTAGAGAAGGTGTCTAGAACAAACTATAAAATTGACAAAAAGGGGAAGGAAAAAGTTTATCATGTAAACCTGTTAAAGAAGTATCTGGACAGACCACTCCAGGAAAGCACCCCCTTATTGACCTTGGCTATTGCAACCCAGATGCAAAAAGAACCACTCACCTCACATGAATACCCATTACATCCTTGTGAAACAGCAGCACAGGTAAAAGTCAGTAAGCACCTGACTAAAAACCAGAGGGAGAGAGTTCAACAAGTTCTGGAGGAACATACAGATGTATTAACAGATAAACCAGGCCATACAAATTTGCTACAGTATGACATGAAACTGGTAGACTCAAACCCAATCTGTATGAGAGCCTATTCTATTCCGTTCGCGAAGGAGAAGGCATTGAAGGAAGAAATAGAGTATTTGTTGAAGGAGGGGATTATTTCGCACAGTGAATCATCTTTTAGTTCTAGTGTCGTTTTGTTGAGAAAACCGTCTGGGGAACACAGACTGTGCATAGATTACAGGAAACTGAATGCTGTCACAGAAGGACAAGTGGATCCATTACCAGACACAAAACAGTTATTTGCCAGACTGAACAAGGCAAAATATTTTTCAAAGGTGGATCTTAGTAAAGGCTATTACCAGATCCCAGTGAAGCCTGAAGTGAGACCTTATTTGGCTTTTAGCACTTCGGATGGACATTATGAATTCAATATGCTACCATTCGGACTGAAAAATGCTCCGAGTGTGTTTTCAAGGATGATGCAAAAATTGTTGGATCCCCTGAATAACCCATGTATCACAAATTTCATGGATGATATTCTCGTCGCCACCGAGACATTTGAAGAACACATTGAAGCTCTGGAGATGTTGTTTGATAGACTTCGGGAGGCGAATTTGACTGCTAGGCCAACAAAATGTTGTATTGGATGCAAAGAGTTGGAATTCTTGGGACACACTGTATATCAGGGTAATATGACCCCTGATCCTAAGAACTTGGAAAAACTGCAGAGAGCACCTAGGCCGCAAACAAAAAAGGACGTGCGATCATTTGTGTCGTTATGCGGATTTTATCAGAAATACATCAAGAATTTTAACGCTATTTGTGCTCCTCTGACTGATCTGACTCGCAAGGGACTTCCAGATAAAATTATTTGGACTGCACAATGTGAACTAGCATTTCAAGAGTTAAAGGAAAAACTCACTAGCAAGCCTATTCTCAAACTGCCTGATTTGACACAGGACTTTGTCTTAAGAACCGATGCAAGTAATGTAGGACTCGGAGGGGCTTTGTTGCAAAGATCATCTTCACCTGATGGGGAACTTAAACCAGTCGCTTATGCAAGCCGCAAATTGAATAAGGCGGAACAAGGATACTCCACAAGCGAAAAAGAATGTTTAGCATTAATCTGGGCAATAAAGAAGTTTCAAATCTATCTGTATGGTAGGACATTTGTGGTGGAGACGGACCATCAGCCTCTCGTGTTCTTGTCTCAGGCTAAGCATGAAAACGCAAGATTGCTGAGGTGGTCTTTATTGCTTCAACCTTATCAGTTTAGTATCCAATATATCCCAGGCAAATTGAATGTCGGTGCAGATTTCCTCAGTCGGCACCCCTGTGATCAAAATTAGAGTAGTGGCAGACGTGAGGAGTAATTTTACCTATGTGTATCGCTGGTTTTGGAACTTGCCATAGGCATGTTTTCAAGTGGGGAGATGTGTAGTGAAATTGACAGAGATACAACGGTAAAATCCCTCCAAAGATAACATTTAAGGATAAAAACATAATGCGTAGGCTGCTGATGTACATGATCGCCTAGACCGCGGGTCATCATCCTCCATAATAATTGACTTGCTAGACAGGAGGGGAACGGCGGATCAAAAAGAAAAAAAAATATGACTGGAAAGGCTAAGGAGACGCAATTGGGGGGGAAACGGAGAAAAGTCACGTTTCCCAAGTTGACATAAAAAGTAAGCAACTCCACAGAAGGGACCCTAGATATGTTACGCCACAGTCATTTATTGGACGCTTTTGCGATACCAAGCTTTTGATTTGAATGGAGCGGTAAAACGCAGATGTTAGGAATATTACAAAAATTAAAAAGTAATTTTTTTCTTAATATTAATGTTAGGAATATAAAAATTAGCTGGCCGGATGGCCTATTCTGAGCAGTGAACTAAGATGGTCTTAATTTTACAAACGGATAGATAATATTGAAGATAATGACAAAAGACAGTGTAGTTCACATCATCGACAGACTGTGTTGAATAAAAAAGTGTCGCAATTTGCACACAAAAACACGACCTTGGACGCAGGTGTTCAAATCTACGTGGTATGGAGGAAAGGGGATATTTTGGTGGCTGTGTCTAAATATAACTTTTAACGACAAAATTTTGGAGGGGAGAGAAAGGTTGGTTCAAAAACAAGCACATTTTTTTTAGAAACACAAGTAGAGACGGACAGACTAACAGATAAACATCCATACTTGACTGAAGCATGACTGAAATGACTTTATGGTAGGAAATTTGAAATTTAAAATAAACCGAGGCAGTGATTGGCCACAGACAATCATATCATTAGCGCTCAGACGCGAAAGTGGGGCCATTCTTCAATAGTTGTTCAGTGATAGACACAGATTTTAAAGTGTGGTGATTCCATATGAAAGCAAGTGAAATAAATTTAGGGACGCCATACTATAGCCAGCAGCTCAGCTGAGTTTTGCTAGCAATTCTGTGTTATTTATTCATAATCTGGTAAGACTGAAATTATTTCCTTATATATTTTGAATATTGTTTCATGTTCGAGTGATTTGATACTGCCATATCGAAATCTAGCCTTACAAACAAGTAGGGATTTGCTCTAGACCCCCCGCCCTAGTCAGGGTCTAGGGACCAACAATGTACATAAACTCCAGCAAGGATTATGCAAGACAGATCAAGTGTTGAGAATAATGATACATATTACCTATCCTCTTTTAGGGCCGAAAACTAATAAACATTTTTCAGGATCTATGGTCTGGGAGGATCTAGCTGATGTAAAACCACCATGGTAAATGTGCTGTTTGGTCAGAGAGATCTGACCTGTCTGTATGATGTGGTTGTTGTGTCACTGTTGTGTCCAGACGTGGGTAGAGAATAGATTTTGACACATGGCCCATACTTTGATTGCAGAGCTGCGAGTTTCTGTCGTCAACAAAGCAAGGTCTATTCAGTTGGTGACTTTACTCGAGTGTATCTGTGCAGTATTTGTGACAGAGACCACCATTATTGCCCGCCAGCACGGAGAGGTGGGACCATCTGATTTCAGCACCAGAGCGACAACTACCAGATGAGTGAGCCTCTGGTCTGCTGGACTTTCACCAACGCCCTTTAGTTACTAAGAACCCCATAAAGATTCCCACCATTTTCTGGACACTGTGTAGTCAATATAGACAGGTGTGATGAGGCCACCCCAACAGCACAAACAGTACTATCCTCCCAAGTAGATAAATACTAGAACATTTTAATAAAACTAACTAGTATAGTACATATATATGTACACTATTGCATTTATGATATAATATTCTATGCATTTCTTTTCATAATCTCTAAATCCTTTTAAGTTCTGGTCAACCTAAAAAATTGACACAGAACAAAATAAATGTAATATACTTATATCAAAAAATTTTACACACGTGAGTTAGTTCAGTGTATTTTAATTTTTATTAATATTATTAGTCTTGTTAATATCTGTGGGTATATTTATAATCCATTACACCACACTACATATCATAACCCTAGACACTTTACGTAGCCACATTCATTAAAAAAAAAAATTAAGTGTGAGGTCGTAGTGGTAGCAAGAAAGGCCTTCTGACAATTCACCACTACATTTTATCTCAGGAGCCTTCACAGCTGGCCTCATACAATTTACATTTAGTAATAACACCATCATACAATACCATCAAACACCACTACATTCAGATTCATCAAATTAATGACAAGCCTTCTGTCCTGCAACACTTTATTTCCATGTGTTGTTAGGGCCCCTCTATTTCTATTGCATCTTTTTTTTTTTTAATAAAGAAAAATATTTCTTTCAACGTGTGATGGGTTATAATTAGCATATATAATGTGGCTAGTTCAAGATAATAATTTTTATTTACAATAGCTAAATATGACATCATTTCACCCCTCCACTCAGTCCAAATAAAGTCAATAAAAGTGTCAATTTGTGTGAATGTGCATGTGTGTGTGCCCTCCCCTGTCAAAAAGCAGTTTCTCACATCTGCCACGTTGTCACCGAGGGGTAGGAGGGTGGGAAAGCCCGGGGTGCCTGGGATGACACCCAAACCACTAATTATTTGTCATCAATATGCATTACGATAACCTCACTTTCCCGCCACACCACCAGTAATCCTTATATACTAATTATTGTTCTGTCTAAACACTGTTTTACTATACTGTGCAACTCTGTCGATTCTCAAAACATGTTCTGCAGTTATGGGCGAATTGCATGCCAGTAAAAAATCTAATAGTGATTTTATCTGGTGGTTTCTCTTGCATCCTTTTTTAAAAAATACATTAATGATGAAAAATATCCCGTTCAACCTCTGATGGGTTATAATTAGGATATAAATTGTTTTCAGTTCCAAATAATATGAACAACTGCCGATATGGGAAAGTGGTATCACGACTGTCAAATCATTGTAAATAGGGCAAATCACAATTACCAATTATGCTCGTATGTTAAAAAAAAATCCAAACAAACAAAAACGAGATAAAACCGAACAAAATCAAGTAGAAACTCGTCTATTGCATCCAAAACACATCGATGAAGAAGAAATTGACGGTCGCGTTAACCAATGAATTTAACACAAATGAATTGTGTATATTGGTAATGACCTCCCTTTATTGTAACTCTTCAAGCCGGTCATGGGGATTGTTTATGGAAAGGTTCAGTATCAAACCGGTTTGTTTTTATAATCTTAGCTAGCTCATATAGTATTGAGAGGAGAGCTGCGCATATCTGCATAAAACACTCACATGAAAAGAATACTTTATTTGCTTACACGTTTCTCAATGCAGAACACGCTTTTATTATCTAAGCCACTTGGTTTTTATGAAATCCTGATGTAGCCTATAAGTTTGTGCATTTTGTAATTAGTTGTACTTGCTTTACTGAGCAGACGTCAAAATTAAAACGAGAATTCTGTTAAAAAATGGAAGGGGGTGTAACTATGCAGAGAGACATCTGTAAACACTCAGCTCCATTCATCCATCCATCACCCTTCAGCTCATCAAAGGACCATAGGCCTTCAACAAACTTATGCCAAGTCTTTCAGTCCCATGCCGTCAGTTCAAGGTCTTTCCGTGTCTTCATTTTTTTTTTTAAATTAATGATGAAAAATATCCTTTTCAACCTCTGATGGGTTATAATTAGGATGTACATTGTTTTTAATTCCAAATAATATGAACAACTGCCGATATGGGAAAGTGGCATCACACCTGTAAATCTTCATCCCCTTCATGTCTGTCTTCAGTTCTATTCTCCATGTGTTCCTTGGTCTTCCTCTGTCTCTTTTACCATGGCATTCCAGAACAAGGACTGCTTGGTAATGCTGTCAGCAGGTTTTCTCAATGTGTATCCTGTCCATATCCAGCATCTTCTTTTCTTTTGTTCCACCAGCACTTGTCTGGTTCTTGTCATCACTTCCATGTTAGTGATCTTATCATATTACGAGATCCAACCTTCTATTCTACACAAGCACCCATTTATGAAAGTCTGTAGGTGTTTGGTTGTTGTTTTTGTTGTCCTCCATTCTTCAGAGCCATACAGTAGGACTACTTGACATTTGAATTGAAGATTCTGATTTTTGTGTTAGACTTGATTTCTTTTTATCTCCAAATATTTCTCAATGCAGTGAAAACTCAAGCCTTTCGTATTCTTATTTTGACATCACAGTCTGTCCCTCCAACAATGTCTATATAGCTTCCAAGGTAAATATGTGATTCTACATCTTGTAACAGTGTTTCTTCAAGTGCAATATTCTTATAGTTTCCTGCATTTATACTCAGTATCTTTGTTAATATCCATGTGTAGTTGCAGATTCATTTGCTGTGATCTCACATTAGCTCCAAGCATGTATGCCATTCATTTGTTGCTTTCAGCTCCCTGTTGTGGACAGGCATCAACTTCACGCCAATTTTTTCGTTATTGTGCAATCTATTCAAAGTCTATCCATCTCTATCTCCAGCTGATTTTTAAAAAAAAAATTGGTTTTGTTTCCTACTACTTTTCTAATCCTTGATTCCAGCACATGAACTGCCTTGTAATACTGTCAGCTGGTTTTCTTTATTTGTGTCCTATCAGACATGAAGCATTTTCCATTAACCTCTTGTTCCACTTGTGTTTGTCTGATTCTGTTATCAGTTTCACACTTGTGATCTAATGATATCTTCTTCTTCTTCTTTGGTCCTTGGTCACTGACTGACATAGCAATCAGTGACCATCATACCCAGTGGCGTCTTGTAGTGCAACAACAAAATGTCTCCACTTTGCTCTGTTGACAGTCATCCTTTGTGTGGCGCCCCAGCACTGGTTCATGCTTAGCATCTCCACCTCCACTGTTCTCCGCCAAGTGCCTTTTGCCCGTTCTTGCTTTCTCTTTCCTTCTGGAGTCCATAGCATAGCAGTTCTGGTGATGGTGTCAGGGTCTCATCTGAGGATGTGGCCAACCCTATTCGAGCATCTACCCCCTGATTTTATGTCAGATAAATTATATATTAAAAAAAAACAAACAATGTTCTCATTGCTATCTTGGGGAAAGTACTAATTAAATTAATGTCAGAATCTTGGTCTAAGCTAGATATTCAGTAATTCATCTCTGTAGTAGTATTTGAACTCAAGTGCAGGCCAAAAAATGACAGGAATACAACAACAAAAAATCCACATTAAGTTGAAGTTTGCAGTTTTTTGGGCAGTAATATAGACAAAGTTTGAGGGACAGACAGTGATATAAAAATAAGAATACAAAAAGCAAGAGGAGCTTGATAAGGGTGGATTTAGGCTGACATCAAAATTACCACCCCTATCGACACCAGGTATTAAAGTGCAAGATATAGGTGTCTTCTCTGGTTTATGATGTTGCTGTATAGGTTGTAGGAGAATAGTTCCCAGAGTACAACACAGGCAACATGATGGGTAGAGTCATAGAAAATGGTAACTTCAATTTACGTTTCATACCATTTATTGTACGCCACAAAACAGTCATGATATATATATGTCATCACCAACATAGTCCAAGAAATTCAGCATTCAAAATAATATTAGTGCCAGCTGATAGTCATGTAGAATCCAATATTCAATATTCATAGTGTAAACAAATAGCTTCTGCATATTCGATATCATAAAGTTCTGGTTCGTGAAGCTGTATAAATAATATATAGCACCGATCTGAATGTCTAAAGTACATACATATTAATTCTGCAACAGTGTCAGCTGCAGATCATCAATGTTCATAGATAATAATAAATACTCCCTTCCTGATGCTAGCAGATCAGATGTATACAATAAGTCCATTTATCGTCTGCACGTGAAAGCATACATGGAGTACAGGTCAACCCGACCTTTATAACATTCCTAAGTCTAACCATCTGACTTGGACGTGATCTCTGATATAACGAATCCTGGAACACAGACAATAGTCTTGTTGGTCTAGAGTGACCCATATATGTAACTAGTTCAGGTATAAAGATACCGGTGGCGAAATCCTAATCAAAGTACCTCTCCATTTTGAATCACACAAGCGAGCAAAGAGCGACCAAAAATGACGAACTTCTAGATGATAGCGTAAAGTTCAATACAAGAGGAATTACCTTTTTTCGAAATCAACCACTGAACATATGCCTCCAGGCAGGCTTGAATAACACTGGGAAATAGTCTAGTTAGCTAACTAACTCACAAAGACAATGTATTTCCCTCAGAAAAATCACAAGACGCAGATTGCGTCCGCTCGCTGCTCAGACCATTTCTTAACTCCCCCGAGCTGGGCGGAAACCACAATCGAACTCTCAAAGTCTAGACATGCGCAGAACGCATCTACCTGAGTATCAATTCACACAAGACGATTCTAAGAACATACGAGATAAAAGACATACACTAGCTCTCCTTTTATGGTCATGAACAAAAAACCTTAAGACAGGTTTCAGACATCTATATAATACACATTTCAGTCAAGAAAATGATCATACAAAGACTTTTTTACGAAAAAATGATTCGTGCGTAACATTACCGCACCCTCCCGGGAAAAAAAAATGAAACATTTTTTGAAAAATCCTGGAGCCGGAAAAATCTAGGCTCCTAACACACGTATGATGCGCGGATATATACCTAACAAACTAGCTCAACGCATGGAGCGAAACTGAGATCAGATCTTTAGAGAAACAAAAATTTATCTAAGTATACGCGTATATATTCCAGGAAGGTGCCACCAACACACGCCACAATGATGGCAACATCATAATGAAAGTCAAATTACACAAGCCAATATATGAAATTAAATCTATTATTGTAATATCATGCAATGTGTTGTGCAAATAGCGGTGTAATATACTAATATACCGCACTATACTATTACATTATATAATGCATCAGTAATTATTAACTAATACATGTGTTGTTCTTCGTAGATAAGAATACAATCAAATAGAAGAAGATGTGAACATCATCCGCTCCCAATCTAGGACAGGACTTGATATCATCAAAGTTCCACAATGGACATAATCTCGCAGACTTCAATGATGTGCTGCGAAAATGTCAGTAACACAAATCTTAAAGATAACTGTTAAATTTCTTAATACAATCATGAAAATATATTATCTAAATGTGGCCGAGTGATCTTTTGGCCCGTATATCACTAACTAAGCCTTCTTAGATAATTACATGGTACAATGTTATAAATTCCTCAAAGAGAAAATATTTGCTAACATGTCATTATAGTATTGGACTGTATATCAGGAAATATATATGACAGAAGAATCATGTGGAATCGTGTGGGCATCTGGACAGAATGTCTGCCATCACATTATCCGAACCACGGATAGCTCGCACCGAGAAATGAAATGGTTGAAGAGCTATGGCATAACGGGTGGACCTCGAGCTCTTCAAGTTTTTGCTTTGAATAGCAGTAAGCGCTTTTTGGTCGGTTTCCACAATGAAGTGTGCGCCTAGAAGAAATCTTTGTAACTTCAGAATAGACCATACCATAGCCAATAACTCACGGTCTAAAACCGAGTAATTCTTTTCTGCAGCATTTAATTTCCTAGAGATATACATCACCGGATGCAGAGTATCAGAATACTCCTGCATTAGTGCTGCCCCAATCCCAGTTGACGAGGCGTCACTTCGAAGAACAAAAGTTTTCTCAATAGTAGGTAACCTAAGAATAGGTGGAGATGAAAATAGGGCTTTAACCTGGTCCAATGAGGATTGACATTCTTTAGATCACCGGATCAGATTAGGCGACCCTTTCTTCAATAAAGTAGAAAGCGGTGCCATAATGGAGGACAGATTCGGAATGAATCGTCCATAGAATTGGATCACACCTAATAGACTCCGTACTTGTTTCTTCGTCTTAGGGACCGAAATATTAAGTATTTTTGAAACATTGTGGTCCTCTGTCTTTAAAAGACCATGACCAACACGATGACCCAGGAAAGAAATCTCACTAAATCCTATAAAGGCTTTAGAGGGTTTTGCAGTCAAGTTATGCTCGCGAAGAGTAGACAGCAATTCGTATAAACCCAAATAGTGATCTTCCCAGGAATCACTGAACAGACAGATATCGTCTAAGTATGCTATGACATCTGTACGATATGCGAGAATTCGCCGCATCATGTGTACGAATGTAGCAGGGGCGTTCATAAGACCAAAAGGCATGAAATTCCATTGGAATAAACCTCTAGGTGTAGAAAAAGCTGTAAAAGTTTTGGCACGTTCAGTTAGAGGAACTTGCCAATAACCTTTAGACAAATCTAGTTTGGTAAAGAATCTAGAATTAGAAAGTTTATTGAGTAGCTCTTCCAATGAAGGCATAGGTTCAGCATCAAACTTCGTAACTTGGTTCAATTTGCGATAATCTACGCAAATGCGAATGTTATTATCCTTCTTTCGAACAATAACCATAGACGAAGAGTATGCTGAAGTGGATGGTTCAATGATTTCCAAACGTATCATTTCATCCAATTCTTTTTCGACTTGTGACTGGAAATGGATAGGTATTGGATAGGGTCTGACTCTGATAGGATTATGATCAGTTAGCACAATGTCATGTTCAGTGACATGTGTGTGTCCCGGGATGTCTGTAAGAACATCCTGAAATGTTTGCAACATCGAAGAAACTTGTTGATGTTCCTCAGCGGAAAGATTTGGAGAAACGGTCACGTTTTTCCAAGATTCCGTAGAATAAAGTGGGACCATAGGAAGAGGAAGATTGACATCAGAAAAAGTAGTTTCCTCATCCTGTATAACTGACAGAGATGAGTACTGACCATGAGGTGCTTGAGAATTGTCCGTTGCCTGGAAAATAGGCTGCAAATAGTCAGGTCTTTCATGAAATTCCGTGAGCATATTTATGTGGAAAGTTTTATGCCTTCCATCAAAATCGACAACATAGTCGACATCAGAAATTTTGGAGACTATTGCATATGGACCTTTCCATGCAATTAGAAGTCTGTTCTCCCTTGAAGGAAGTAGAACGAGAGCTTTGTCACCTGGACAAAGTTGTTGTAGACATCTATATTTATTTGCAAACTGCCTTGCCTTTTCTTTAGCAAACTCGGATGAAGAAGTTGCTAGTTTGCATGCATCGATGATCTTTTGCCTAAGAGCAATGACATACTCGTAAGAAGATTGAGTCTCATTGCTAATATTATCGGCAGTGATTAGATCGTGAAGTAAAGACATAGGGCCGCGCGGTTGCGTGCCAAAGACAAGTTCAAAAGGGGAAAACCCTGTATGTTCATTGGGGACCTCTCTATACGCAAAGAGAGCCGCGGGTAAGACCCTGTCCCAATCCTGAGGATGATCCTCAGTTATCTTCCCAAGTAAAGTTTTCAGAGTCCTATTCAAACGTTCGACTAACCCATTAGACATTGGGTGATAGATACTGCTGAGAGACCTTTTAATATGTAGCATAGACATTACCTGTGACATAGTGTCTGATATAAGTTGAGTGCCATGGTCTGACAATATTTCTCCGGGAAAACCCAAGCGAGAAAATATCAGCCAAAGAGCGTCTGCGATATCAGCAGTTGAGATGCTCTTGAGAGGTATTGCCTCTGGCCAACGTGTGCACATATCGACACATGTAAGAATAAATTGATGTCCTCTAGCTGACTTAATTCTAAAAGGACCGATAATATCTATTGCCATTTTTTGAAAAGGGCGAATAGGAATGTCAGCAGCCTGGATAGGCGCAGCATGTCGTGGTCCTTTAGATTTGACCTCCTGACATACTTTGCAAGAGCGACAGTAAATTTGTATGTCCTTGCTCACAAATGGCCAAAAGAAAGCCGCAAGAACCCTCGACTTTGTACGGGAAAAACCCATATGTCCAGCACATTGGGAGTCATGAGCATGTTGCAATATTTGCAATCTCATGCTCTTGGGCACAAGAATTTGTGAATGAGTGGACGTAGTCGAGTCTTGTACCATACGTACAAGTACGCCTTTCTTCATAGAAATCCAAGATTTTCTATTAGTATTCTGATTAGGATCACCTTTTTTTGCTAGAATGAAGAATTTTTGTAAAGAATGATCTTCTTCTTGCAATTTAATAAATGAGTCACGTGAAATAGTCAAGTGACTATCTTGGTCATTTACTTCATCATTATTAATTAATGAAGTTTGTGGTGGATCCAGAGCATGTGCTCTTGTGACCACCGCATTGGTAGCTTCAATGTTTTGCTCCTCCCAAACAGCAATTTGCTGTGGGGTACATTCCCTAACTCCGTGAATACGACCAATAATAAGGTCCGCAATAGGGTTTGGAAGTAGACACGCGTGGACATCTCCTGTGAAGAAAGGAGTAGCTATATGTATTATGGCGGTAGGATACTTTTCCAACGTGCCACCAAATGTGACACATTTGATGACCCTTCCTGTAGCACAGGATGGATTTACAAGAGATTGTCTAACACCAACAGTAGTACATCCAGAATCAAACAACACTGAGACTGGATTACTATTTACAAGCCCCTTATGTAATATAAGAGAACCTCTCCCATCATGAGCTACATTAGCAGGAAGAGCGGGCAAAGGATGACCACAGCTTAAAGTAGTAACGGTCTTCGGGTCAAATAAAGTACTACATTGGATACATTTATTTGCTCTACCAAAATCAAAAGATGAGCATCCGATAGCATTATGGTCTTTATCATTATTAACCTGTTTATCTGCTCCCTGAGATTCTTGTTGAACAGAGTTTGTCTGTTGATATCTTTTTCTCTTATGTTGCGATCTACCGCGACCATTATTGCCTCTGCAATTATCATTAAAGTCCCTACTGTAATTTTTATCCTGGTTTGAGTTCCAGTTTCCATAACTGTCATTACCATCTCTATACTGCTGAGAACCTTGGTATTGAGGTCTCTGCGAAAAATATTTTCCTCTATACCGATTACCTTTGTGAAAATTTCTAAAGTTAACGGGAGTAGAATACCGTGTAGTATTAGGTTGTCTCCAGTTCTGGGAAGAAGAATCTCCCTGGAATTGATTGCTATGATTCTGGGCATAATTACGGTTACTCTTTTTATTGAAATTTTGCTGGCTACCCTGAAATTTACGTATAAAATTCGGGCCATAAAGTGCTGCCGAAGCAACTGGCAGACCTTCTTTTACTTTAGAGTTGCTAATGGTTATGTGAGGATGCGCAGTAATGTACTGGCTACAGTATTCTTCCATTTATTTTATGTTTTTAGGCTTACGCTCATGAAGAAAAGAAAGAAAAGATTTATTAACAGAAGACATAACCTTGTCTCTAAGTAGTAAGTCCATAAGAGCTTCAAATGTACTTTCTGTCTTAGACAGCTCAACCCATCGTAAAAAAGTAAGACGTATCCTTGAGATGAATTCAGAGAATTCAACTCCAGTTTCTGGTAACATGTTTTTAAATTGAAGACGATATCCGTCCTCGTTAAGTTGGTACTTCTTTAACAATGCTGCTCTGACAACCTCATAGTTGTTCTTGTCAGGCACATCTACCATACCCAACAAAGTCAAAGCATCACCTCTAAGTATCTTGGACAGATGATAAACATATAATGCTTTATCTATGTTATGCACCTTACATGCACTTTCAAATCTATCTAAATAAAATGTTATATCATCAATAGAAGCATTGAATGCTGGTAAATTAAGCTTGAAATCAACAGCATTAGACTTATTAGCAGATGATACCTTATTAGCATCATTAGCATTACTAGACAACTTCAACTTTTCTAACTCCAAAGCTAAGAGTTTTTCTTCATGCTCCATTTTTGCTTTTCTCTCATCAGCCTCTCTTTGTAACCTTCTTTCCTCAGCCTGTAACTTCCTTTCTTCAGCCTCAGCCTGTAACTTTCTTTCTTCAGCCATAGCCTGTAACTTTCTTTCTTCAGCCATAGCCTCTTTTTCAAGTCTCTTCTCCTGAGATTCTGCTTCTCTTTTTTGTTTTTCCATTTCCATTTGTAATCTCTTTTCATCCACCTGCATCTGCAGTTTTAAATTTTCAGCATCTATTTTCTTTTGTTCAGTTTGTTCTTTCATTTTCTTCTCTTCCATCTTTAATACCTTATCATATTGAGTAGTTGCATATTCTTCCAACTTATCACCTGTCTTGCCAAGGGATTTCCCTTGTTCAATAAAGTAATCAAGTGTAGACATGATGTCTAATATTATGAGTCACAACCTGAAATAATTAATTAACTTATTTCAACCTTAATAGTAACAAGACTTAATAAAGTACTTGTATAATCCCAATGTTTAACCCAACCTCTGTGGGAAACAAGTCTTTGACAACAAACTTGTATTATCCAATGTATAATAATATTACAAGTCCCTTCTTAATTATCAAGGCACTACACAAATCAGTGCATAACACTCAGTTATTTATCATAACTGCACTACAATAGTGCATAAGCAAAAAACCACCAGTTAGTTATGATAAGTGCACTATAAACCAATAGTGCTTGAGCATATATGTAACAATAGTGAAAGCTAACTATGCAAGAACTATGTAAACAATAACAAAACAATGTAAACAATAACAAAACAATGTAAACAATAACAAGGATCAAAACAATACGAAAGCATTCGCATAAGTCAAATAAATAAACAGCGAAAACTAAAAAGAAATATCACAAAGAATGTGATGACAAAATGCGAAAATATGACAAACAAATGATGCTACAGTGTATAAACAAATATTTTGTAAAGAACTAAATAATAGGAAAGAGTAGACCTACAAATACAAACAAATCAAAACAAAACTAAAGAATGTGAAAAAATACCGAAAACAACACTGACCATATCGTCACAACTAACAAATATAGCAATAAATATTGCTAACAATTTCCAATTAAGGAAATTGCTCCTAACAGAACGCTATCATAAGACCTCTATGACGTGGTATTTCTTATGACAGTCACCTCCCATCCAGACCCGCAGAAATATAACATATAAATATACAAATACAACTAACATATAACATGTAACAAATAGCAAAAGTAGCAAAAAGTGTGTGAAAGAATACAGAAGGCTCAGCTAGAACATGAGGGCACAGTTCACAAACAAAACAGGCCACTTAACTTCTATGTGTCCCAAACGTCAGCACGGTGCAGAACAGGATGTCGTCAGCATTCTCAGGATAGACGATCCAACGTTGATCGACATCTGCTCCTATAGACAGCCATGACGCAGGAAATGAGCTTCTAAAACCGGAACAGTTGTTACGGCACTTATCCTTCTTCCTAACAGATCAGGAAAACAATTTGCTCGGAACTTGGCCTTCTAACGCCGGAAAACTGGATACCCACAAGCAGCGCCGGGTAGTTTCCAAAAAATCAGCAACTGTCAAGAAATCCGGATACTTTCAACAAAATTTCTTATAAGGTGGTAGTTGATGCTGTAGTTGTATCTAGTATGATGATGATGTCTGGGTTTGTTGACCCCCTTGATAGCTGGTACCAGAGTAAACCAACATCTGGCCACCAAAAATGATAAGGGTGGGTTTAGGCTGACATCAAAATTACCACCCCTATCGACACCAGGTATTAAAGTGCAAGATATAGGTGTCTTCTCTGGTTTATGATGTTGCTGTGTAGGTTGTAGTAGAATAGTTCCCAGAGTACAACACAGGCAACATGATGGGTAGAGTCATAGAAAATGGTAACTTCAATTTACGTTTCATACCATTTATTGTACGCCACAAAACAGTCATGATATATATATATGTCATCACCAACATAGTCCAAGAAATTCAGCATTCAAAATAATATTAGTGCCAGCTGATAGTCATGTAGAATCCAATATTCAATATTCATAGTGTAAACAAATAGCTTCCGCATATTCGATATCATAAAGTTCTGGTTCGTGAAGCTGTATAAATAATATATAGCACCGATCTGAATGTCTAAAGTACATACATATTAATTCTGCAACAGTGTCAGCTGCAGATCATCAATGTTCATAGATAATAATAAATACTCCCTTCCTGATGCTAGCAGATCAGATGTATACAATAAGTCCATTTATCGTCTGCACGTGAAAGCATACATGGAGTACAGGTCAACCCGACCTTTATAACATTCCTAAGTCTAACCATCTGACTTGGACGTGATCTCTGATATAACGAATCCTGGAACACAGACAATAGTCTTGTTGGTCTAGAGCGACCCATATATGTAACTAGTTCAGGTATAAAGATACCGGTGGCGAAATCCTAATCAAAGTACCTCTCCATTTTGAATCACACAAGCGAGCAAAGAGCGACCAAAAATGACGAACTTCTAGATGATAGCGTAAAGTTCAATACAAGAGGAATTACCTTTTTTCGAAATCAACCACTGAACATATGCCTCCAGGCAGGCTTGAATAACACTGGGAAATAGTCTAGTTAGCTAACTAACTCACAAAGACAATGTATTTCCCTCAGAAAAATCACAAGACGCAGATTGCGTCCGCTCGCTGCTCAGACCATTTCTTAACTCCACCGAGCTGGGCGGAAACCACAATCTAACTCTCAAAGTCTAGACATGCGCAGAACGCATCTACCTGAGTATCAATTCACACAAGACGATTCTAAGAACATACGAGATAAAAGACACACACTATCGCTCCTTTTATGGTCATGAACAGAAAACCCTAAGACAGGTTTCAGACATCTACAACAGTTGACTGATACTACCAAATAAGGAGATATGGTCACGCTTCGTTCAAGAAATTATAGACCGAACGTGTCTCGACACACGAGGAGGTAAACTCATAAAAAATAGTAGTCTCAATATCTCGAGTTATGTCCCTTTGACTGTAAAATAATATAATACACATTTCAGTCAAGAAAATGATCATACAAAGACTTTTTTACGAAAAAATGATTCGTGCGTAACAGAGCTTTCATTGTATTAGGAAACGTATGGAGAACAAGATAAATCAAGTCCAACACAAAAATAAGAATCTTCAACTCAAATGTCAAGTCAGTCCTATTGTATGGCTCTGAGACATGGAGAGCAACAAAAACAACAACCAAAAAGCTACAGACTTTTATAAACGGGTGCTTGCGTAGAATAGAAGGTCTGAAATGGTATGACAAAGTCACAAATGTGGAACTGATGACAAGAACCAGCCAAGTGCCAGTGGAACAAGAGTTGAGAAGAAGATGCTGGCGATGGATAGGACACACATTGAGTACACATGTTGATAGCATTACAAGGCAGTCCTTGTTCTGGAATCCACAGGGAAAGAGACAGAGGCAGACCAAAAAACACATGGAGAAGAGAACTGGATACAGAGGTGAAAATGATGAGGGAAACATGGAAAGAACTTGTTGATGGCACCGGACAGGAGGACTTGGCATGTGTTTGTTGAAGGCCTATGCTCCTCGGGGAGCTAAAGGGTATTGACTGATTGATTGATCTGCCTAAATAGTTAATGGTTTATAAACAGTTCACTACTCCAATTGGTGAATTCAGTTCCAAGCTCTGTTCTACTATTATGTTTATATGGCTATCTGGTGTGTACAGGGTCTGTTTTTACAAAAACTTGCTTTGGTGGAACATTTAACGAAAGCATCTCAACAGAAAAAGTTTTCTCAACAGAGAAAAGACAAAGATTATGAGAATAAATGCAGCAAATGGTAGCCATTTTGCACTAGGAGAAGAAGAAACATCCTCCAAAATGTGGGCTCATAAATATATCTTGATAGCAACATAGGAGAAGTTGGAGAAATGGACAGTGTAAGAAAGCAAAAGGCAGGAGAAGCTTTCATTGGGTAGGAAAATGTATGGAAGTCAAAAGAAATCAAGTCCACATAAAAATAAGATTCTTAACTCAAATGGCAAGGCAGTCATATTGTAAGGCTTAGAACTGGAGATAACAAAACTAACAACCAGTAAGTTCTTCTTTCATCTTTCAACTATGGAGCCGCGCTAGCGTAGTGGTTACCACACCGCTCTGGCGACCGGGTGATGCAGGATCAAACCCGGGCGACGGCATTTGAGGATTTTTCGTCGACCGGGATTTGGACTGGATTAACTCGAGACCTGGCGATGACATTTGAAGGAGTGTTGTTGACCAGGGATTGGCGGCTCCTGAGCCGACCCGGCTCTAATGGGTACCTCCGAAATCGGCGAGTATTTGCCTGAATGGCGAGGGACACCTGTCTCTGTACAAGAAAAAGGGATACTCACGTAAAATCAATGTCAGGTTAGACATTAATAATAACCTGAGATTTCGCCTTGAGTATTAGCGGGCGTACGGAAAAAAAAAAAAAAATCTTTCAACTCTCAAAGGAGCACAGGCCTTCAAAAAACGTATGCCAAGTTTTCCTGTCCCACGCCATCAGCCCAAGGTCTTTTCATGTATTCTTCATCCCCTTCAAGTCTGTCTCCTGTTTTCTTTTCCATATGTTCTTTGGTCTTCCTCTACCTCTCTTGCCCTGGGCATTCCAGAACAAGGACTGTCTGATAATGCTATCAACAGGTTTTCTCAATATGTGTCCTATCCATCTCCAGTGTCTTCTTCTCATTTCTTGTTCCACTGACGCTTGTCTAGTTCTTGTCCTTAGTTCCACAGTAGTGATCTTGTTATACCACTTCAATCTTTCTGTTCTACGCAAGCATCCATTTATAAAAACCTGTAGCTTTTTGGTTGTTGTTTTTGTTGTTCTCCATGTTTCAGAGCCATACAATAGGACTGACTTGATATTTAAATTGAAAATTCTTAATAACGTAAGTTACATAGCAACATAAGTGAGTGCTTGCACAGAATAGAAGGATTAAAATGGTATGACAACATCACCAGTGTGAAGCTGGTGGAAATAATAAATAAATAAATATCACACACATAAAGTTATGTTTCAGACGCTCATGAGAAATAAAGAAGTAGAAAACTAGACAGCAGAAAAACAACAGAAGTGATAGGCTTGCCGGAGAATCGAATCCAGGACCATTCAAATGGCAACACCGCCTAGCTACAGAAGCGAACTACACTATCCTTCCTGCCAACTAGGCACCAGCAGTGGAACAGGAGATGAGGATAAGATGTTGACATTGGATCAGCACATATTTAGGAAATCAGTTGTTAGCATTACAAAGCAGTTCTTTTTCTGGAATCCTATGGTTAGAGAAATAGAGAGAGAGACTTAAAAAACATTGAGAAGGGAAATAGGGGACACTTTCAAGGGATAGAAAAGACATGGAACAGATAACATATGGTAGGAAGGCTTGTCCTGATCTTGGTTGAGGCCTATGCTCCACAGGGAACAGGCATGAATAATTATACTTGCCTGTTCTAGGAATGAAGTCAAGAGGATCAACTGAGAGGTTATGCAATAGTTGTGATTAACATTTTTGACTTCTTGCCATTAATGTTCTTTGAACAATTAACTATCACGTTAATACTGTTTAAAAAAAAATTGTGTATATGTTTTTTTGGTGAAGTAAAACTTCATTTTTGCTGTTTTACATAATATATATCGGTATTATAGAACCACAGAGGCAGAATTGAAGAGAATACAGGATATTTTGTACACACTCAGTAATTTTCAGACGAATGCATTTAAAAAAAAACAAAAAAACACACGCTATTATTGTGCTCTAGTGCACTGCTCTGCAGCAGTTTCTGCATCATGTGCTGTGACACCATACAGAATACATCATATAATGGCATACAAAATTATATGTGATAGTAAAATATTAAGAAAAAATCTCACAAATACAATTTTCCAAATAAAATATATTGAATTATCATCATTCACCAGTCCACTATAACCGTTTAGTGAGCGCCGTCTAATGACTGCATCGAATGTTTAAATATTTACCATACCCACCTACTTAAATACTATACTATGCCGCTGAGTTTTGAAGAGCATTTTAAGTGTGCTGCGAAGTAAAATAGGTTGCTAAGCACTGCTCTGAAATTTGGTATCTGTGGTGGCTAGTAGCCTCACTATGTAAGGATGAATAGCCACAGAAACCAGCACTGTAGGAGTGAGTACATGACATGTTTTGGTGCAGACTTCCAAGCATGGGAGGTAAGGTTCAGTAGTGACATGTGCTCTTTGAAGAAGAAAAGTGAAATTTTATAATTAAATGTGGGAAAATAATTCCTTCATTTATTACCCAACAGCTCCCGGAGTAGCATAGACCTTCAACAAATTAATGCCAAGTCTTTCTATCCTGTGTCAAGTCTTCCTGTCCTGTGTCAAGTCTTCCTGTCCTGTGTCAAGTCTTTCTGTCCTGTGTCAAGTCTTCCTGTCCTGTGTCAAGTCTTTCTGTCCTGTGTCAAGTCTTCCTGTCCTGTGTCAAGTCTTTCTGTCCTGTGTCAAGTCTTCCTGTCCTGTGCCATTCACTGATGGTCTTTTCATGTCTTCTTTATTAATCACTTTTCATTTCTGTCTCCAGCTGTCTTCTCCATGTGTTTTTTGGTCTCTTTCTCTCTCTCTCTACCCCTCTTACCCTGGGGAGTCAAGAACAAAGGATTGCCTTGTAATACTATTGACATTTCTGCGGGAAAAATGGAAGCTTAATATTCAGTTAAATTATTTTCATTATGTCATCATTCTTATTTGCTTATCATGCTTCTTTGCTGCAGACATAATTATTGTGAAACCTCTTTGAATAATTAGTGATCACCAGATTTATTTTCCTCTTTCTTTCATTTCTATATTTACTGTCAGTCCACATTCTTTTTTCCTTATGCTTTACGTTTTCTGTTTTTGACTGATTTTATTTCTTTCCATAGAATTGCCATTTTCTTTCATGTAATGCAGCTGTTTGGGTGAAGCAAGAATTTTTATTTTGTTTGATTTTGTGTTTTTTAATGTTCTTTATTCCTATTCTTCATGTATATTTTTCTGTGCAGCTTTTACTTTGTGTGCTGTGACTTATTAATTTTATTCCACCAGGCACCTACTAGTGATGCTCATCCTTCTGGGCTTAAGGCATCAGTAAGTAGGAAAAGAGTGCATGACGTCAGAATATTAATTTGGGAATGAATTTTTGGTAAAGCCTATATTCAAGACATTGTTGTATGGAAGAACAGCTATAGAAGCCCATTAGTGAAGTAATTGATTCTTTTCAATGCAGAGAATAAAATATAACAGAAAATAAATTGAACGATTTAAAAAAAAACATTTTGTACATTAGTCTACATAGTGCTTATTTAGAATTTGGTTTCGTTTATAATGCTCAGATCCAGAATAAAATGTTCTTTGCTAACTTATGTTAACTCTCAAAGGACGAGAGACCACTTTTTTGCCCAGAATTTTTTCCCGGTGCTCATAAAGAGAGTCCAGTTTTAGTGGCCAGTATATTTGAAATTTTTGGTTCATGTTGTCCCAATTTTATATTTTATTCTTCCTCATCTAGTTTCCTTCACAAATATTTACATTACCATACTTTTAAAATACTTGAAAAGAGCCAGCCCTTAAAATCCATGACTCTATGAAAACTCAAAATGACAGAAAATTCCCAGCACTAAACAAGGGAAAACCACACTTTATGAGTAAAGTGCTTACTTTAAAAGTTGTTTTTAATTATTTAAACATGTACTTTAAAGTTTTATTTACTATATTGTGTACTTTGCTCCCAGTTATGAATAGTTGCTACACACACCCATGTATGCATGCACACACACATGTAACCTTTCACACACACACACACACATGCATATAAGATGCAGTATTACCCCACTTATGCTGTCCCTTCCCCCATATACAGTGCTGTTTCATTACATCACTCTTGAATCTTTGATCACTATTTTCAGTAGGAAATTACCCATAAAACTTATCAGAATTGTGGGTCGCAACACTCACAACCTGCAATTGGTGGACCTGCATATCTGGATAAGTGGATTACCTTCTATCACAATTTCATTACTCTAACCAATGGATCAGTCAGTCATTTTGAATTTGCAAGCCTACAGCCATCATGGCTCTTTTTTGACAGCTTGATGAGGAACTGTAAAGATAAATAATATGTCAAATAAGTTAGGACAAACTTTATGTTACATTGACTAACACAAATATACATATAAAGGTAGCGAAAAGGTGAAGTACACACAAGAAGCATGATTTGTTTGCTTCCAGATTACAAATCCTCTCACCTCTAACTCTTGCTGATCTCCTCTATGTTAATCCTATAAGCCCTTCACTTTACAATTTCATGTCAGCTGTTGATGATGTAATTCCTGCTATGTTCTCATCGTCCATTCCTCTTCAGATGAATGTTTTTATTTTAACACATTAACTACCGCAAGCCGGTGGGACTGGCTTTTGAAATCCTATCATTTGGACCGCAAGCCGCTCAGAGCGTCAATCTAATTTTAGTAATAAAACGAATGAAAATTGTACTGAAACACTTTCTGATCTGGTTCGAGATTTTAAGTTGCCACCGGAAAACAAATTCCCAAAGCATGGTTGTTGTAGAAAACTGGAAAATTGATATTATGTTCATATTTTTCAGCGTTTTGGGTTAGTTACCAAATCGTGTAAAACTGTTTACCGTGGCAACTAGTGATAGGACCACAAAAAATGCGTGTACATCTCATCTAACGGCTGAATAGGCTAGAAACTTGTTTCAACAATTGACTGATAGATCTAGCGACGAGGACAAGAGTGAAAACGGTGTGCACATTGTTTGAAATAGTAATTTTGATAGAGATGGGGCGCAAGCAGTTATAATTGTGAAAATATTGCAAGTCCTCGGCCATTGGACAGCTGTTAAATAGCAACAACCTCTATTAGAGTCACAAATGGTGCTTATTGTAATAGTACATTCATTTATCTTTAAAATGACGTGTAATTCATAAAAATATGTAAACAATTACGAAAACTACAGCTAACTTTGTGCAAACACCTACAGGATGAAAATGGGAAAAAAATTTATTCGGCCACAGTGTGTTTTTCAATTCGGTAGTTAATGTGTTAATGCTGTCTTTACATTGTATAAAAAAAGTACTAACTGCAAATAATCATATTTAAAAATTTAAATTTACAAATTGTTTGCCATTTATTAACATGTATTCGTTTGCTGGTCTTATATTATGTATTTAAAATGTAACTGTAAAGTAATTTATTTACATAATAACAAAAGACCTAAGTGAGATCTTGGGTAAAATTATCCTTGCTTATTCTGGGGGAGTAAAATTGCTTAAAAGTTTTCAATGAGGATCTAAGTATATTCTTTAAAATAATTTTTTTTTTTTTTGTGATTTAAACTGCAATGTAAGCCTATATTTCAAGTTTTTAACACCTTTATTTTATGTCCTTTAAAATTGCAGACTGTTAACGCAGACAAGAAAGATGATGTCTTTGTGATATTTGACAAATTACCCGTAAGTGTTTGATTTTTTTTTGGGGTAATGTTCTTGCTCATGTTGATGTCATATATTGTAAATTTGATAATAATATGCAATTTTTCTTGCTTCACAATTTCTTAACTATGGTCGTTGTTGTTGATGTTTTCTTGTGGATTTTTCATGACGCCATTGATATTGATGTTTCGTGGCTTGCAAGTGGCCTGCTTGTGATCACTGAATGTTAATTTCAGCCTACATATTTTTGCTTTGCTAATGACATGATATTCAAATACATCATGCTATGTTGTTGTGTGAGTGTCACTGCTATTCTTCGCCTTTAAAGTAGAGGTTTCTTGTTTCAAATGGGTCTGCTTGTGACCACTGACTTAATTTTAATGCCATTTGTGTTTTCTGTGATAATGGCATTTGATATTTCTTATTATACAAATTCTTAACTGTGGTCATTGTAGCATGTTGCATTCTGGATATCGCTCTGTGTTGTTGGTTTTGTCATTGAATCAGATGTTTCTTGTTTAAGATGGCCTACTTGAGATCAACACAAAAAACTCACAAATTAAAACTGAGAGCCATCAGGTGTTATATATATATTCATTACTCTGTGATATAGAAACACAGACAATGAACAAGGGTTGGAAGAAAGAATTGAGGCCATTGAGATGTGGATATATATATAGGAGAATAAGGCGCATGTCGTAGGAAGAGAAGAAAACAAATAAAGAGGCGCCAATAAAAGCTAGGAATGAAGAGAATTAATGAAGATCAAATTTAGCTGTAATATTTTGGCCATATAAAAAGACAAAACACTTTACTGAAGACCATCATAGAAAGAAGTGTTGAAGGCAAACATGCAAGAGGAAAACATCACTATAAGTGGTAAGATAACATCAAGAGATGGTCAGGAAAGAGTCTATCATAGTGCAAAATGAAGACAAGAAACAGAAGACGTTGGAGATATATTATGGCAGCTGATGATGATGACTTGAGATCACTGATGTAATTTTAATGCCGTTTGATGTGTTTTGTGTGATAATGAAATGTTATATAATTTTATAGTTCTTACCTCTGGTCATTGTTGCATTGTGGATGTCACTCAGTGTTATTGTTTTTGCCACTGAAGTAGATGTTTCTTTGTTTGAACATGCCTACATGTGATCAATGATGTTATATTAATGTCAAATTCAATTTTTTTTTTTTTTTTTTGCTGATGATATTTGCTGTTTTTTTTAATTAAGAAGAGCATCTGCTTCTCAAGCAAAGTTACTGTTTCAAAACCAGAAAGTTCTTGAGTTGGGATAAACAAAGACAGCAAGGAAGGGAACAGGTTACTGAACCTTATAAAGCTGAGACCTAATAGGAGTGAAGTCTCTAATAACTTTACTCCCCTATGGCTGTATCTTCAGTGGGACTACCTTTACCTTTTTTTATGACATTTGGTGTTTCTTAGTTAAGAGCTGCCTGACTGTGTCCCCTTGTGTCATGTGGACGTCAGATAGTGCTATTGTTTATGGGGTGTTAGGAGAGAGTCTTGTTCTACTGGCTTTCCACCAGATAACTGCAAGCCTTCCTCTCCTGTGTAAACTACAGAAGTTCTTTCCAATATCATCTCCGCCGTAGTTTCTACCCCATGTGAGGCCTCCTGTGTTTGGAATCATCACCATTTCTTCTACATTGGGCATTCAAAAGCAGAGACACCACTTTCATTTACTTCTGCTATTTTCTTTTCACTTTTGCTATCATTGGGCGAAAGCAATTTTGTGCATGTTATGTTTTGTAGCCAGCATTAATCCAGTTTGTTCAGGATTTATGTAATATTATCTGTCCACCTTTCTTTTAAGTGATTATACATATTATACATTTAGATTTTGCCTGAATGCTGATTTGGCTAGATTTTGACTGGGTGTCTGTACCATTTTATTTTATGCATTTCTGTGTAGCAATTGCATGGTGTGGTTTCCACCAATTTTACAATCTATTTCTCTGTCTTTTGCATGAGTCTGTTTTCTTAGTCTTCTTAATATCTCTGTGTGTGGTAGGTTTTGACATCTGCTAACAGTTGTTCATTTTTTTATGTCGGGTTGTAGATTTACTTCTGAACATTTTCTATCCATAAAAATGTTAAAAAGTTAGGGGTGATAGTATGCATTTCTGTCCCATTCCTTTATTATTGAAGTTAACTTCAAAATTTAAAAAAAAGTAACTCTTTGCTTTGCCCATGCAATACACTTTTTTTGGGGGGTTTAAAAGAAAGATGTTTTTTCTCAGGTACGGGTACAGCGTGTGGTGGTTGATGGTCTCACTCGGACTAAAGATGATGTTGTTATCAAAGAAATTAAGACACTTTTAGGTGCAAAGACATTTGATGAAGTAAGTGATATATAACTAAAATAAAGTTATTGGTGTTAAGAGAATCTGAGCAGGGAAAAAAGCTTATGTTAAAGCATAGTGATTGAAAGAATGAAAATTGTGAAAGGGTATTCATGTAGAATAGAAACATTTCTTTTAAACTGCTAGAAAATTCTCAGGTAGGATGTAAATGCATACGTTGTGAGTAGGATCATGAAAATTATTGTGATGATGATGTCTGATTATTCGTCCATTATTCTGTTGGAAGGCCTTGCTGACTGATTGTGGTTTCGGGTAAGTCTTCTCTGTGGCATATCTTTAAGTACTGATGATTCTCTCTTTCTTGATGTCACTAGTTCACTGGTTCTCATTTTCATGATGGCACTATTTCACTGATTCTCATTTTCAACATGGCACTATTTCACGGATTCTCATTTTCATGATGGCACTATTTCACTGATTCTTATTTTCAACATGGCACTATTTCACAGATTCTCATTTTCATGATGGCACTATTTCACTGATCTCATTTTCATCATGTCACTATCTCACTGATTCCCATTTTCAAGATGGCACTATTTCACTGATCCTCATTTTCATGATGACACTATTTCACTGATTCTCTTTATCATTATGACACTATTTCACGGATTCTCATTTTCATGATGACACTATTTCACTGATTTTCATTTTCATGATGACACTATTTCACTGATCCTTAATGTCATGATGACAGTTCTTCTTCTTCTTTGATCCTTAGCCACCGACCGTCAAAGCAGTCAGTGGCCATCACGCCTAGTGGCGTCTTGTAGGGCAACAACAAATTGATTCCACTTTGCTCGGTCGGTGGCCATCCTTCGTACAGTGCCCCAACTCTGGTTCATTCTTTGCATCTCAGCCTCCACAGTCTTCCGCCAGGTTGTTTTTGGTCGGCCTCTCTTTCGTTTTCCTTTAGGGGTCCAAAGCATAGCTGTTCTTGTGGTGGCATCGGGGTCTCTTCTGAGGACATGGCCAACCCAGCTCCAGCGTCTGCCAGCTATGATGGTGTGCATGTCCTCTTGCTTGCTGCGAGTAAGCAGATCTTGGTTAGTGATGGTATTCGGCCAAAAGATTCAGTGAATTTTTCTTAGGCATGTTGTGTGAAAAGAGGACAATTTCGACATTTCCTTCTCTGTAACTCTCCAGCATTCCGCACCATAGAGAAGCACAGAAAGCACACAGCTCTGATATAATCTTAATTTTGTGCTATGATGACACTATTTCACTGATTCTCTTTATCATTGTGACACTATTTCACTGATTCTCATTCTTATGATGGCACTATTTCACTGATTCTCATGTTCATGATGGCACTGTTTCACGGATTCTAATTTTCATGATGCCACTGTTTCACTGATTCTCATTTTCATGATGGTACTATTTCACTGATTCTCATTTTCAGGATGGCACTGTTTCACTGATTCTCATTTTTTTCTGATGGTACTATTTCACTGATTCTCATTTTCATGATGGCACTATTTCACTGATTCTCATTTTCAGGATGGCACTATTTCACCGATTCTCATTTTCATGATGACACAATTTCACTTATTCTCATTTTCATGATGGCACTATTTCACTGATTTTCATTTTCATGATGACACTTTCACTGATTCTCATTTTCATGATGACACTATTTCACTGATTCTCTTTATCATTGTGACACTATTTCACTTATTCTCATTTTCATGATGGCACTATTTCACTTATTCTCATTTTCATGATGGCACTGTTTCAAAGATTCTAGTTTTCATGATGGCACTGTTTCACTGATTCTCATTTTCATGATGGTACTATTTCACTGATTCTCATTTTCATGATGGCACTATTTCACTGATTCTCATTTTCAGGATGGCACTATTTCACTGATTCTCATTTTCATGATGACACTATTTCACTTATTCTCATTTTCATGATGGCACTATTTAACTGATTCTCATTTTCATGATGACACTTTTCACTGATTCTCATTTTCATGATGACACTATTTCACTGATTCTAATTATCATTATGACACTATTTCACTGATTCTCATTTTCATGATGACACTATTTCACTGATTCTCACTTTCTTGATGGCACTATTTCACTCATTCTCACTTTCATGATGACACTATGTCACTGATTCTCATTTTCATGATGACACTATTTCACTTATTCTCATTTTCATGATGACACTATTTCAATGATTCTCATTTTCATGAAGGCAGTATTACACTGATTCTCACTTTCTTAAGGATACCATTTCATATTGTTCATTTCTTCACCATGACTGCAATGTGACTTTTCCTTCCTTGCATTAGCAGAGTGGTTAGAACACTTGCTTCACCTTTGTTTATTTTTTAAACTCAGATCTTATTCATTCTTGAGTGTCTGATTGACAGAGTGGTTAGAGCGCTGATCTCTCGCTGCAAAGGTGCCAGGTTTGATTCACGGTATCGTCACGCTTCAGTCTACCCAGCTGTAAATGGGTACTTGATTTTGCTCTTGAGTTAGGGAAGGAAAAGGTGGCAAGGAAGGGAACTGGTCACCCCCACCTCTCGATGCTGGACCTAGTATAGTGAAGTCTCTAACACTTCACTCCCCTATGGCAGCATCTGCTATGGGACTACATTTTTAAAAATATTCTTTCTTAGTCTGGCAGAAATTTGAATAAGTGGGGATGATTTTAATTGGATGAGGTAGCTGATTTGACCACCTCTTTGCTTGAGACCAGGCATGAGAGGTTTAACACAACAGGGTTTATAACATAAGCCTATCCTTATTTCACAGTTGGTGCAGCTGAGCTACAATGCCAAAGTTAAGATGGAGCAGCTTGGGCTTTTTAAAAACGTGCTCATTGCCATTGATGTAAGCAAAGGTGGGCATGTTAACAGATAACTCTTGCTCAGACTTCAGTTAATAGGGTCTTTTTTTCCCTCCCGCTTCTCATTGTGTATATGTTATGTATAGTGACTGGTAATTTCTTGGCATGTCTGTGATGTGCTAGTTCTTGGTTTTGTTGCTGTCATAATTAACCCTTGCTGTTCTTGTTCTTTTCTCATTTTGCTCCTTACAGAGCATGGGGTCCATTACTATAGCAGGTCCCCTTGTAGAAAGCCTGCATCAAAACGTTTAACTGCTGATTTGGTGGTGGTTTCTTTAACAATTTGTTTCACATGATGAGGTTGCCAGCCTCCCTTACAACATCATATTAGTCGTCTCTTATGATATTCCTAAGGTAGCAGTAATCCTGTTCTTGTATGTCGTCAGATCCCCAGTAACTACACAGGGCCATCATCATGTAGCATGTCCTTTGCAGAACGTCGCTCTCATCACAGCCCGCCTGAAAGACTCTTGATCTCTAGCCAGCCTTCCCGCCTCCTCCATTCACACAGGGCCATATAATTGATATTCTAGTAATCCATTGTCATCTTCATGAACTTTTTAATCATCATCACAGTCAGTCATCATCTTACTTATCAGATTCATAATAATCGCCTGTATCCTTATGTACTTTCTCAAGTGTTCATCTGAGAACTGATGCCAACAATTGGAACACAGCCTTTATTGAGAACAACCTAATAATGTAATACAGAAATAATGAAACCTTTCCGCAAATTGTGTTTTGCCAGCATCATCTTCTCTCCTGTTTCACTGTACTAAGAATGGCTGTGATGAAAAAAAAACTCGCTGGCACATCCTGAGGAGAAGATGAGAATATACTAAAGAAACTGTACACTGGATGCATGAGACCAGTCCTTGAGTATGGCAGTGCAGCATGGTCAGCAGGAGCCAGGTAAAACTGATGAAAGTTAACTGACTGTGAAACCAAGCCATGAGAATCATAACAGAAGGCAGGAAGATAACACTTATTGAAGAAATGGATAAAATACATACTTACAAGAAATGGAGGACAGAGGACAGCAGGGCTCAACAGTAAGTCAATTTAGAATGCTAGCAGATCATCCTGTGTACCAAAGAGTAGATGAATCAGGATGAGAAAAACTCGAGCAGAGCAACTTCAAAGAATCATTAAAAAAACAAAGAGGAGAGAAGATCCAATCAATGCTATAAAAACTACCAAGCACATCTTCTGTGACAGGAAGTTTCCTGAAAAAGGTCTTCCATAAGAAAACATTCCTGAGGTAAGGAAAAAGAACAAAGCACAAAGAAAGACCATAACCATTAAAATATGTAGAGGAACACTACCCAAGCAGGTATTGATGGATCAGCAACTAATGCATCTGAAAATGGAGATGGGGGAATGTTTCTGCTACTAAGCAAAAGTACAGAAATAACTAAAAGCAACAGGGACATTTTCAAGCAACTTCAGAGCAGAGGCAGACCCATTTAAAACTGCAACAGAAATCCTAATGACAGAGGATAGCATGGAGAGAGAAGTAGCATTTACACAGATGCACTGTCAGTAGTGAATGCACTCAGGAGCCAAGAAAACAAAGTCCCAAATGTCCTAAGGGCAATTCTCTACAATGTTGACAGTTCAGAAGAGTTGTGCTACAGTGGATTCCATCTCACAATATCCCAGAGAATGAAGAGGCTGGCAGACTGGCAAAGAAGGATGGAAAACAACCTCACAAACCAACACAAACATAACATATGGAGAGGCCAAGAAACTCTTCAAGAGCAGATAGAGGAACAAGTGAGAGACAGAACACTCAAATCACCATTAAAACAATGCCCATCACCAGCTCATTAGAAGATAAAAAGTTAATAATCTTCAGACTCAGCACAGACCACAGCAAACTGAGATGCCATCTTGGCAGAGAGTGTAGAACTTGGGGCAGTGGGAAAGCAGAACTAGAAAGTAATCAACTGATACATGATCATGCCGGGGATAATGATGCCATTGTGCATACAGATAGGTCTGTGATCCGTGATGAAAAATCAGGTTGGAGCTTCTCTGCTAGGGTAAAGGGCAGAATCATCACCCAACATAGCGGGGCTTACAAGATAACAACTTCCAGCATGAGAATGGAGGTAGAAGCAGCTACTGCAGGCTTTAGGTGGCTAACTGAAACTTCATTAACAAAGGCAGTCATTGTGTCAGACTCTCAGTCCATGCTTCGAAAAGTTCACAATGGTAGGCTATGGCATGAATGGAATACATTCATTGAAGCTTTGAATCTGCAGGAACTGGTGTTGATCTACTGTCCTGGTCATGCAGGGGTAAGTGGTAATGAGAGAGCTGACAGACTAGCATCAAGAGCACCTATGGTGTGGACACTGGATATGGCTAAGGGAGAGATACCGAGAACAATTAGGGATCGTCTGTTAGAAAATGAAACTGCAATAGATGAATCATCAAGGTTAAGACTGTTGGAATTTGGCATCAAACGTAAGGCCAGCAGAGATTGACGTATGAGAGGATGCAACTGTTGTGTATACAACCAGCAGGCTACAGGAACAGTTTGCATTCACACTCTTCAAAATATACTGAGGGAGACTGAGCCCCTGTGGGTTTGCCTGGAGTGCAAATATATCGATTCTGTTCAACAATAACAATAAGATAAAAACTACCAATGAATGTACCTGTTACATTGATAAAATGATGGCTCAATATCTGCTGCAGAAAGGTGTGACATAACAGGAGGTGAAAGCTTGTATGGCGATCGCTGGTACCTGTCTAGGACAAGGTGTTCAAAGAATAATGCATTATCATTCGCTTTCTTATTTGTTCTGTCTTAAATATTTACATTACTAATTCTCAGTTGTAGCTTCCATAAGAATTTTCATCATCATTTTTGTTCTCATAACCATTATCATTATAAGGCATCAACATTATCCATATATACCATCTTCATTATCCACATATACCATCTTCATCATCAGTTTTTATTGAGTCGAGTTAAACGTTTGTGAATTGCATGTGATGTTTGCACAAGCAAACCAGCTTACCGTGGTTGGTGGGTACCCTACTTCAGCGGGCGACACATAAGAAAAAGAAAGGACAGATTTTTCCCCCTCATTCTAGGTGCATGGAATGTGCGCACTCTACTCGACAAAGACTTCAACACAAACAGACCCGAGAGGTGAACTGCCCTGATTGGGAGAGAACTGGCCAGATACAACATTGACATAGCAGCACTGAGTGAAACTCGACTTGCAGGCGAGGGCCAACTTTGCGAAAAGGGTGCAGGTTATACATTCTATTGGAGCGGAAGAGGAACTGAAGAAAGACGAGAAGCAGGGGTTGGATTTGCAATCAAAACAGCAATTATTGGCAAGCTAGCGGAGCCCCCAAAGGGAATAAATGACCGACTCATGACGGTCAAGATCCCGCTGCTTTATGGAAGGAAACATGCCACCATCATTAGCGCGTATGCACCAACTATGACAAACCAGGATGATGTCAAGGATAAGTTTTACGAAGAACTACATGCAGTCATTGCATCAGTTCCCAAAGCAGATAAGCTTATTATTCTTGGCGACTTTAATGCAAGAGTAGGGTCAGATAACATCTCCTGGAATGGCACTATCGGAAAGTACGGCTTGGGTCGCTGTAACAGCAATGGACTTCTTCTCCTCCAGACTTGCGCAGAACATAACCTCCTTGTCACCAACACCATTTTTCGACTTCCTATCCGCAACAGGACCTCCTGGATGCACCCTCGCTCGAAGCATTGGCACCTAATTGACTATGTAATTGTTAGGAAGAAGGACAGGCAAGATGTCCGGATGACCAAGTCCATGTGTGGTGCCGAATGCTGGACTGATCATCGCCTCATTGTGTCTAAACTTAAAATTCGTATCCAACCTGCCAGGCGCCCTCAGGGAAAGAAAACTCAAAAAAGGCTGGATATTACCAAACTAAAGAAGACAAAAATTAAACAGTCATTCACTGACACCCTAGAAGACCGTCTCAAATCTATCTCGTTAGACGGCCAAAGTGCGGAAACAAATTGGACAGCCCTAAGCGAGCAGATCTACAACACTGCTACAGAGGTCCTGGGTCCCGCCATCAAGAAACAAAATGACTGGTTTGATGAGAACTCAGATGATATAAAGCAGATGTTGGCTGAGAAACACCATCTCCATAAAGCATATTTAAATGATCCAAAATCTACATCCAAGAAAGACGCTTTCAACAACATGCGTAGAATCGTCCAACATAAACTACGCCAGATGCGGGATTCATGGCTGAGTAATAAAGCAGATGAGCTCCAAGGCTTTGCTGACAGCCATGACTTGAAAAATTTTTACCATGCACTCAAAGCGGTCTATGGTCTAACATCATCAGGATCATTTCCCCTCCTTAATGCAGATGGAAAAACACTCATTACAGACAAGGAAAAAATTCTCCAACGCTGGGTCGAACACTTTAATAATATTCTGAACCAGCCATCATCTATTAACGATGAAGCCATCAACCGACTGCCCCAAATTCCTATAAATGAAGCACTAGATGATATACCGACTTTTGAGGAGACCCAAAAAGCGATTCGTCAACTTTCTAGTGGAAAGGCCCCCGGCTCCGATTCAATTCCTGTTGAGGTCTATAAAGATGGCGGTACAGTTCTGATAGAGAAACTTCACATGATCTTCCAGCAAATGTGGCAGAGTGAAACCATCCCACACAATCTCAAGGATGTGTCAATTATACATCTTTATAAACGTAAAGGCAATCGCCAAGACTGTAACAATCATCGAGGCATCTCACTACTATCAATCGCTGGGAAGATATTTGCCAGAATCCTTCTTAATCACCTTACGGCTCATCTTGACAAAGGTCTTCTACCTGAAAGTCAGTGTGGATTCCGGAAAGAACGTGGAACCACCGATATGGTGTTCGCTGCAAGACAGCTTCAAGAAAAATGCCAAGAACAGCACTGTGACCTGTACACAGCTTTCATCGACTTGACAAAGGCGTTCGACACGGTCAGTAGAGAGGGTCTATGGAAGATCATGGCAAAATACGGCTGCCCAAAGAAATTTATCTCAATAGTGCAGCAGCTGCATGATGGAATGCAGGCTAGAGTTCAGGAAAACGGTGAGCTATCGGAGCCTTTCCCAGTCTCAAATGGAGTTAAACAAGGGTGTGTACTTGCACCGACTCTTTTCAGTATCATGTTTTCTGCTATGCTGACTGATGCTTTCAGAGACGGGGACACAGGAATCGACATCAGATATCGTATTGATGGAAAATTGTTTAACCTTAGGAGGCTTCAAGCAAAAACCAAGGTCAAATCACACACCATCAGGGATCTTCTGTTTGCTGACGATTGTGCCCTCAGTGCTGGCTCAGAGGCTGATCTGCAGCGTAGCGTTGATAGATTCTCCGAAGCCTGCTCCAACTTTGGGCTTACCATCAACATGGAGAAAACAGAAATCATGTACCAACCAGCTCCTGGCACAATTTATACTGAGCCAGTCATCAAGGTAAATGGTGAGAAACTGAATGTTGTGAACAGGTTCACATACCTTGGTAGTACACTATCCCAGAACATCGTCATTGATGATGAGGTGAACACCAGGATCTCCAAAGCCAGCATCACATTTGGCAGACTATACACCAATGTTTGGCATCGAAGTGGCATTAGTCTACAGACAAAGCTGAAGGTATACAGAGCTGCGGTGCTTCCAGTGCTGCTTTATGCATGTGAAACATGGACTGTATACAGGCGCCACGTAAAAAAGCTCAACCACTTCCATACAGTCTGTCTCAGGAAGATAATGAACATCAAATGGCAAGACAAGATCCCGGATACCGCCGTTCTTGACAGAGCTGGTATCCCTAGCATCGATACTATTCTGATGCAGTCACAGATTCGCTGGGCAGGTCATGTAGTCCGCATGCCAGACCATCGACTGCCAAAGATACTCGTTTATGGTGAGATGCAGAAGGGTAGACGCTCCCATGGTGGCCAGAAAAAGCGCTTCAAAGACACGCTTAAGGCTTCATTAAAAACCTTTGACATAAACCCAGACACATGGGAAGCTGCTGCGCAAGACCGAACTGCCTGGCGCACATCTCTTCGTAAAGGTGCAGTGGCATGCGAATCATCCAGAAGAGCAGCAGCGGAACAGCGGAGACAAGCTAGAAAAGATCGTGAAATAAAACCTTCACATGAAGCAAACATTCCCTGCCCACACTGTCCGAGATCCTTCCAGGCCCGCATCGGGCTCATTAGTCACCTTCGTACTCATAGACTATCCTAACATCCTAATAATTGGATGAACAGAGTGGTCTTCATCACCTGTGATGGACGAACAACATACCATCTTCATCATCAATTTTTATTGAGTCGAGTTAAACGTTTGTGAATTGCATGTGATGTTTGCACGAGCAGCTGAACTTTGATTGTTATGACATGTGACTAAAGTAGTAGTTATTATTGGCTAGAGTTAGCCTGAGGTGTGGAAGGTGAAAAGGTTACAAGGTTGTCCAAAGGGAGTTGACAGACGTTGTAGAAGGGGGAAGTGATATTAGTATTATTTGAGTACTGGTAGGTTGTCGAGATAGACTGGTAATTTTTTATGCTTTTTGAGTACCTCATAAATATGTCATGTACTAGTTATGATTATATTATGTCGAGATTGACACAGTCTTTGAGTTCACTTATTTATTGCTATGTACAGTGTGGAAACTTGTCCTTTAGACTACATTGCCGTTGTTGTTGTTGTTTATGATTGTGTTAGATGAGTGGTAACAGTGATAGTGTCGCTGCTGTCAGAGACAAAGGTGTGCGTGTAAGCATCTTATTGTCTCATGACAGTCTTCATGTATAATCTTCTTTGCTGTCTCATTTTTCTATAATCGTAGAGGCTCATTTGTATTCAATGTTAATGACGTAAATTGTGAAGCATTTTCTTAGCAGTTTTTCTATTTTTGTTTCCTCATAAAATGACAACAGATAAAAGAGAAAATGGATATGAAGTCATGTTTGAGGTACAAGAGTTTCGGCGAGTGGACGGCGGAGTTCATACAAGTGTTAGCAATAACGATGGAAGTTTGGTGAGTGTTACACTTCTATGTATTTAATTGGTTAAAAGAGAGCCCTGGACATTGAGAAGTTAAGTGAGAACATTTTGAGAAGCACCCAATGTGTGGCTTTTCAAGAAAGTATTAAGAATCCTAGGAACAGCTAAAATAGCTGGAATCAGGAGATAGAGAAAGAGAGGAAGCTATAGAGAAAAGGCAATGGACAGAGATCAACAATAGCATTAATGGAGAACATCAGACAAGATCTGTGGAGAGATAAGGATACTTTTGGTTTGCAGCATGACAGTTGATAATGGTATATGTTAAAAAAAAAAGGTAAAGGATCCCGCTACACGCCCATTGAGGCATATTGAGAATATGGTGTTAGGCCCATATTTTCTTGACATCGGCGGGTGATGTGGTGAGCATCATGCCGGACGCCTTAACCTTCCCAGAGTTGCTGTGGTACCCAATTCATGAGGCTGGGTCGAAGCCGTTTGCAGTCTAAAAGAAACCCCATCACAATTGGGGATCAGAAATTGTATATGTAGGTTAGCTTTTTTTTTTTTTTTTTTTTTTTTTGTTGAAAAAAAAGGGGGGGGGGGGGGGGGGGGGGGTATAAAATGTGTACATTTGCGCCACTTAAACAAAATTATTTTGCTATCTACAGCTACAGCTACAAGTCTTATTGTGTTGTAGATTTTTCATTAAAATGGGAACGTTGTATGTCAGATATGTATACATTTGGTAACGGTAATTTAGCATTATTGAAAAAATTGATATTAAATTTGTTTATTGCCACATTTACCGGCACAGTCCGGTTTTTTTTTTTTTTTTTTTTTGGGTGGGGGGGGGGTCTCTCAGAAGACGAGGAAAGAATAGGACTACTGCTTCCTCAGGCATGTCATAAGAGACAACCAGTTGGGGGGGGGGGGGGGGGGCTGCCCCGGGTGACAGCCAGGAAGGGGGTGCCATCGCAGACTATTAATATGGTACTTACAGTTAAAATGCTACTTACTATTGTTTCTTTACTGGGGGAGGGGGTGTCAAAGGTAAGATCCGCCCCGGGTGCCAAGTACTTTAGGGACGCCTCTGGAGACAACTAATGTGAGGTTGCACAATGGGGGCTGGCTGTTAGGGTACCAGTTCTTAATCTGGCCCCCAATTATGTAGTGGGGTATAAACGCCAGCATGGCTTCCACTACGTTGCACTTTGGGTGAGGTCCCCTCTTTAGACATTAGAAAGGCATCCTATCTGCCAGTGCTTATTGTAAAACACAGTCCTTCTTCACGTACCTGATCCTCACAACACTGAAGAAGATACGAACGCCAGGGTTGACGTTAACACCATGAAGTTTAATAACAGAGACGTAGCTCCTCTAATATTCATCCATATAATAGGCAATGGCACTCACTAGCCTGTCCATACGTACAGTCTAACGTCTCTGTAGACTAGGAACAATGTCAGTCATCATGCTGACATATTTAATATTAACATACTCAACCGTTCCACTCCAATCAGCACTGACACGTCCTTAGGAAATATAATCAAGCATAGGCTCTAAGAGTTAGACTACCTAGCTGATCTGAAATACACACATCTCTGTACTAAAAGTACATATTTGAAACACTTTGGAAACACAGCCTTCTCACTCGGAGACACAAAGCCAAAGACAACGGTAACTAGATAGTATGTTTGATCGTAGCATGCAAAACCACGTCTGCTAAGAAATCTGCAGACAATGTGACGTACTTCCTGTGTTGTCATAGAAACGATTTGTAAATAGGAAGTCAGCTCAACAAACCAAGTTTGAGAGCGACTGAAAAGTATGTTATGAATTTAGTCATAACACTGGCATCCTCATTATGTAAAACATATTGCTTCAGAAGCCAGCACGGCTGTAACATATGAATGCTTCGGTGCAGTGTTCCAACAAGGGGACCAGATGCAGTAATGGCTGTATGCTTTCTTAAAGAGCGAAACAGGCAGCGAGAGAGAGAGAGATATGTACTGGCCGCCGAGATTAACTTTTGCCTGATCTTAGTATATTTCTTTTTAGATATTTTTATGCAAAACATAATTTCACCTGACGTGCAGTTCTGTTCAATACACGTGAAGTAATGTCTACAGGACTTCCAAATTAAGATGCCCAATATGCTAGGACGAGGAGAACGATTTAACATGGACTATACGCTTGGCACTAAGAAAACTCACAGATACAGTGCTTACTTTAAGAAACCACTCAACAACAATCCAGATCTCTTGTAAGTGCTTTTTTGTTAAAAAAGCCATTCTTATTTCTTTATATTTTATCGTCACCTTTCGTGTTAGTGTTGGTTTGATTCTACCTTTTTTCGGATGGGGGATATTTTGACTGATTTGTTTGTGTAGTTCCCGAGGGTCTCTGAGGAGGCTGAAAAAGAAGAGGACCTGCTCCCTCGTGCATGTCATAAGAGGTGACTAATATGAGGTTGTGCATGAGGCTGACAACCTCATCATGTGAAACAAGTTGCTATAGAAACCACATCTGCAAGAGCACATGAATGCTTTGATGCAGGTTTTCTGCAAGGGGACCAATGGCAGCATGCTCTGTGGGGAGCGAAAAGGAAAATGATGAATGAATGATTTTGACTGATTGACTTATTGTGCCAAGAAACAATCAAGGGAAAAGTTTATCATCAGTTTCTGATCCAACACATGGAGTACGGCCTGATGCATGGTCATGGATGTCTGCAACCAGTTTGATCAATCTGATATCCATGGTCATGGATGTCTGCAACCAGTTTGATCAATCTGATATCCATGGTCATCATTTTGCTCTGGGTGGCCACTTCCAACTTGGTCTTGCTTATGAATGATACTGATAAGTCAAGCTCTTTTTGCCCCATAATAAAACCACTTTGTCCATAATATGTGTATGTTTCCCTTTTGATGTCATTACTGTTCAGCTGAGATGTGTTAGACAAACCATCAATAATTATAAGTATTGTTACACACTAAGACAACAGAAAGCAAGGTTAAAGGACTCACTGAATGTATTGAAAGCAGAACACATGGTGATTTTAAAGAAAGTTCACCATCTTCCAATATCTACTTAGAATGTGGAAAGACAAAAAAATAAGGGAATAAAATATCCAATGTGTAAATCCAAATCATATGTAATATCTGCAGACTCTGATACATTTGACTAGGGATAGATAACTACATTATTTACTCAGGAGTGAAACATATTCAGCTAATTGTTAATACAGGAGGCTGACATTTGGGAGCCATGACCTAAGTAGGCCTGCCTACCTTAGAGTGTAAAGGAGATTAAGGGGCCGAAACACACACACACACTCACACACACACACACACATAATTGAGAGGATACACCAGATACACTATAATTTACAGAAAAGTATCACAGAATTTGTGATCTAGAATAAATATAACAAATAAAAACACAATGTACCCAAATTATAACTCACTATCGAGTTTAACTGAAGGAAAATTAAGAATGACAAGAACCAGACTAATGCCAGTGGAACAAGAGATGAGAAGAAGATGCTGGCGATGGATAGGACACACATTGAGGAAACCTGTTGATAGCATTACAAGGCAGTCCTTGTTCTGGAATCCCCATGGAAAGAGAGGCAAAGGTAGACCAAAAAACATATGGAGAAGAGAACTAGATACAGAAGTGAAAATGATGAGGAAAACGTGGAAAGAACATGAGCTGATGGCATGTGACAGGAGGAGGCCGCGTGTCTTTGTTGATGGCATATGCTCCTTCTGGAGCTAAAGTGTATTGATTGATTGAAGAATGACAAGAGAATTATTGAAAAAGATCATAATTTGATAATTAAAATGGCTTGGATGCATAAAGAGACGTAGTACTTGTTGAAAACCATAACAGAAGGAAAAGTTGACGGCAAACGGGTAAGAGTACAGCAGCCCTGAAAGTAAAAAAATGTAGCATCAAGACATGGATGGAAAGTAAAAAAATGTAGCATCAAGACATGGATGGAAAGTAAAAAAATGTAGCATCAAGACATGGATGGAAAGTAAACAAATGTAACATCAAGACATGGATGGAAAGTAAACAAATGTAGCATCAAGACATGGATGGAAAGTAAACAAATGTAGCATCAAGACATGGATGGAAAGTAAACAAATGTAGCATCAAGACATGGATGGAAAGTAAACAAAAGTAGCATCAAGACATGGATAGAAAGTAATCTTTCATAGTGTACTTTCAAGGCAAGAGACAGGGAACATTTTACAGTCGACCTTCAGTGCTGAGAGGGCACTTGATCTGATCGGATCAAGTTCTGGGTATTTTATTTGTTGATTATTGTTCTTTGCCTTTTGATTAGTTATTCACCATCATTATTTGACATGTCTTTCCTTAGTCTTGGTTGCACCGCCCAGCAGTTCCATGGGGAGTTTCCATGGAGTGGGTACAAACAGACAGACAGGGGCATGGCCTTTGACCTTACTGTAAGTAACTTGTGTCTCAGCTAATACAGCTGAAGGCTAGTGCATGATTAATTGTTGAGTAGCTAAGCATCAGAACATGCCATGTCTGACTTTGATCTAAAAGCTGCAGACAGGCTTAACCTTAAAGATTAAGTTTTTCCTCCTTGACATACCTGTCAACTTTTACAGGAAATGGTTTAATCTGTACAGCGTTTTTAAATTTTCATTGGTGTACAAGCGTAGACGTAAAGGTGTCTGTATTTCATATAATGCAGCACGTTCAAAATTAAGGAATAAAGTTAATTTTAGCTAAAAATGTGTTTTTTGTTTTATTTGTTACTATTTTTTAAACAATCTTCTGCATTACAAAAATGTAGGCTTTTATTGACTTTGTAAGTTTTTATTTTCCTGGCACACGCCCATAAGCGTTAGGACTTTGCCGCCTTCAGGGAAGTACCTATTTTTATATTTTTTTAGGTTCTTATGTGTCCTATCTAACCTTCACTTTCTTTCCTTTCCCTGACAAAGGCCTTGTGGCCGTAACGTTGGCTATTTTCTCATTCTTTTGTCCTCGTAAGACGAATCACTTTTTTTCGATTTTTTTTCACACCCATCCTAAGTTTTTATTAGCATTGCATACAGGTTTAAAAAAAACTGTGTACAGGTTTTTATCTCAAGAGTTTGACAGTTATGCCTTGATCATTTAAAAGCTGCAGACAGACCAACCCTTAAAGATTAGGTTGTTCCCCCTTGATGGAATGTAATTTTAACCCCTATTAATATGTAGGATTGGAAATGTTTTCATTCATTACCCTTAAACTTCTTATGTAGGATTGATTTTCACAAGGGCAAGCCAAATGTCCTGTCCTATGCCATCTGTTCAAAGCATTTCCACATCTTTATGTCTTTTAAGTGTGTCTCCAATTCTCATCTGCATCTGTATTTTGGGTCTCCCTGGTTTCTCTTACCCGGAGTATTCCAGAACTAGCACTTCCTTGTAATACTGTCAGCTAGTTTATTAAGTATTATGTCCTATCTAATGATAATACCTTTCCTCATGTCTTATTCCACAGGTAATAGTCTGGTTCTTTCCATCAGTTCGATATTGGTGATATTGTCATACCATTTTAATCTTTTTATTGCACGTAACAGGACTGCCTTGAGATTTGAGTTGAATTATTTTTATGTTGTACTTGATATCTTTTTCTTCTTCTTCTTCTTCCTTGTTCGTCCTAAAAAGGACGTTGGTTGCGTTGTGTCCATTTACAGCAAAGCCGCGATATTTGTGCCTTTCGGCCGACACATCCGACTTCATCGCGGCATTTTTTCGGACCGGGTTTGCCTTCTCTCTTCGATCCCTACTCTCTCAGCCAGACTGCAGTGATGCAGCCTGTTTCCAGGACCACCATTTGGAGGTGGAGTAGGATCTTGGTCAGCTGTGGTTCGCTGACCCTACCGCAAGCAGTCAAGCTATGGGTCGCTGACTGCATTTATCACTTTTGCTGCGTCTTCGGTCCCTGATTCCTTTTGATTTCCACATATTTCGCTGTGCAGTAAAAGCTCCTCTCTCCTCTTATATTCTTATTTTAATATTTAATTTAATTAAGGGGCATTGTATATTGGCTTATCAGTTTCTAAAGTGATTCTCTGTCTAAACTGTTGAATGCCTTTTCATAGTCCACAAATCCAGTGTAAAGTGGTGAGTTCAATTCCCTGTTCTGTTGTACTGCTATGGGCAATGTGGCTGTCTGGTCAAAGCCTACTTGTTGTTCTCTTATTTGAATGTCTATATGGTTGTGAATGTAAACATTATAAAGTTCTTTAATCACAAATTCTGTAGACTTGTATCCATTATTTATGAACATGATGCAATTGTCAGAAATTTACTTCACAAAGCAATACAATTTTTGCTTTTAAAAACAGTACTAATATAATTAATATATATATTAAGATGCAGAATTATTCATTATTATTGGTATACAATTGCAGCCTGCCAGATAATTAGGATATTTTCCTCTGAACAAAAGCTATTGGTAGAACTAAGTTGTATTCTTTTTACTATTCCTATTTTATATCAGAACTTTATGACACACCTCTACACCTCACGGTAGAAGGGGAACGACTAAGTAAGTACTTTATGACACTCTCCCTTAATCTGATCAAATGAACTCTGCATCCTGAACACTCTGTTACCATACTCATTAGTTGGTCAATTCTTTTACTAATTAAGATATTAATGACTGACTAGAGTCCAGTCTCAGCAGTACAAAATCCAACTTCTGTATGGCGCAATAAGATCAGTAAAGCCAATTGTACATTCACAAGTGGTCATCTCTTTGACCTAGAGCTTCCTGCTTCAAACTGACAAGGATCATTTGTGCAAATGGTTTGCCTAGAGTTGATTTGTTGGCAGAGTGACTGGCTTGTAACCCCATTGTCCTTAAGCTGCACATATGTTAGCTGTGATCACTGAGCACATCACCAAAGGGATGCCCTAAGCAAGATATTAATAGACCTTCTACAGAATGTTGCTATGATTAATTGCTTCTCAATGTGAAGTAACCACATGATTGGTAAACCGTGATTGGCTGTATGACCATTTGACCAAGAGGCTTAACACATAGACGTTTTGTCATGTTTATCTTCACCACTGTATTTCCTCCAATTTTTCTTTGCCATGAACAAAATCTTTTTCTATTCCTCTCTTTCCTAGTTGTCTGCCACAAGTTTACTATCACCAGTTCTAACAACTCCGTATCCGTGATATCCATCTGTCTTCTTCTTGGATGACTCCTTGGTCTTTTACCTTGAATTTGCTCAGAAACTGTTACCATATCTCTCTATTATTCTTCATTCAATGAACATGCCCTAGTCATCTCAGTCTTTTACTTACTTACTTACTTGCTTACTTAATTGTTCCTCTTCTGCCCTGGGGTGTAGAGGATTGTCAGAGAGAATGCCATACTATCCTATTGGCTGTCTTTCTCCAGGCCTGGTTCCAATCTAGTCCTCAATCCTTCAGAGATTATCTAATGTTGTCCTCCCAGCGAACTCTGGGTCGTCCTGGAGGTCTGGATCCCTGACTCTTAGTTTCCCATATTTGTCATGGTAGCAAAGTTTCTTCCATTCTGCATACATGGCCAAACCATCGTAGTTGGGACTGTTCCTCTCAGTCTTTTAAATCTCATGATTTTGACTGTTGCTGGTGATCTGTATAATTAGTGCATTTCTTTCAGTGTCTCCATTGATATTAATATCTTTTTTAAACTAATAGATTCTACTAAGTATTCTGTTTTCAGTATGCTATAGTTGGTTGCTTGTTAACTTAGTCATCCCTCTTCTACCCTGAGGTGTACAGGTTTGGAGGAGGGAGCATCATACTATCCTATCGGCTGTCTTCCTTCTGGCTTGGTTCCAATCTAGTCCTCGGTCCTTCGGAGATTGCCTAATGTTGTCCTCCCAGCGGAGGTCTGGATCCCTGGCTCTTAGTTTCCCATACTTGTTGTGGTAGCCGATCTGCATGTTAACAATAATATAAATAATTAAAGTGAAATTAAATAGACTTTGTTAATGCTATTGGCATTTTACTCACAAATTTATCCTGTTTTCCTCTCAAAAAGTTTCCAACCCTGCTGGGCTCTCACAACTTGCAATGGGAGGGTGTGTGGCGAGACATACGAGCACTGTCAAGGGACACCTCTTTTGCTGTGCGTGAGCAGGCTGGACATTCACTGAAATCTAGTTTGAAGGTATGTTAGTGTGTGTAAGATCTGAGAACAGTAAGCTTGGTATGAATTTTGTTTGGAAGAGTTAGGAAGAAACAATATGTATAGATGTGTAAAATTATGAGATAACATCTGAATAGATGCAAGTTAGTCTTAACTTGTTTTCATGTTGTGAGTCTTGATAAAATAGCTGAAGAAGACTTTTTTTTTTGCTATGTTTTTTTCTATGAATCAGTAGTGTTCCGTTTCATCCTACTCCTTCAAAATAACCTAATATTTATGGCATTCTGCATTTCAACCTGTACATATGTGTGAACACCCACACACATGCACAAACACACACTCACACATTATCAGTTACAAAAATACGTTGTTAAAGAAATATTTTTTACCATTTTATGAACAGCCTACACATTATCACTATCACTTTTTCTTCAGATTTAACTTTCACTCCTTCTTTTTTTTTCAGCACACCTTCTCCACTGACTCTCGAGATGACCCAATTTTACCGTCCGTAGGAACTTTTTGGCAGATTAGTCAGGTATTAATTCATGGGATCTCACAAAGTCATCAGCAAAATTTTTACCTAAAACATAATGTTAATTCTGATGTATCTTCTAAGGTAAAGGTCGTCCCGATGGGGAGTGAAGTGTTAGAGACTTCACCATACTAGGTCCAACATCGAGAGGTGGGGTGACCAGTTCCCTTCCTCACTGCCTTTTCCTTCCCAAACTCAAAGAGCAGAGTCAGGTAACTATTTACAGCTGGGTAGACTGGAGCATGTTGCAAGGGACCAGCACATGTATCTTCTTACTTAGTCGTTCCCCTTCTACCGTGAGGTGTAGAGATTTGGAAGAGAGAGCGCCAGACTATTCTATCAGCTGTGCACATGTATCTTCTACTTCCTGAAAATCTCATTTCTGCCTGTATTAGCTCTTGTAGAACATTGTTTTTAGTTAATTTTTTATCTGGGAGATTAAAATAGCTGTCTTTGTGAAAAGAAGTTTTTCAGAAAGCAGAATTAACACCTTAAATAGGAATGCAGAGTTAATCTTATATGTAAGTCGTTGTCGCGTGGTGAGAAAAAAATACGCAAGACAAATTCTTGGTTCGTGATACGTTTAAACCGAGCGGATGCAAGTGCCTCTCTCTATCATTTTCTAGCGCTGTGTACTGGCTACATAAAACGAAGCGATATTTGTTTTTGATGGCTAACGAAAAAAATTCATATAGAAAGAAGGAATGATCAGAAAGAGTTGATAATAGTATTGTTAGGAGTGGAGAAGTCCACATTTATTTCCTTTCAAACAACTAATTCCACCGTTGTTGCAAAAAGAAGATAGAAGCTTGAGAACAGACAACTTCGTCATATTTTGTCAAGTTAAGCCACTTTGAAAAATTATATAAATTCTAAGACAAACCCAATAGAGGAAATTATTGGAGGGAAAGAAGCTGTTGATGGTCCAATTAAAGTAAGATATCAACACACGTGATCTATACTCAAGATAAAAGGAACAGAACAGAGGAAGAAAATAAGAAAACACAAAACCGTGAGGCGAGCCGGTTGGAACGAACATTTTAGCCGCAGACGTGAGATGCTTTCTCGCTCGCTCGCTGGCTGTGTATAAATAGAGAGGAATCGTGGCAGACAGGTTACACACGCAAAATTAAAACCTCGGAAGAGAGACGAATTGAAGGCAGAGAGAGAGAGAAGAATCAACACCTGAGCGAGACCATTCCTATTTGTTATGCCGGGCAATTGAACTTTTGCCAAGCCTTCAGTCAGTTCTACTTCTGATTTATCCTAAAAGGGGTATGTAATAGTACGAATATATATATATATGTATGTATGCAAATGCTTCTTTTACAGGTTTGATAATTAAACTAAACTGCGAGACAACATTTGAATTCAAAATGGAGAATGAGGCAAGGACCAGGATGCATAACAGAGATGCGCAGGAATGGAAAGGCAGAACTAAGGGAAGGCCTAAGTTGTATAACATTGTTTTATTGATGACTGAAATTCAAACTGACTGTAGAAGGAAAATGCAGCATCATGACTGTGTACAGAAATTGTATTATGTATTTTTGAACATGTAATCACTTAGACTTGTCATTGCCTATACACTGCCATTGAACCAGAACTTATGCCATACCTATAAGCATACACTGAACACATCACCTCACAACACGCAGACCCGTGAGAAATCACCACACAAGGACTAGCCACATGCTACATATTTTGCAGGTTTACTGATCTAGTTTGGAACAGCCTGATCTGAAACTACCATCCACTCAACGTATACTGTGTGCGACGGAGTTCAAGTGTTTTGGCTCCATTATTCCTTGGCTAGCCAAACATAAGATCCAAGAAGCTGTATTCCAACTACACTCGTGTGTTACCAGACATTGTCCAGGACTGTAAAGCTAAGTCTTAAGTGTTAATATTCCAAGACAAATTCTTGGTTCGTGATACGTTTAAACCGAGCGGACGCGAGTGCCTCTCTCTATCATTTTCTAGCGCTGTGTACTGGCTACATAAAACGAAGCGATATTTGTTTTTGATGGCTAACGAAAAAAATTCATATAAAAAGAAGGAATGATCAGAAAGAGTTGATAATAGTATCGTTAGGAGCGGAGAAGTCCACATTTATTTCCTTTCAAACAACTAATTCCACCGTTGTTGCAAAAAGAAGATAGAAGCTTGAGAACAGACAACTTCGTCATATTTTGTCAAGTTAAGCCACTTTGAAAAATTATATAAATTCTAAGACAAACCCAATAGAGGAAATTATTGGAGGGAAAGAAGCTGATGATGGTCCAATTAAAGTAAGATATCAACACACGTGATCTATACACAAGATAAAAGGAACGGAACGGAGGAAGAAAATAAGAAAACACAAAACCGTGAGGCGAGCCGGTTGGAACGAACATTTTAGCCGCAGACGTGAGATGCTTTCTCGCTCGCTCGCTGGCTGTGTATAAATAGAGAGGAATCGTGGCAGACAGGTTACACACTGTTACGGTAGTTTAATTGGCATTGTCTGCTAGAGGTTAGCAGCATGCGATTTTAGGGGTTACAACGTTTAATGTAATGTAAAAATATTATTAGCCTAGTGAACGCTGTGACGTTTCAGCGTTGGTAGTCACGCACGGTGACCAAGAGACGGGACCCTTTCTTGAATGACCGTCGAACCGAGAAGACGTGTCCTTGTAGTATTATAGTGTCGGGCATGGAGTGCCACACAGTTATATTGTATTTTATTATGGACATGGGTCAGTCCACTGTTATGATGAAGAAAGATGAAGTTACAGGTTAGTAATTGACTAAACCTTGTCGAGATGAATTAACAGTCCGTTTTAGTTATACTAGTGCCAGACGCATAATCTCACTGTCGGTCGTTGGGATTACCAACCACGCGTGCATATAGTTATGTCATTCTGCCTACAGTAATTCAGATGTACGAGACAAAGGACTGATATGCAAGATAGCTAACTCAACATAGGATTCTAATTTATATTTGTGATGTAATTCATGATCAACGTACGATGTCTACAGAATGTATAATAAATTGTTTGTTTGGACTCTAGACATGACTTATCCCGTCTATGAACATTTGGGAATTCAATTATTACTATCATGGTTTCAAAGTATTTAAATCCACATTCGCGTAATTAACATCGAAGGCACGATGCAAAAATGATGAACTGTAAACCAAGTTACCACGATTGACTATCAAGCTTTCAACAAATCCGTTGGGCTAATTTTCCGACCGTAGCAGAATTGGTTGGCCATCGCTGGGGAACGAAAGAAAAAGGAAAATTTTTCTTGTTTACATACTTTTACAAACTGTTTACGATTACAAGAAGGTCACATGATTTGCATAAATACGACGTTAAACGCATGACTACGAAATGCCAATCTGACGTCACTACATCATGCGTAGATGCCGCGCTTCGAAAGTACAACCTTCAACGCATTCCAGGTTTGATGAAGATTTACATGATCAAGAAGACCAGACGATGGAATACGGTTATCAGCCAACAAGGAGCAAACAGTACTAGGCATTAATCTAGTCCGTTGATGAACTTGACATCGCCGGAGCCTTTTAAAGATAAGTCTAGACTTAGGACGGTTGTCATTCATATAGCACAATACTGAGTCCATTTCTCTGTGCAGGCATGTCCACTCTATTTGTTATATATCTATGTTATATCTGTTTTTTCCGTTGATGTTGTCCCTTATTTGTGGTTATGGATGGGCGGCGGATTGAAATCAATTCTATGGCTCCTTGGATGCCACGAACTGATTTTAATTGTTCTTAAGGCCGTTAGTTAATTGCATTTTTACGAAGAACCCATCAATGGCTTTCCGATGATTTTTGTTTGTTCGTATTTGCAATTAATTGACCTTGCATGTTAGGTGTCTAGTCTAGTGATAACTGGGGTATTCTAGTGTATTTAGTATTTTTATTCAGTTCGGTAACAATGTTTGTAATCTATCGTGTTTTTTCTGACCTTACTATCATTCAGTTTATAGTTTTTGTACAACCGTTAATGAGTCCATGTATACGTCACTAATTTTTGTGTACGCAGGTTAATTTTCTATTCAGTTCATTCTTTGATCTCTCACTTCCGGTTTATTCAACTTAGTTATAAATGCATGTTTATTGTGAAAATGTCTTTGTCGTATGGTAATACTGTTCTGTAATCCTTGGTTAACAAATTGTGTTGTTTGTCTTCATCTCATCCATTTATAATTTAATATTAATACTATAATTTATTCATTAATAATAGTGTAGATGAATATGATTAAATTTTTATGAATTTTAAGGATGAATTAGGGACTTTGCACCAATTTGCAGTGGTGGTCCAAGAAATGGGCAATGCACTTTATAGCTCATGATTATGACATAATATACTATGATTAATTATTATAACTTTATAACATATTAAGACATATTAAATGTTAATTAGTACACTTTCTCAGTACTACAGTGTGAACTTAGTAACTATTAAGATTAAATAACCTAATTATTTAGGTATAATAGCCATAATTATTGAATACTAACATTAAGTGCATGATATAATTTCAGCACCTTAGATAACTAACTATCATAACTATTTATGATAGATATTAGTGGTTATATATAATATTTTTACAAAATATTATAGATTTGTGGAACTTATAAATAACAGTACAGGAATATTGCAATTTCTTATATTGATTATTCATTCGTTGAGTAATTAGAATTATCGACATAGATTCTAGTGGTGATTACTAGACATAAGTAATTGAATACTTAAATAATTCAACTTCAAGAATGCTTACCTTGGATCATTTCATTAAAATTGGAAAAGATTGTAATAAAAAAGGAGAAGCACTCCTGGAATTTGCAGAACAACAACTTGCAAAATATAAGGCAGAGATGGAAGAACTTGAAAGAAAAGAGTCTGAAAGGAAAGCTATTGCTAAGGCAGAGATGGAAGAACTTGAAAGAAAAGAGTCTGAAAGGAAAGCTATTGCTAAGGCAGAGATGGAAGAACTTGAAAGAAAAGAGGCAGAGAAGAGAGCAGAATTAAGACAAGAAGAAGAAAGAAAGGTGGCAAGAGATGAAATCCTACGGATTGAAGAAGAAAATAAATTGAAACGACAGGAAATCATACTTCAGCAAGAAATGGAATTGCAACGGCTTAAATTGGAAACAGCAAAACTTCATTCGCAGGGTGCTGCAGCAAGCCAAAATGATAATGCTCAATCTGGATCTTCATCCAACCGACTTAAGGGCAATTATTACTTTAAGCTACCACCGTTCAAGTTACACGTCGACGATTTGTCATCATGACTGGCGCGCTTTGAGGATATATGCAAGGTCAATAACCTTGACAAAACTGCATGGGCACTTAAACTCAAGGAATTTCTGGATGGCGAACCTGCAAGTGCAGCACAAAATATTGATCCGACATTAGCCACAGACTATGAGGCCATTAAGACTTTGTTATTACGTCGGTTCCACTTGAACGAAGAGGCATGTAGATTACGTTTCAAAAGTTTGTTGCCAGATAATAATAAAGACTTTACAGGGTTTATTGCTAACATACGCAATACTTTTAACAGATGGGTTGAACTGGCAGGTGTCAACAAATCTTAGGACAAGTTAGTCGATTTGATATTGAGGGATAAAGTGTTATCTTCTGTCAGCCCACCGTTCTTTGCTTATCTGCAAGAACGTAAACCAGAAACTATTGATGAGTTAGAAAAAATTTCATTAAATTACTGCACCGCTCATCTGAATGCTAACATTTCTGGCTCTTTGATAATAGAACCTCTACCTGTAGCCTTCAATATGGCATATCATATTAATAACAAACCAAGAACACACAGTGTAGACAGAGGTAGGTTCAAGGGAAACTATGACATTAATTTTCATAAGGGACGTAATAGCTTTAACAATAACTTTAATAGAGGAAGACCACAAAATAGAAATTATTCACCTCAGTCCAGATACAACAATAATCCACGTAACTCAAGTTATAATCGGTCATATAATTATAATAATGGTAACAATTGGAACAACAGCGATAATTATAACTCGAGACATCGAGATAACAGTTACAATAGGGGACAACGGGATAATTCAACTGATTATTCTCGTCATCGTTCTCATTCTCGTAGATCGACAAATTATAATCATAATACAGGGGCAGCCGTTACTAACGCTACAACCCCTGGGGTTCAGAGTTCACCTACTAATAACAAAATACAGTCTTCGTTTACATGTTATGCAATGAATTATAACGTGGCAAATAGTTGCCCAGAATGTAATCTTATATTTCAGAAGGCAAAAGAGACAGTTCTGAACTGCGGACACATTCTACCAGAAGTCAGTCTAGCAGTCAATGACGGAACAGGCTTGCTGATCTTCAACAGAGGAAAAGTTAAATTGCACACCAGAAGAGATTATCGAATGGGAAAAAAATAATCTATGCATCGGAAATGCAGTAATAACCAGAGCACATACGAAACAATTAGAGACTATGGACACTGAAAACAAGGAAACAGACAAACATGAAAATATCGAGGTTCATTCTACTATTGACCGAGTATCCTTTGCTGCAAAACAGAAGGAAGACAGATCATTAACAAAATTTTTTGCACTGGTCAACAAAGTTGACAATCTTGCTATGAACAATAATAATAGTCATTGGTTTATTATTAAAAATGACATTTTATTAAGATGTTTTATGGATAAAACTCAGGTAAGACAACAGGTCATGGTACCTTTTGCTTTTAGACGGTACATACTTCAACACGCACATGATTCTAAGTGCGCAGGTCACATGGGATATACTCGGACACGTTCTCGAGTATTATCTTCTTTTTTTTGGCCGGGAGTGTCACGAGATATTTCACAGTACGTACGCTCCTGTACGATATGCCAAGAAGTGAAAGCACGAGGAGCCTTTCACACGGCGCCTATTCAGGCTTGTGACATATCTGTGAGACCCTTTGACAAGATGGCCATTGATATTATTGGCCCACTTTTACCATCAGCCAGAGGACATAGATTTATTCTCACATGCATCGATTTATGCACACGATGGCCAGAAGCCATCCCATTCAAAACAACCACCACCACAGATGTAGCTGATGCACTACACCTGATCTTCTCTAGAGTAGGTTTTCCTAGGAAACTTTTGTCAGATCATGGATCTCAATTTATATCTGAGACTATGACAGAAGTAATGAAGACTTGGAATATAGATAGAAATCTCAGCAGCATTTATCACCCAATGAGTAATGGTGCAGTAGAAAGACTTAACCGCACACTCAAACAAATGTTACATAAAGTTACAGTTAACCATCCACAGGACTGGGACAGAGTACTCCCAGCCGTGTTATTCGCTTATCGAGAGGTGCCACATGAACAAACTGGCTTCTCTCCATTTCAATTAGTCTTTGGCGCTCCACCAAGAGGTCCTATGGGACTAATAAAAGACTTATTGATTGACTCCGAGATGACTCAGGATACCCAGTCATCCTATGAGTATGTAATTAATCTCCGGAATAACATTATTGATGCCTGCAAAATGGCAACAGCTTCATCTGAGGCTGCTAAAGCAAAAGCTAGAACTTTCCAAAACAGTAGTAGACGATTACGTCAATTATTTCCAGGAGATCAAGCTTATGTGTTATTGCCACATAACGATAATAAACTACTCATCTCGTGGAACGGTCCATACCAGGTTATCAATAAGATTTCTGATGTTGATTATGTCCTGGACATTAAGGGACATCACAAAATATTTCACATAAATATGCTCAAACAATTTCATACTCGACCTGAACATCTACAAGCTATTTTTCATGAACTAGATGACACTTTCGTACCTACATGTCACTGTTCTAATTTGTCTGTTATCCAGGAAGAAGAATCTTCTTTTCCTGAGGTACAGTTAGCATTACCTGTACCTGTAGTACAGCCTACTGAATCTTGGCGGGACGTAACCATCTCTTCGTCGGTTACACCGCAACAGCATCAACAGATTGCTGAACTTCTACAATCTTATCCAGATGTGTTGACCGACGTTCCAGGTCGCACATCAGTCATTAGTCATGACATCACTCTTAATGATGATACTCCAATTCAGGTACATCCATATTCTGTTCCTCTACACTTTCTTACTAAAACTACTAAGGAACTTGAACAGATGTTATCTTTAGGAATTATTGAAACTAGTAATTCCCCATTTTCTTCTCCATTAGTTATTGTCCGAAAGAAGGACAATAACATTAGACTATGCGTCGACTATAGAAAATTAAATGCACAAAAGATAGTTGATAGCGAACCACATCCACTTCTTGACGACTTACTGCCACGTCTATCGACAGCAACTATATTCACTAAGATAGACTTAACTAAAGGTTATTGGCAGATACCACTAACCGAAAAAGCTAAATACTACACAGCGTTTTCCACTCCGCAAGGTCTATACCAGTGGAATGTTATGCCTTTTGGGCTTGTTAACGCTCCAGCTACCTTTGTTCGCATGATGTGACACATTTTTTCAGGTAGACCAGACATTATTACATACATAGACGACATATGCTTATTTAGTTCATCTTTTGAGGAACATTTTTTGGGTCTTGAATACGTTTTGGACACATTAAGAAGGAACAATTTAACTGCTAAACCCACAATATTACAAGTAGCGTTTCATGAAATAACTTTTTTGGGACACATCATTGGAGCAGGATATATCCAAACACTACCCAGTACGGTTTCTAAAATTTTAAACATTTCCATTCCTCAAACGAAGAAACAGGTTAGAAGCTTGTTAGGTCTAGTCCAATATTACAGCAGATTCGTACCTAACTTGTCATCCATCACGGCTGTTTTATCATCTTTATTAAAAAAGGACATGCCAGTGAAGGTGACATGGACTGGTGAGTGTAATAATGTATTCCTTAAAATTATTGATATATTTTCAAACCCACCAATTTTGAGACTACCTGATGCTTCCAAAAAGTTTATTCTCCGCACAGATGCGAGTAATTACGGAATTGGCGCATGTTTGCTCCAATATCATGACGACATCCTCCATCCATCCTTGTACGTCTCACGGAAACTAAAACCACCAGAGATCAAATACTCCACTGTCGACCGCGAACTGTTAGCAGTGGTGTGGGCGATAACGAAATTGGAGAAGTTCCTGTTGGGAGCCCCATTCGTAGTACAGACAGACCAAAAAGCCGTAGCATCACTACGACGGGCGAATCATAAAAGTCCAAAGCTCACCAGATTCGCTATTCTCCTTCAACCTTTTGATTTCTCAATCGAGTACATCACAGGATCAGATAACGTCTTGGCAGATACTCTGTCTCGAAATCCTACTGATGTCGAGTCCTGAACTATAGTAACGTCGCAGATACTTACTCAAGAGACATAGCACTATCATTGCTGTTCTACATAGACAGGAATCATTGCCTACAATACATGTATCTGCTTACTAAAGACATATTATATACAAAATGAACGAAATCAATTGACTCTATGTTCGTATTTACGCCAGGACTTTGCTTGATATCCATTCATGATAAAACTATTGGAAACATTTTCGTACATCAAGTGAAAATAATAGAAAATACTATCAAAGTAACTCAGTATGCGACATGAACTATTGTCAATAACGTCGATACTTATGAACTGAAACACTTAAACATTTTTTCTAATCGGAATTCACAAGGATCAAGCCTACGGATGGATCATCATATCCAACTTTAATTAATTTTAATTAAGTCGTTAAAATAATGGAAATTAAAATGAAAGGTGAGATAAATATGAAAAAAAAAAAAAATTAAATTTGGAAAAAAATGAAAGAAAGAAAAAAAATAAGAACTCACATGATTCTTAGATAATGTTATTGTATGTAACTATTATATTATATAGTTAATAATTATGTTGATACATTACATACTACATTATTGTTTAAATTGGTTAATTTAGATAGGTATTAACAACTTAATACTAAACTTAATTAATGTCCAACACACATAACTAAGTTAAATTTATACATTACTTTCTTTCTCTACTTTATTCTTCATTTATTTATTTCTCTCTTTAACATATCCTTTCATTTTTCATACATTAGATTTTCAACAACTTTATTCTTATTACACACTCAATATAATTAATTAGTTTAATTTTAACTCCTTAGATTAGTCTGACGTGACATTTCATTGCGACATATTTTAACTCTTTCCGTCCACAGTGGCGCACCACGCGTCAGATAGGACTTCCGTTTGGACCAATGACGCGTGGCGCGTCAGTGCGATATATGTCGAGTTTGAACGAAAAGTTATAAATACCTAGCAACTAGCTGGTTTTTAAATCATTTCATTACATCTAGGACATGTTTATGGACGTTTGTGAGCGAAAAACAAATTTGTGAAGCTAAAATTGTGTGTTTTATATCCATTTCTATTCCTTTGTTTACATACAAAATGGATCGAGAATCTTCAGACCAATGGCGCGTCAGTGCGATATATGTCGAGTTTGAACGAAAAGTTATAAATACCTAGCAACTAGCTGGTTTTTAAATCATTTCATTACATCTAGGACATGTTTATGGACGTTTGTGAGCGAAAAACAAATTTGTGAAGCTAAAATTGTGTGTTTTATATCCATTTCTATTTCTTTGTTTACATACAAAATGATCGAGAATCTTCTTCTAAACACCTGCTTTCGGCTGAGCAAGCACGACGCTAATTTCTCAGTGGACAGAAGATAACTCGAGCGACACGGATTTTAAAAGTTAGGTTTAGTAATTCCAATGAAGACATTGTAAAGACTTTGTGTCAGAATATTCATGAAAGTGATCATTCTGAGGGCGATGTCGATCAGCTGATTGAACATGCATCAGGTAGGGCTGGTATAAAAAGAGCAAAACTTTCAGTCACTAAAGGAGAAGGATAAAGAGGCAAAAACACCATTGTGACCAAAAGTAAAGCTATGAGAACTGCCACAAGTCTAGAGGCAGGTGCATCCTCACAAGATGTCCCAGAGTGGTTAGAAATTGCTGAGGGGATGACACAAAATGCATTTCGATTTTGTCCAAAGAGAACACCAGGTGTGACTGAGGGGTTTGACAGGTCAAACCCCATTGAAATGTTTCAGTGTTTTGTTTACAGATGAGGTTCAAGATTTCATGTTCCAGTGCATCAATGATTATACCAGACTCAAATCTATTCAAAATAACCCTGCGAAACAATATTCATTGTATTCTCGGTGGACCAAAGTCACACGCCATGAACTTGATAAGTTTATTGCTGTCCTAATAAATATTGGGATTCAGAAAAGACCATGCATTCACAACTACTGGTCTACATCTGCAGAATTTTATACTCCTTGGTTTCTTCAAATGTTTTCAAGAAGTAGATTTGAAGCATTATATCATACAATGCTTCATGCCTCTGATGAAAATTCACAAGGAAAAGAAAAGATTTTATGAACATGTTGTTGCAAAAATTTCAGAGTGCCTTTTACCCATTCCAAAATCTCAGTTTGAATGAAGTGGTAATAGGGTATAAAGGCAGATGGCAATATAAGCAGTATAATCCAAGGTTTTCCTTGTATCTTCTCAGGCCAAAGTGGAAGCACATTGTCAAACCAAAAATGATAGAATATAGTTGGTGTAAATAATATTAGTCATAGTTGTTTGGTATTTACAGAAATTTGTGGTGTAGGAAAAAAATCATATAAATTATATATTTGAAGTGATTGTGGTAAAATGTGTTGTGTTTCAAAATGGATGTGCACTGATATTCTGAGATTTTTCTGCTATGGATTAAACTGGAGCTGACATATGTGAGTACAGTTTATTTATCTTTTTTCCAGTTATTTTTGATTAGGTCTACACTTCACATAACATGACAGACTCTTTTCCTACATCAGATAATTATCTACAGCATTTCACAAGATTCTTCAGTCAATTTCCCACATGTTGATGTATAACATCAACACCTAGACAAATAAAATGTGTATCTACTGCCTGTTTTTTAAATATAAACATAAGAGAAAAATTGCACACATTTTGAGCGGTTGTTTTTACAAACATATGGGGTTTTGAGAAAAAAAATCATAAAAATTACATCTATGAAGTGATAGTGATAAAAGTTTCTAGATATGTTTCAAACTAAATGTGAACTGATATTCTTAATATTTTATTGCCATACAATAATTGGGAGCTGAAATATTTAAATTTAAGTATACAATTTTATTTTATTTTTTAAACATTTTTAAAATCAAATCTACACTTCACAAGACATAACACACACCTATTCATATCAATTAATTATATGAATCAATTCATAAGATTCTCCAGTCAATTTCACACATTTAAATGTATAACATTAACACCTAGTTAAATAAAATGTGTATCTACTGCCTGTTTTTTAAATATAAACTGAAGAGAAAAATTGCACACATTTTGAGCGGTTGTTTTTACAAACATATGGGGTTTTGAGAAAAAAAATCATTAAAATTACATCTATGAAGTGATAGTGATAAAAGTTTCTAGATATGTTTCAAACTAAATGTGCACTGATATTCTGAACATTTTATTGCCATACATTAATTGGGAGCTGAAATATTTAAGTTTAAGTATACAATTAAAAAAAAATGTTTTAACACTTTTTTAATCAAGTCTACACTTCACAAGACATAACACACACCTATTCATATTAATTAATTATATGAAGCAATTCATAAGATTCTCCAGTCAATTTCACACATTTAAATGTATAACACCACTACCTACTGAACTTATGTATTTGTCCACTGTCTGTTTTTAAAACCTCACCTGTCTGAAAAAATTGCATCCATTTTCGGGCCTGGGTAAAACCCAAAAACAGCCTGGGGGAAAATGAGTTAAGTTAATTAATTATTTAATTAGATATCAACATTAGCCATTCTCTTTTAGTTCATATAAAATTTATGTATAATATGATCATTAATATATTAGATGACTGTTAGTAAGTCGACATGACCACGACACTGTTCTAGACAGAACATCGTAGGCCATATGCCGCATTTTTGTTAAATTTTTTGATATTCATTCAGATAGGTTTTTGAAAAAAAAAAAAAATCTATCTAATAGTTTTTTTTCCCCCGGTGGACAGGGAATTGTTACGGTAGTTTAATTGGCATTGTCTGCTAGAGGTTAGCAGCATGCGATTTTAGGGGTTACAACGTTTAATGTAATGTAAAAATATTATTAGCCTAGTGAACGCTGTGACGTTTCAGCGTTGGTAGTCACGCACGGTGACCAAGAGACGGGACCCTTTCTTGAATGACCGTCGAACCGAGAAGACGTGTCCTTGTAGTATTATAGTGTCGGGCATGGAGTGCCACACAGTTATATTGTATTTTATTATGGACATGGGTCAGTCCACTGTTATGATGAAGAAAGATGAAGTTACAGGTTAGTAATTGACTAAACCTTGTCGAGATGAATTAACAGTCCGTTTTAGTTATACTAGTGCCAGATGCATAATCTCACTGTCGGTCGTTGGGATTACCAACCACGCGTGCATATAGTTATGTCGTTCTGCCTACAGTAATTCAGATGTACGCGACAAAGGACTGATATGCAAGATAGCTAACTCAACATAGGATTCTAATTTATATTTGTGATGTAATTCATGATCAACGTACGATGTCTACAGAATGTATAATAAATTGTTTGTTTGGACTCTAGACATGACTTATCCCGTCTATGAACATTTGGGAATTCAATTATTACTATCATGGTTTCAAAGTATTTAAATCCACATTCGCGTAATTAACATCGAAGGCACGATGCAAAAATGATGAACTGTAAACCAAGTTACCACGATTGACTATCAAGCTTTCAACAAATCCGTTGGGCTAATTTTCCGACCGCAGCACACACGCAAAATTAAAACCTCGGAAGAGAGACGAATTGAAGGCAGAGAGAGAGAAGAATCAACACCTGAGCGAGACCATTCCTATTTATTATGCCGGGCAGTTGAACTTTTGCCAAGCCTTCAGTCAGTTCTACTTCTGATTTATCCTAAAAGGGGTATGTAATAGTACGAATATATATATATATGTATGTATGCAAATGTTTCTTTTACAGGTTTGATAATTAAACTAAACTGCGAGACAACATTTGAATTCAAAATGGAGAATGAGGCAAGGACCAGGATGCATAACAGAGATGCGCAGGAATGGAAAGGCAGAACTAAGGGAAGGCCTATGTTGTATAACATTGTTTTATTGATGACTGAAATTCAAACTGACTGTGGAAGGAAAATGCAGCATCATGACTGTGTACAGAAATTGTATTATGTATTTTTGAACATGTAATCACTTAGACTTGTCATTGCCTATACACTGCCATTGAACCAGAACTTATGCCATACCTATAAGCATACACTGAACACATCACCTCACAACACGCAGACCCGTGAGAAATCACCACACAAGGACTAGCCACATGCTACATATTTTGCAGGTTTACTGGTCAAGTTTGGAACAGCCTGATCTGAAACTACCATCCACTCAACGTATACTGTGTGTGACGGAGTTCAAGTGTTTTGGCTCCATCATTCCTTGGCTAGCCAAACATAAGATCCAAGAAGCTGTATTCCAACTACACTCGTGTGTTACCAGACATTGTCCAGGACTGTAAAGCTAAGTCCTAAGTGTTAATATTCCAAAAACTTCTGTGAGATCCCAAAAGAGACCATGTAGTGATGAAAAGTGCAATCTGTGTTAACCCAGTGCAGGCAAAAGACATTAAGATTAACGTAGACATGAAATTTATGTAAAAAGTTATAAATATTGTTGATTTTTGTATTTTTTCATTGTAACTGAAATCTTCTGATTTTCAAAGGAGAAATAAGAAACTAGATGTACATTAATAAATAATTCAGTAAATTGTAATTTTATGACTTGTCAATTTCTTATTGTTGACAGTTATATTTTGCTGTATTATTGTTGTCACAGTATAGTTAGGTGACGATAGCACTCTAGAGCTCTTGATCCATACTAATTCCATCCAGACGTGTGCTCTTTACAGCTATAGCTATACCTGTGCCATCCTTACACCAGTACTCTTCTCCGAGACTGGGATATACCTGTCTAGACTAAATTTACGTGTCTAGTCTTCTACTCTATCAACATCTGCCACTCTTATTAACTCATTACGTCACAGTCGTGTACCAGTTGAGGCAGCCTTGTTAACTCACCACATGGTTATTTGAACGCAGACCAGTTGGGGTATGCCATACAAATGCGTTAAGAGGGAACTAAAGTAGTTTAGGCTACTTATTTTTTAGACCGAGGCTGATAATTGTAACATTACTTATAGGTCTTGGCATAGTAATTAAGTTTACCTCATCATCAGGAAAAAATAAAATGCTGGTGATAGATAGGTAGGAAGGGAGGGAAGAAAGGAAGGAAACCTCTTGATAGTATTACAAGGCAGTCCTTGATCTGGAATCCCCAATGTAAGAGAGTTAGAGGGAGCCTGAATACAGAGAACTGTAGACAGATGTGCAAGGATACAGAAGACATGAAAGAATCTTGAGCGGATGGCACAGGGCAGGAATACCTGACACAAATTAGTTAAAGGCCTATGCTCCTTCAGAACCCGAACGGTAGTGATGATGATTGTCGTGTACTTCTGACATGTACAGTTATATAATAGTGGGATGAACACACCAAACAACATTTACAGAATAGTTGAGTTCAACATCACAGCACATGATAAAATACAGGAATAAAAGATACAACTCGGTGCTTGAGCATTACAGTCTCCACTGCTTTATACAATAACTTAGTTTACAAGATGTGTTTCAGTAACTGGCTTACAGGCAAACCTCTGCAAGTACATGTACAATATCTAGACCTGAACCCAAATCTTCAACTTCTGTTGTGTCTATCGCACAACTACGTGTTCCCACATTTTCAAGATATTTCTTGTGACAATGATACCATGTAATTGATATGAATCAGCTGAGCTCATTAAATGTTCATTTCTTATTTTCTTGTATTTCTTCTTGTGTGTGTGTGTGTGTGTGTGTGTGCGTGTGCGTGTGCGTGTGCGTGTGCGTGTGCGCGCACCTTTACATACATTTTAGATCTGACTATCCAAATTCCTGACAAACTCCCAGTCCGGCTACCTAAGCATTCCAGATAGATGGTACATCCTATACCTGTACTTCTTATAGTTCTAGTCCTGAAAAACACTCTGAAAACATTTCATAATGTTATAGTTATAAATAAATTCTAGTGCTGAAATCACTTGTGAATGAAAACTTTATTTTTAAACTGCAGTTTTAATTATAATTAATTTATGTTTAGATATGTTTCTGTTGTCTGTCATGTTCAGGAATATGCTGGTCTGGGAGGCAACGTTGAGTATGCTAAACAGGATGGAACTTTTCAATGGAATATGTCTCTACCTTGGGATACTGTAAGTTGGATCCTGGTTCTGAATTTTGCCTTGGCAGTGAGGTTATATAGATATATTTTGTGTATGATCATTGGGACATACCTTATAGCATCATTTTCTTTTTCACTCCTTATTGAGCACCGATCACCACTGTAGCTGGCCCCATTACAGAAAGCCTGAATCAAAGCATTTATGTGCTTTTGTAGCCTGAATCAAAGCATTTATGTGCTTTTGTAGCCTGAATCAAAGCATTTTTGTGCTTTTGTAGCCTGAATCAAAGCATTTTTGTGCTTTTGTAGCCTGAATCAAAGCATTTTTGTGCTTTTGTAGCCTTTTCTTCTGTAGCAATTTGTTTTACATAATGAGATTGCCAGCTGCATTCAAACATAATGTTTGTCACCTCTTACAAGCAAGATGTCTATTCTTTCTTTGTCTCCTCAGAGACTCCCAGGAACTGTACGAGGGTCACACCTTACATACTTTGTGAATAAATACTGAGGGTCAAACAAATGTTTGACCTGTAACATTTTCATACCCCTAAAAACAAAATACAGGTCCGTAACCTATTATCTGAGACCAAAAATATTCTGAAAATCGAAAGTTTTTTCAGCCCACTTTTGGGTGATTTTCGAACTGATTTTTAGGTGACGGGCTACTTTGGGCGAAAACTTAAAAAATCCAATTTCCAAAACACGGCGCCCCCAAGCATTTCAGATTCTGGGTTACGAACCTGTAGTAAGATATATTAACAGATGACAATGATGTATTATTAAAGTGTGACAAATTTGGTTAAAATGATAGTTATGTAAAGGCTAATGAAAGAAAGGCAGCTAAACATTTATATTAATTGATTTTTTCTTTAAAAATAATAATAATTTATTTATATTTTGTTGTGGTTTGGAAGAAATTTTACATTTGAAAATCTGCTAAAGACCTTTTATGTCATGTCCTAGCTTAAATTGTAATCGTTTTCATTTATATTTGTATGCATTTAAATTGGTGCTCACTTTCTTTTCTGTACTGTATTCATTCATCAAGTTCCTAACAAAGACCTTGTGGTCATAATGTTGGGTATTTATTTAATTTGTTGGGCCTTTATCCTAGTAAGACTCCTCTGCTGCCTTTTTCATTCACCTCATTGCATATACCAAGAAGATTAGGTTGATGTCATACTATGAGGAAACCTACATCTATTACAAAAGAGAAAAACAAGTAACGTAATATAAAGCTATACAAGTACAGGTCATTCATGGGTCAATTTACACATGCGGGGTGCTAATGATGTCTAAGGAAGCACGGAAAGCACTCACTCGTATGATGAGAAGAAATGGGACCCAGAATTATAACAGCAATATTCAAAACAGCCTGAGAAGATAAAGATAAACATCATCCAATGTTATGCACTAACCGTAAGATTATGCATCATAAATTGTGAAGTTTAAATATACCTGATGGATCAACACCTCTGACATGTCTCTTGATTGTTTGAGGATTGTTGCATTTGCTGCATTATGATGTTTGTGACGAGATGGTAAATATAGGTGTATCTAGATGATACCAGGTGATAGTGCCAGACAAGAATTCTGGACTAAAAGAAATACCCGTCTCAGAAATGAGTACTGGTGTATGGATGGCACAGGTTATAGTCAGGCTGTAAAGTACTCTTGTCCAAATAGAGATGTAGCAGATCAAGAGCCTATGGTGCCCTCTCGTTTAGACTACCCTATGCTTACACAATAATGTAATTCCTTACTTAGTCGTTCCCCTTCTACCGTGAGGTGTAGAGGTTTGGAAGAGAGAGCGCCAGACTATCCTATCGGCTGTCTTCCTCCTGGCCTGGTTCCATTCTAGTCCTCGGTCCTTCAAAGATTGTCTAATGTTGTCCTCCCAGTGGACTCTGGGTCGTACTGGGGGTCTGGATCCTTGGCTCTTTGTTTCCCATGCTTGTCGTGGTAGCCGATCTCCCATTCTGCAGACATGGCCAAACCATCTTAGTTGGGACTGTTCTACTTGGGTCTGCAGGGGGTGGGATTCTAGGCCTTGACTTATCGTCTGGTTGCGGACCATGTCTCTCCTTGTTACTTCAACCACCTTCCTCATATACCTCATTTCTGAGGTTTGGATCTGGCTTTTGTGGGTTGGAGTCATTGCCCATGACTCGCATCCATATGTCAAGACTGGGACATGGGTGGAGCGGTATACAGCCATCTTCATTTTCTTACCAACCTCTCTCTTGCTGAGGAATCCTCGATTTATGGCCTGAAGAAGTCTCCCAGCTGCTGCTTTTCGAGTGGCCAACTCTTCTTTGATGCCTCCCTTTCGGTCTATAATAGCTCCGAGGTATTTAAAGTGGTCGACCTGCTCCAGGACCTGTTCTCCCAGCTTAATCTGATGTCTTCTTTCTTCTCGTGATATCACCATGGATTTTGTTTAAAAGCTGCTTATGACCATCCCTCTCTTCTCCAGCTCTTCCTTCCAGACTTGCAGGTTGGATTGGAGATATACCTCTGATTTAGCAATCAGGGCAACATCATCAGCAAATGCCAGCTCTGAAATACAGACCTGTCTCATCTTCCAGTACCCCACTGAATACTTTCTTGTTATCTCCTTACATGTCTTGATGACATCGTCCATGAGGAGTATGAAAAGATAAGTTGACAGGATATCACCTTGTCTTACACCAGTGGTGGTCCTGAACTCTTCTGACTTATGGTTTGCTGTCCTCACATAATTTCTGCAAGACTTGTAGAAGCTCTGTATAGCATGAATCAGAGGTGCTGGAATGTTCTTCCTTGCCAAACAATCCCAAAAGTATCTCCAGGGGACCCTGTCAAACGCCTTTTCCAGATCTATGAAACAAAGATGGATCTCACTCTTATACTCAAGGGCCTTTTCACTCAGCTGTCTGAGTGTGAAGATTAGGTCTTGAGTACTTCGGTTTGCTCGGAATCCGCACTGGACCTCATCCAATTGTGGCTCAGCTAGGCGTCGGAGTCTCTGCTCTAGGATTCTAGAGTAGATTTTACCAGGGACACTGAGAAGGGATATGCCTCTATGGTTTCCACATTGTCGATTGTCACCCTTTTTGAAAATTGGTGTTATGATGGCAATCTCCCAATCCTTTGGTATGGTCTTGTTGCACCACGCTGCCTGTAGGACCCTTAAGAGTAATAGGTCGCCTGATGCTCCCATTTACTTAACCATTTCTGGTGTTATACCATCATGCCCTGCTGCTTTGCCCATCTTGATTTTCTCCAGTGCTGCCTTCAGTTCTTCCATCTTTATGTCATCTTCATCACCATTGGTTTCCTCTTCTGTGCTAGTGGTTATTATTTCTGATGCTTGACCTTGCTCACCATCGAGGAGTTCTGAGAAATACTCTGTCCATCTTTCCATTACTTCCTTCGGGGCAGTAAGCAATTTGCCTTGCTTGTCCATTATAAATTTGAGAGGACATTGTTTTTCCTTCCTCATGTTCTTTAGGGTCTTATAGAACAATTTCTGGTTTTCTTGCGCATCTTTTTCTAGCTTTTCTCCAAATTCTTCCCAGGACTTCTGTTTTGCTGCTAGCACCTTGTTCTTTGCTTCTGTTCTGAGTATCACATATTCTCTATATTTCTCCATTTGTCCTGCTGTGTTTTTAGCTCCTAAGTATTGTTTCCATGCCATTTTCTTCTCTCTTATTTTCTCTTTGACTTCCTCTGTCCACCAAGGTGTCCTCTTTCTCTTGTTCCCAAGTCGGACTTCACCACATGCTTCTGCAGCAGCTATCTTTATGATGTCCTTGAATTTAAGCCAGAGGGTTTCCAAGTCATCAGGTTGTTCTTCTGTGTTTCTCACCGCCGTAGCAATAAGCCCCTGATATCTGGTCTTAATTTCTGGCTCTCTCAGCTTGTAGGTCTTAATGCTCATTTCTTCTGTTCGTTTACTTGGTTTCTTGTGTGATGTTGGGCAGTTCCTAGGCTGAGCAACTCTTTCAGTTGTTCTTTTGATTGTAAGCAGGTAGTGATCACTTCCAATCTCTGGCCCCCTCCAGACTCTAGCATCCCGGACATATTTGAATGAGCTCCTCCTAACTATGGCATAGTCGATCACTGACTTCTCATTCTTTGTTGGTTCACATCTAGTGTATGCGTGTATGTGCTTATGTTGGAACTTTGTGTTTGTAATGATCAGATTCTGTTCACTGCAGAATCTAAGGAGTCACTTTCCATTGTCATTGAGAGTATCTTCTCCATATCTTCCGATAACTCCACCCCATCTAGCATGGTCATTTCCAACTCTGGCATTGAAATCTCCGAGCATGATAATTTCATCTAGGCAGTATCCACTGTCCTTTGAAGCAGCTCGAAGAATTCCTCCTTGACCTCTGTCTCTCATCCTCATTTGGCCCATACACTATGAACAGGTTGACTATGGTTTCTCCTTCTTTTAGTTTTACAACCATAATGCGCTCCGAGACAAAGTTCCATCCCTTGATACTATCTTTTTTGTTTTTGGCCACAATGCAACCCATGCCCCCTTTAGCTCTTTCAGATGTGGGTACACCACTGTAGAGCAGCATGTCGCCATTGAGATCCATGACTCCTTGTCCCTTTTTCTTTGTTTCTGTTATAGCTAGGATTTCTAGTTTTGCTTTCCTCATCTCTTCCACCAGCTCCTCTTCTTTCCCATTTATACTTCTTGTGTTCCAAGTTCCATAAGTCGTAGTCCGTTCCAGTTCATCGCCTTTAGAATCAGTCTAGTTTTCTCTCTTGCAGTTCTTGTAATCATGATTTAAAGCAAACAGGTGATTGGCCTGTTGTGCCTTTGCATGGTGGAGGGGCTGCCTCCTTATGGCCTCCATGCAGGCCGCCCTCCTCCTTTTTCAGCCAGGCTTGGGACCGGCCTAGGCGGAGTTCACTTTCAAATTTAGCGCGGTGTAAATAGCCTTGTATCGGCGTAAGTCAGAACTGTGACGTCACCAGAACTTGGTGTGAGATTTTTTTTTTGCTGGACTGGTACATTTTGGTCATCTGTGCTATTCATTCCCCATGGTTCTTCGTCGTGCTCGTCTCCTACACCAGCTATTGTTTCCATCCTTATCTCTTTTTATCTAGCAGAAGTGTAGCTTTCTTTCCATATATAGTTTGTCCAAATCTGTTCAGCTTTCGATTTGCTATGCTTTGCAAAAGTGAACTTTAGCCCTATTTGCTAACAACTTGACACACTTACTTGCTATTATCTCCAAAAATACAGCATGCATTACATTTTCTAATATATCCACATATAAGTTGTTTCTTCCTTGAGCAAAAGGATTAAGTAGAATTTCAATATGTCCATCAGTTTTATTATACTTCCACTGAACTGATGCAGTCCTAACACATATGTGGTCACTGCCATATTTCCAGTGTAAGTTAGGCAACGCATTGTTGGCGAGCCTGCAGAAAATGCGCGAATCTGATTGGACGCTATATCAGAAACACTACTAGGCGATACCGTGGTATGTTTTCATTCTCCAACAATGTTGAACCTTGGTGTTTGTTTTATTCAAGCCAATTTTTAGTAATCAAGCCTAACAAACAGCAAACATTCATCAGACTTGTTATCAGGAGATAAGAAAGTCCACCAGTTATTTATTTTTAATATAGCTTTCAAGATATTTTTGCTTGTTCCTTTCATATAAACTGGTATTGGTGTTGTTTACCTAGCGCTGCCAAGCTTCTTGCTCTTTTGTAGCCATACCAAGTTGAAGACTCCTTGGTATTATCTACGCTGTAGATCTAGGCTTTTCCTGCGGCTTTTCTGCCATTCCAAAACGTGTTGAGTTGAAGTCATGAGCTCCAGTTTCTACAGCATGGCTTGCATTTAAAGGATCTAAACATCTGGTCCCTTGCTTGGAGAAAGAAGCACTTGGCATACTGTGCATTCTCCGCCATCCAAAGGGGCTATCCAGATATGCAGAGCTGTCCCAAGGAATTGTCACGTCTTACACAGTGCCACTTCTCTGCCTATCATGGGTCAACAGTGAGATCCTCGTGCATGCAGCCAACCTGGTAAAGGCCAGAGTTACATCTAGGACTCATGTGACTCCTCCAAGCTTAGTGTGCAGTGCCGGGTTCTCAACATGTTTCATCACAGGGGGAATCCCTGGAAGTGTGTAGATGATTTCAAGAGTCCATGAGGCTATGATTAGCCTCACATACAGAGGTTCACATCCACATCTGTATACTGTAGCATTGTGCATTGCTGGTGGTCATATAAGGATGATTCCAGATATACTTCCATGCAAATAAAACTTGTATGTAACATTACATATTGAATGTTTCAAAATTTTACAATATACTTGTTTTTATGGTTTTTTTTGTTTTTGTTAACAAGCTGAATTTGATAATTAGCTTCTACTAATGAGCATCTGACTGGCAGAGTGGTAAGAGTGATTGCTTCTCAAAGCTAAAGGGCCGTGTTGAAAACCAGGGATCATCACGCTCCAGTCTACCCAGCAGTAAAAATGGGTACCTGATTCTGCCCTTGAGTTAAGGAAGGTAAAGGCAGCAAGGAAGAGAACTCATCACCTCTCCTCATAAAGCTGAGACAAGTTTCTAACACTTATTCCCCCACAGCAGTATCTGCTATGGGACATCATCTACTTTTATGCTATTGTATAATATTGTATAATATATATTGTATGCTATTGTTCATCGCTAATGCGACATGTAACCTGTTTTGTTGTATACTTAAAGTGTTGTTTGATTTTGTTTTAACACATTAAGTAGTAAAATTAGATTTTTAGTGTCTTTAAAAGCATACAAAACTGTAGCTGTAAATCCAGTGGGCTCTAATCTGCATTGTATTTCTTTTAATATTTACAAGATATTCCAAGTATCCTTTGCCGGAGGACTAATGCGGTCCCTGGACCCCCGGGCCTCCATCTGTATCGGCGACAGGTTCTTCTTAGGAGGTCCACTAACTCTTAGAGGTTTCAACACGAAAGGCTGCGGGCCTCACAGTCATGGTAAGGATATGAGAAGGCAGTAGCACAGAATGATGATAACATAATAATACCAAGGAAGGCAGTAGAAACAGAAAAAAATGAGAACATAATAACTCCATTATTTCTTTGACTCCATACCAACGCTCTGAGCGTTGCAAAATTCAACCCGCCGTGCCAGCACAAAGCTCAGAGCGTTGTTTTTAGTTTATCACAGATAAACCCCAAAAATCATCCGTTTAATGCAGTTCATATTTTAAAATTCATAGAATGACTTCCACTACTATTTAAACAACTTATTTGACTGTAGTTAAGCAGCACATGTTCGTGTTTTGATGTTATTATCACAATTTGTGTGACGTTTCGTGTGTTTGCGTTTTTTGTTTTTATTGCTAGAGAAATATGTCACGCTTTATATTTACATTTTCTAAGTCTCCTAAGCAAATAATTGTGTCAAACTACTTTGAAACATTGCTGATGATTGTTTGGTAATCACAGTTTGTTGTCAAAATACGGAATCTGTGCAGAAAAGCTAGGCACATTAGATTTAGTTGATGAGTGGGCGTAGTCATATTCTGGCCGATCAAAAAGCAACAAAACTAGACCTACCGTAACATCTAATCACTAGACCTACCGTAACATCTAATCACTAGTCCTAGGTAGAAGATGAAGCTAGGGATACTATTAAAACATTAAAGTTTTAAAAAAGTTTTTATATGACGTTATTCTTCTTTATTTGTTTGAAAATTACGTAATGCACGATTGCATAATTTATTTTTTTCTTACGAGGGACCACAGTAAAAACTGGTGTGAATAACATTAAATGTACTAATTGTGGCCATAAGCAATGTTTTTTTTTTACTTTGTATATGGATTAACTTGATGTTTGAAGACTAAAAAAAAAGTTTTATTGTCTACAACAGTAATTTGTCTTTGGTAAGATCGTATTCTACAGTTAACTTTTTAGTGTTTTTTCAATTTTACATGCAAAAATTTTTAAGTATACTGAACACACTTGTGTTAATACTATCAACGATGTTATATATTACAGTTCTGTATCCATTTACCTACAGTTTGGTATATAATAAGTACTTGTTCACAAAAAAAAAGATTAACATAAAATGTACACTAAAAGACAGTACACTTCTCCGTTTAGAATTCTTCAAAAAAAAATTATGGCACTGGGTGGAAAATAATTATGGAATCAAAGAGTTAAAGTCATGAGAAATTGTTAAGAAGTGAAAGAGAAGTAATAAGGCTTTAACCAAAATAATAGAAGACAGTAATAGAAGAAAAATGAAAAGAATACATAACTTTAGGGGAAATCATTACAGAAAGACACAGCGGACTGATCATCCGCTTGCTTGTCAATGATCAAAGAAACAACAGTTAATAATCTGTTGTACCAATAAACGCCGTTAGGTGTAACGGAACAATGGATAATTTCTTGTTGCCCTGTGACGCCGCAAGGTGTGATGGCCGGAGACTGCTTAGTCATGTCAGTCAATGGCCAAGGGAGAATGATGATGATGATTACAGAAAGAACAAATAACAAGTGAGCCTTTGTTTGTTTTTGACAAATAGATTTGCTGCACTAGACTTTCTAACATGGTAGAATTTCTGTAATGCTCTTCTCCTCAGAGCGTTACAACAGAAACTATTCTGGTCATCAGAAAAGTCCCTCCATCAGACAATTGTTTGTCTTAGTCCCAAGTGTGATTCTTGTGTTGACTTATTTTTTGCCTTCACTGGGAATTGAACCCATCCTATCTTGGTTACAGTAAAAATTTGATTTGCTCCTGGTTTTATCCATTTTGCCAAAGATGTTGTGAAAGTATGTCTTATTGAATATAAACTTACTGTTCTGAATTCCACAGCCCACTGTAGTTGTTCCACAAAAGCAGAGCTTCTTCCTGTTTAGTCCATTGGCCTTGTTGTAAAACTGTTGTTATTAAACTGATTTTTAAAAACAGTGCTATTACGTCCTTTCTTCGCATAGGAGTTAACAATGCGAGACTTGATAGTTCTAGATACCAAAGTCTAACTTGGTTATATGCGCTATTTGTACGCATCTATGTAAGTAATAAGTTTGATTTAATTGCGTACCAATGGTTGCACTAAAGAGCATGACTTGGTGCGATCTGGTTTGGTTTGTTGCCAAACAGCATTGACGTAGAGGGGAGATTCAAAATGCCGGTGAAGAAAGACAGATGTTGTTCTGGTCTCAGAGTCCCATATTGTGGGAAGAGTTGATTATTATATATTTTTGCTATCTTCCAGGGTGAAGCGTTAGCCACAGCCAATTCTGGCTCGTTTGCTTTAGTATCTCAAATTGATACTTGTTTAATAAATACTCAGCAAGATCCTGGCAGGGCTTCGGCACGCCTATTCTCGACCTGCCACTAGTGTGACCAGATCCTCTGCTGGGCAAGAATTGAAGTATTATAACATGGAATCTCAAGTGAAGTTATCCGGCTCATAAATATAATTATTGGAAAAAAACAGGATCTATGAATATCAATAATATACATCGTAATACTCCTGTCGTTCAGGGGATTTTCGACTCGGCCGGTGAGGTCAGTCAAGTTCAAGATTGAAGATGAATAATAATATAAAGTAACTGGATGCAATGATGTTCTAACTTACACTATTGATGTGATGTATCTACCATGCCATAACCATGATCGTCTATACTTCATTACCAAAATAAACGTTTGTTTCTGTGATGTCAAACCATGACTCCAATCAACTTGATTACGCTGTGGTCAACTTATGTATTAACATTGGCCTACCTTTCGGCCCACATTGTTCTATTATTCGCGTTGTATACTAGTCGGCAACCCTTGTAAGCCCGACCGAAAACTGACAGCATTTAAGTCAGTAGACCTATTGACAATCCATATAAGACACGACGTATTAACAAGAAATAACCGTCGTATCAAGCGCTTTGCATCTTATTACCATCTTGTGCTGCTTGGATTTCTGGAACAACCATATCTATGCATTCCTTGATCACCAGCAGATAACGTCATGGCCAAATCCTCGTCTATTTCTCTTTGTGTGTCCAATCATTTCCTTTTATTTGCAAGTTTCTTGGGTAGTTACTAGAGCTTTGTACACACTCCACTTCCTTCTAGTTTTTAGTGGGGGCTCAGTGGTCCCAACTACAGTCATACCCTGCTAGTACGGCAGGTTAGGGACCAGACCCTGCCGTATAGCAAAAATCTTAGAAAAGCAAAGCATAAGCCTTTTTTTTACCTTGCAGATGCATGTTATAAGCCTAAATAGCATGCTTACACTGTCATATATTAAGTGCACAATAGAGCTAGGCATAAAGAAAAGCTACAAAAGTAAAATATTTGTATTTGATGTGTGAAATAAACATCTTTATTTTATTAACTGTTTGATAAGCTAGGTCTAGCTTATGGGCTATCTCAGCCATAAACCTACCGTGTTCACTTAGTTTAATCATATGTAACTTTTCTTTTTAAAGTAAGAGGCTTACGGCTTCTATTTTTTAATTTCCGTTATAAATAAACACAAAAATGTGACACTACGTATACAATATTAAGTAAAAAGTTTTTAAAAGTTTTGAAAATTGCCAATAATACACAGAGACTCAGAACGAACAACTTCTGTAAACAGACTGAACGACAGAGAAGGTGCTCAACGACAGAGAATAAAATGACATGGTGCACTCGCTTCTCTTTGTCAGCTGTTGAGTGAAAGCTTGTCACACTGAAAATCGCCGAATGAGCGAGGCAAGCGCTGAAAATTATGAATATGATTAGCATAGCGCCAGAAAGCGGGGTATGACTATACTTTGTCTGATGAATTGCACAACATCATTGCTAGTCTTGCCTTTCCTGCTTCGTGTTCTTCCACGCCTGACTTGAAAGGGAGTGTGAGCTTTGTGTGTTTTTGCAGTACAGTGCTACATCTGATAGAGCTGGCTGCACTGCTTGACCTGTTCATTTTTCCCTTTTTCCACTGTTCTAGTACTTGTTTCACATATAAGCAGAGTATAGCAGTTTAGGGATCAACGTGAATTGCAGGCATCATGTTTTGAGTTTTCCCATGAATCTCGGTACAGAGCATCACAAAAGGAGGACATCTGAACATCATAAGTTGTCTCCAAACATATAGGCTTTTGGCCATTTTTCCTCCTTGACTTTCTATGTGGTGATGCGGGAGAAGGGGGGGGGGGGGGGGTCCCATTTGGGGTCACAACTCCAGAGTGTCCTCCTGCTGTTTATTTTTTTTTTTCCCACTTGTACTGGGAATTGAACCTGTTTACTTCTGGCTCTAATTTTACTTTCATGTTGTTATAGCTCCATGTTGTTTAAAAAAAAAAAAAGGACGAGTTGTATATAAGGAACAGCGATTGCAGATTTATACTGATATATTGAGTTATGCTTACATATGATCTTGACTAACTTCTTGTCACATATCATAGCTGCGTATTGTTTTATTATTATTGTTAGTTGTCTTTTTTGTACCAATGGCATTGCCGCTTTGAAAATGTCAGCATCATAGTTAAACTATTCATTAGATTAAAGCGTTTTTGTTGACATGCAGACCCTATCTTGTGGTACAGTAACTGCTTCCTATTTTTATTCAGGAGAGCCCTATAAGCTGATTTTGCTACTTGTTGATCAAGACCTTTGTTTATGATACAGAAAATATCATTCATCATCATTTTCCTTGTCACACCCTATGGAGCACAACTACATCTGGCCTTTTGCAAGAATCTTGCACATAGCAATGACATGATCTTGCACTAGTTGTTGTTATATGATAAGGTTGCCAGCCCCAAGTAAACCTGACATTAATCACCTAGTATAACATGTCTGAGGGAACAGTTAGCCTGTTATTTCTGTGTCTCATGAGAGACTTGCTGAATCTACACAGGGCACATTTGTCTGTAATGGAGTGTTAATCTGCCTGCTTTTCACGCCATAGGCAGGGATGGGGAGCAAAAAACCTGACCCATAGACAGTGTCATATGGCTAAAGTAAAATGGAGTATATGTCACCATTATGCTTAACACTTATCTTCCTTGGCAAAGTCTTGTGAGCACATGGCTCAACATAACAATCTAGTCTACCCAGTTGTAAATGGGTACTTTATTCTGTGCTTGAGGTGAGGAAGGCAAAGGCAGCAAAGAAGCTAACCTAGTATAGTGAAGTCTGTTCATTTTGCTATGGCCGTATCTGCTATGGGATTACCTTTACCTTATTACATTTAACAATCACAGCAAAGTTTGAACATTATTTTTTTCTTCTTTTTTTTTTAAAAACTGTTAGCATAGAATGCCCCATGTGGTGATTCCTGCTTTCTTACTTGAGGCCTTTACATTGATCTCACTTTATCTCGTATTATTCCTCTTACTAGAAAATGCCCTGGGTGCTGAGTCCTACTGGTTGGCTGCAGCACATATTTACAGCCCACTTCCCTTCAGGCCAGGCCGTGGCAGATTTGGGGACCTCTTCAAGACCCACTTTTTCATCAATGCTGGCAACTTGGGCACTATGGATTTCAGTAAGTGTCTAGTTCTACTCATCTACTATTTGATGGTGCTGCTATCAGAAATATGCGGATAAAACAGCTGCATGTGCATGATGTTTTACTAAAATGTGAAACCTGAAATAGAATTATTGGCTTGTCTATATTGATGTTCAGTAACCAGCCATATGCCCAACCCTCCTTAGTTGGTTTTAATGACGTGCTTAGTAGGTTAACATATAGAGAAGAGAACTGGAGACAGGGAAAGACCTTGAGCTTGTTATTGCAAGGGACAAAAGGACTTAACACATGTTTTTTAAAGGCCTGTGCTCCTTGTGGAGCTGAAAGCTAATGAATGATTGAAAATAGAAAATGTGTAAATAAGACAGAAATTAGAATTATTTAAATAAGATTGACATCTCATAAATTGAAAATAGAATTATGTAAATAAGACATGCCATAACTAGGGCTGCTAAGCTTCTCTCTCCTTAGCAGCCAATACTAAGTTGAAGACTCCTTGGTATTATCTACACTGTAGATCTAGGTTTTTCCTGTGGCTTTTCTGCCACTCCAAAACATTTGTAAAGAGCTGAAGTCCAGTTTCTCCAGCTTCGCTTGCATTTAAAGGAGCGTCACATCTGATCCTGAGCTAGTAGTAAGAAGTGCGTGGCATACTGTGCATTCCCCACCATCCAAGGGAGCTCTCCAACTATGCAGAGTTAAAATGCTGTAATCTGGTTCTGGGCTCTCCCAAGGAATTGTCACGTCCTGCACAGAGCCACTTCTCAGTTTCCCCTGCCTATCACTGGGTCGATAGTGAGATCCTTCTGCATGCAGTCAACCAAGTCAAAGCTAGAGAGTTAAACCTGGGGCTCAAGTGACTTCTCCAAGCTTAGTGTGCAATGCCGGGTTCTCAACAAGTGTCACCACATGAGGAATCCCTGGAAGTGTGTGGATGATTTCAAGAGTCAGGGAAGATGTAATTAGCCTCACAGACATAGGTTCACTTCCACGTACATATACTGTAGCATTGTGCATAACTGGTGGTCATATAATATTACTTGATGAGAAAGACATATCAAACAGATGGGCAGAATACGTAAAAGAACTATTCGAGGACAACAGAGGTAAAAAACCATCACCAGATTCTAATGAAGGCCCAAACATTCTCAGATCAGAAGTAGAGAATGCCATTCATATGATACAAAAAGGAAAATCAGCAGGCATGGATAACATAAAAATTGAAATGATAGAAGCTCTGGAGAGCTTTGGTATAGATACAATCACAGAAATATGCAACAATATATACAATACAGGATATATACCACACGACATGAAGACATCAGTTTTCATAACATTGCCCAAAAAACCAAATGCAACAGAATGTTCAGACTTCAGAACAATCAGCCTGATGAGTCATGCAATTAAGATACTGCTCAAAATCATACAGGAAAGAATAAAAAGTAAAGTAGACAGCGAAATCCAAGAAGAACAGTTTGGTTTTAGATGGAACAGTGGAACAAGAGAGGCAATATTTTGCCTAAGAATATTAGCAGAAAAATATACAGAGGTCCAAAAAAGTATGTATATGTGCTTCATTGATTATAAGAAGGCTTTTGACAGAGTCCATCATGAGAAAATAATTGAATGCCTCGAAGACATAGCTATTGATGGAAAAGATATAAGAATACTCAGTAACCTTTATTGGGAGCAAACTGCCACAGTAAGATCGGGAAGGAATTATTCATCATACATAGACATAAAAAGAGGTGTCAGACAAGGTTGTGTGCTGTCCCCCTGCATATTTAATTTATACACCGAAAAAATTTTCAAACAGATACAGGAAATACCAGGACTGAACATCAGTGGAAGGTCAATAAACAACCTTAGATATGCAGATGATACCGTGTTGTTAGCTGAAAGCGAACAGGAGTTACAAGAACTAGTGAAGCAAGTGAACAGTATAAGTCATGAATATGGACTCGACATTAATATTGAGAAAACAAAAACTATGATAATTAGCAAAACAGACAATAAACCCACATTAAAGATAAGCGTAAATGGGAAAATCCTGGAACAAGTCAAGAGCTACGTATATCTTGGTCATATAATAACAGAAGATGGCAGATGTGAAACAGAAATCAAGAAGAGAATAGGAATGGCCAAGGCTACATTCAACAACATGAAACATATACTGACATCCAAACAGCTATCTCACAAATTAAAACTGAGAATCATAAAGTGTTATATATATTCTGCATTTCTGTATGGTGCAGAAACATGGACGATGAATAAACATTTGGAAGAAAGAATTGAGGCTCTTGAAATGTGGATATATAGAAGAATGGGGCGTATCTCATGGAAAGAGATGAAAACAAATAAGGAGGTCCTAGAAAATCTAGGTATGAAAAGAGAACTAATGAGGGAGGTCAAAGTTCGGCAGCTAAAATACTTTGGCCACAAAAAAAGGCATAACACCTTGCAGAAGACCATAACAGAAGGGAGAGTTGAAGGCAAACGTGCAAGGGGAAGACAGCGCTATAAGTGGGAAGATAACATCAAGAGATGGACAGGAAAGAGTCTATCAGAGTGCACCACCAAGACAAAAGACAGAAGACGTTGGAGATCCATTACAGCCAACCTTCGTTGTGGAGATGGCAACTGATGATGATGATGATAAGACATGTCATAAAACATTTATGTTTTAACATTCTCATGATAATTTAGCAACTTCAGCTGTACATTGCTCACGTGCCTTAGATTTCTTCGGAAAATATAGGACTGATAGATAAATGTAGTGCACAATATTTACTCAGTTGGAAGCAGATATTTTGTTTGTTTTGTTTGTTAGTCCCCCCAGTGTTGAAAAATATCCCTTGCTTTAAAACTATATCTTCATAGAAGTTGATACTGTGAGTCATATAACTTATGGACTTAACAAGAGATGAGTACTGGCATTTTACCACTCTGCAGCAGCTCACCATGCTGTGTAACAGCAGACGTTGTAAGGTCCTTGAGTGTTTAGCTTGAAAAAATGGTACTGTTGTCAGAGATTCCAGCCATCCAGTACATTTGAGAATTAATTCAAAAGCATTTAAATAAACTACTTTTATTTTAAAGTACTGACACTTTTTTGTCTTGTCCTTAGACAATCTGTCGTCGTCAGTTTGCGAAATGGCCTCCACACTAAGATGGTCCTATGGCTTGGGCATAGTGTTATGTATGAGTCGGATTGCCCGTCTAGAATTGAACTATGTCATACCCATGCGGGTGCAGAAAGGAGACAAGTAAGTAGAATCTTTAAAATGACCTGAATGTATGTTTTTTGTAACAGCTGCTAGACACTGAGAGCTGGTTATAAACACAAGCAGTTGATACATTAGTCAGGAACTAATGTAACATAATGTTTTACTGGAAAACAAGGAATTGATTTCTACTGGTGTGCTGAGGTTACATGGAGTCTGAGGAATGCTTGTGAAACAAAAATCTGTTGATAGCATTGCAAGGCAGTCCCTGTGCTGGAATCTCCAGTGTAAGAGAAATAGAGGGAGATCAAAAATATACACGGAGAAAGAGAATTAGGGACAGAAATAAAAGGTATAAAGAAGACACGGAAAGACCTTGGCCCATGTTTGTTGAAGACTTGTGCTCTATGGGGAGCTGAATGGTATTGATGATGATGATGACTAGAGACAGGAATTTGTGGAGGGATGTGATCTCCTATGCCAGTCAAAATGGCACTTGAAGATGATGGGAAAACATGTGAAATATTGAAGTTGCTTGTCTGCAGTAGCTTGGATCTGTTAAAAACAGGGGATTGAGATATGTACCTTAACAATGACAAATTAATGAGCAGATTGATCAATGTACTTTTTTTTTCCCTCTCCACAGAGCCAATCCAGGTCTACAGTTTGGAATAGGAATTCAGTTTTTGTAGTTTCTAATAACTTGTTTCATTCCATGATGCTGTGGAGGTCCTGTGTGCAAGAGGACTCCGATTGCTTAGAATTTGCATATCGACATGTGTGTTTGTTTGTGTGTGTAAATGCATTATGTGTCTAAGTTAATGGTTATGTATGTTTCCATATGTGAGAGAAGGAGAGGTGGTACACAGCTTCTGAAGATAGTGGACATAAAAATGACATACTGTAGACAACCAAGCAACCAAGAGGATTGTAAAATTATTTCAAGATTCAAGAGGGAAATATCAAGAGAAAGAATAGTAGAGGAAGATGGAGAAAGAATTTTGACTGCTTGAAATAGTAGACAGGACTACACTGTTTTAGAGAAGCCAAAGAGGCATGGATGCTGAGAGAAGCAGCTTCCAGGCAAATATTGACTCATGGTAATGACTCATAGATAAATGGTAAAATACAGTATGGAATTATAAGGAACAGATCGGTGGAATTACAAGAGAAAAACGTCAGATATGTTGGCCAGTCAACAATATTTTTTCCAGACAAAGCAAACACAAAAACGTCCGGAATGGATCATAAATAAATTCAACATTAAAACAAAGTATTTACACTACCATAACTCTTGTTATTATTAATGTGAACTTATAACTAACATTAGAAGGAAGCAATCCACTTTGTTTGGGCATGTTACGAGAAGAAGAAAGCTGGAATATATTGTAACAGCAGTAAAGATTGAAGGAAAAAAAGATAGAGGATGACAAAATGAGAATTTACTGGACAGTTTGACATGGCATGGAAGGAAAGCAACAACAGAATTGATAAACAGCACTTGAGGCAGGAAGTTGTGGAGAGACATGATCACCTATGCCAAGAGGCATGGAACTTGAAGAAGGCAACTCTAGTATTTCAGACAGATGCTAAAGATGTTTATCAACTGTCTTAGGTTAATAACAGAACTGTCCCATCTTTCTCGTAGGCTAAATTGTGTTGTACAATTTATTTGATTATTATCAGCATTTGTCATTGTGTTGTTTTGTTTAGCAAAGTGGACAGGAATCTCTGAAAAGAAAAGGCTTGATTAATTGATACACTGGCTGTTCTTTTCTTCAACCATGTTTGTTGAAGCCATGTTATCTCAAGCAGTCCACTACAAATCCTCATTTCTTCATTTTCTGTCTTTTTTGTTCTGTGGATTCTGGGAAACTGCTCTGTTTATTTGTTGTTTAATTTTACTGTTTTTGCAATGATTTTATTGCAGTTACCTTATTTGTTACATTGAAGATTTTAGTAACATGGGGCAAAACAGATTTTTATGAGTTCATTGCTGTTGAAGGAGATAACTTTGTTACCTTGTGACACATCTGGCAGCTAAGTTAACTCTTTCTAACCCATGAGCCATGGTAAATTATTCTCCCAAGAGTTACCTGGTATGCCTGATGGGCTATAGTCAGATTTCTTCACATGTATGTATTACACAATATAAAACAGTCTTATTTGTTGCATATAAGACTTTACCACATTTCACTTGACAAATGTTTCAAAATATTCTCGTGCCAATTTACAATGATTTTATATAATAAGATCATCATCATCATCTCAGCCCGTAACCCGTCATGGGTCGTAGGGGTGCCATGGTGGAAGATATTTTCTCATAAATATATATATGTTTACTGCTTGTTTTCAAGCATCACTTGTGCAAAAAAAATATATGGCATCCATTTTGATGCTTGGGTAAAACCTGGCAACTTCCTGTAAGAGCTAATGTAAAAGAGTAAAGCTGTGAACAATATGTGCACGTGATTCAGTAACAGCTATAGACAGAACCAAGCTACCAAAGAAATTATTGACTGCTTCATATTAAAAGTTACTTATTTTACTAATATTGAAGATTATATATGTTTATGACCAATAATAATTAGTTTAGAGGATGTGAGATGGAGTTCATGAAAGAATAAATTCACCTTGTAAAGTAGTACATTTATGCTGATTTAAATGTTAGATATTCACAATTCTTTCCCAAGTTGTGGAAGTAATTGTTTTTTTTTCCAAAGTAGTAAAGGTGTTTTATTCCAAAGTAGTAAATGTGTTTCTAAATTGTAATGAGATGTTTGAATTCTTTTTGTTTCACATTTCTTTAAATTGTGTACATTGTTGAAGGAAGTTGATTAAAGAATTAAACATTTGACCTAAATGTTTTTTGTGTTGTTTTTTTTAGACAGTAATTCACTATGTAGCACATGAAAGAATAATAGAGGAAAGTAGACAAAAAAATGTGTGAAGTTGAACATGAGATGTGTCAGGATCCACTTAACACATTAACTACCGAATTGAAAAACACACTGTGGCCGAATTAAATTTTTTTTCCCATTTTCATCCTGTAGGTGTTTGCACAAAGTAAGCTGTAGTTTTCGTAATTGTTTACAGATTTTTATGAATTACACGTCATTTTAAAGATAAATGAATGTACTATTACAATAAACACCGGTTGTAACTCTAATAGAGGTTGTTGCTATTTAACGGCCTTCCGATGGCCGAGGACTTGCAATATTTTCACAATTGTAACTGCTTGCGCCCCATCTCTATCAAAATCACAATTTCAATCAACGTGCACACCATTTTCACTCTTGTCCTCGTCGCTAGATCTATCAGTCAATTGTTGAAACACGTTTCTATCCTATTCAGCCGTTAGACGAGATGTACACACATTTTTTGTAGTCCTATCACTAGTTGCCACGGTAAACAGTTTTACACGATTTGGTAAATAACCCAAAACGCTGAAAAATATGAACATAATATCAATTTTCCAGTGTTCTACAACAACCATGCTTTGGGAATTTGTTTTCCGGTGGCAACTTAAAATCTCGAACCAGATCAGAGAGTGTTTTAGTACATTTTTCATTCGTTTTATTACTAAAATTAGATTGGCGCTCTGAGCGGCTTGCGGTCCAAATGTGATTATTTTGTAAGCCGCTGACAGCGGCTTGCGGTAGTTAATGTGTTAAGTGGCACAGTCTTCCCAAATTATATTCTTTTTCTTCTTCAAGTAGCAGGCTTGGTGGCAGAGGCAATCATGTCTCCAGTAATGTTTAGGAGAATAATGGGCCAACCTTTAGAATTTAAGATGGATGCCATACCTATTAGCCATTCTGACCCCCCCCCCCCCCCCCCCCTCTTTGTGCCATCCTTAATCTCTGTTTCCTTCAAGCTATTCCATACATGCCACACGCTATGGTTTACCCATAATCTGTACAAGGTGTTTCCGTTTTCAGATGTGTACGGGCTGTACATAACGTCTGTACGGGTTTTTTCGCCTAATTAAATATAAATAAATCGATTGTCTTGCGCCGTTACCATAGCCGTAATTTGAGATTCGTCGAGATGTTAAGCTAAGTGAATAAAAAAATCAACCAATGAAAATCAAGCTGCCTATTTTTCAATTGCTGCAGGATTTGCAGTAGTCTGCATGGCATGTTGTTCATTCACAATTTGTCGCTAATGCTAGCGGCAGGTTACTGATTATTTGAACGATTACGCAGCACTGAGTTCTTTTTGGAGTTTTAGCCTATTGTTTAGTATTGATTTCAAGTTTAGTAATTTATTTTATTTTATTTTTTTAAATATTACAATAACATTGTTTAGGCCTAGATGAAGTTAGATTTAACTGTCAGATAACTTAGGCCTATGCTTTCCTTTCCCCTAAGGTTTAGCATAATTTATTATTTACGGCTGCTTAAAAAAAAAGCGGATACCACTACAAATTACTGGATTTCACTAAAACTTGTAGAAAGTGCGTAAGAAATGTAAATTTGAATAATAATATAATACAAATAATGGGTAGGCCTAATATCGGAATGACGGTCGCCAAATGCTCCGCATGTATTTTCGTACCATTTAGTAACCCTAAATCTAAATGGTATGAAAATACATGTGATTTCTAACTATCGGTGTCCGATATTACCAAATTATGAAACTAAAAAAAAAAAAACACACACACACAAAAGCAAGGCAAATTTGCATCATAACCCGATCAGAGAAAAGTTTATTTGGAGTTACTTCTCGTCTTAGTTTTAATTTCGTGTCTTTAAAAAAACAATGCGATTTTGCCTTGGGTGATCATCATTACGGTCAACTAATGATTTATATTTATTAAATAATTAATTACTATCAATGTTTGATTGACACTAAAAGTCGTATGGGTAGGTCTATTTAAAGCTACCAGTTGGGCTATAACGGCTATTCCAATTATTGAAGTTCGGTAGAGAATATATAATATTGTGCCAGTTTATATTTTCATTGCTAGCTTTAAAAAAATATATATATAGGCTATATATTAGATTTAAGATTCCTAAACCTAACCCATAACGCTTATTACTGGTCTCTTTAGATCTATACTTTTATAAGGCACTATAGAACACACACAAACTGTTCTTCATTTTCACCATAAATTGTATTAATTTTTTTTGCAGAAATAGACTAAATGATGATAGTCACAGCATTTCTACAATGCAAAATAAATTCTAACTCTTGTTGTTTAGGTTTTAAAGCAAGTGAAGACATGCTTAAAAAGGCAAAGGGCGTATGTCACCATGATGGTGCAGAACCATCTAATTGAATATATTTTTACATGAATTAACTCTTTTGTTACGTTTTTCAGGTTTTGCGGGTCTTTGCATAGGGTTTGCGGGTCTTTGTACAGGTTTTTCATGTCTGAGGTGTGGCATGTATGCTATTCTGTTGTCACAATATATTCCAGTTTTCTTCTTCTCATAACATGCCAGAAGAATGCGGATTGCTTCCTTCTAATGTAAGTAATAAGCTTCTATTGTTTCACGATGTTAAGAGTTAAAACAGATTTGCCAGAGTTCTGTCTAGGGTTCTTTAGATTTTGTTTAATTTTGCGTTCTCGTCAGATATAATTTCTGTATCTATCTCATATTTCATTTTATAGTTGATCTTCACTTGTTGTTAGAACTGGCCATTCATTCCCCTTTGGTAATCATCTACTTAAAGTTCTTTGTTTGCCAAATCACTAGACGATACAACGTCAAATATTTATAATGATAAACTTGAAAATGTCAAAGTTTGAACGACAATCATCTGAGACGACTTCTTAATTTAAAACAACTTTCCTTTTTATTCACAGAAGACTTCATGAACAATATTCTGCTCCAAACAATTAATAACATATCCACTGGTAATCGCTTTGATCAAATTACATTGTCCGTATAATTTTCTACTTAAAGTGCTGATCTGCACAATACCATAGTCCTGTACTCTCTGGCACACTTATTTCTCTGTCCGCTAAATTTTTACTTTTAAATAATCTTTATAGATACTTTTCCATACTCCATGAATATATATTTGTAAATAGGTTTACCAACCTTCTGATGCTTCGCGCATCTTGGTACATTTTTCTTTAATACATATTTCTGGCCATCTTGGCAGTTTAACACTGTTGATTTATTTATTCTGAATCCATGGCTAAACCGCACTGAAATACTTATATATCTACATATACCTTTACTTAGGTTCACCGTCAAACGCAGATTCCTTAATAACACTTGTTGAAGTGGACTAGCTCCCAAGTGTAGACACACACTCTCCTCTACGTCATCCCCTGATATGTCACTTTGTCATAGATAACGACTCTAATTTTTGCATTTTGGTGAGGCTCAGCATATTGCGCAGCAATCCCGCTAAATATAACGTTATCAAGATTGCTTCGCCCCATGATGTGCTCTCCACACACGACATCCTTTGTACTCTTTTTTTTTTTTTTGTTAGTTGTCTGTGGGACTGTTAGAACTGGGGACAAACATGAAAGGCATGAGGAAGATGTAGAAAGACCTTCAGCTAATGGCGTGGGACAGGAAGACTTTGTTTGTTGAAGGTCTGTGCTCCATGGGAGCTGAAAGGTGATGATGATAATATGTTTAAGATTATTCTGTAAAACCACATCTCTGTGGCTTTTCCTACTTGTTTAACTCTTTGACTCCGGAACAACGCTCACAGCGTTGGTCAGATTTGACACCCGTGCCTAAACAACTCTCTGAGCGTTGTTTTTAGTGTATCGCGAATTAAAATTACGGCACAGAGTGGAAAATAATTGCGGAGTCAAAGAGTTAATAATTGTCCATGACTCACCAAAATGTATATTAAGAATGTATTTGTAATGTCTATCCCTGCCATGTATTATTATTTAACTGAAGAACAAATTGTGGCTTTTAAGGCTGTTTAACCTAACTGAACTATTCACCTAGAGAGATCGACTATACGAAAGCAACTAGCACAAAAAATAATTGCTAAAGAATTCATAAATGCCGTCCAAAAATCTGTATGAAAAGATGAAATATTATCTGTATTATGTATTGCCCCGCGTAGTTCCTGCGGGCCTTCGAGGAGACAAAGGAAGAATAGGACTGCTGTACCCTCAGGCATGTCGTATGAGGCAATTGTCGTGAAATATTCTAATCCACATATATAAATTTTCAGGTAAATATAAAGCCTAACAAATACATTTAATAAAGGAAAGAGAAATGGTAAAAGAAACAGTGCTGTCACAATGACTGTACTCGAAATCCCCCTTTGTTTTATGCTTCGTCTGCAAATTGTAACGTTTCCACGTTAAATATAAGCCACTGCATAAATACAAGCGTTTCCACAACACATTAAAACGGGTATTGCATTTCTAAGAAAAACATTGAGAGGCACACTGCGTAATGACCTAAATTAATCCTAACATTAATTATACTACGTTACCAAAACGAACGAACAGATGGACTCAAATAGAAAGAGAGAGGGGCGAATGAAAACAAGGACACATGCAACACTAAACTCGCGTCGCGCGATACACAATTACTACTATCACGCGTGTAAGGCCACATGCACTAACTTTTTTTCAGACGGACAGTGATAAATACACTAACCTTCCAGAGTTAGGTTTTAAAAACCTGGAAAACGCTTATTAGAAAAGATGACATTAGATGGGTTTACGTTTGAAAACATTACAGTACCCAGACAGCACATCTTCGAAACAGGAGGTAGAAGAAATTGCATATTTTGAACGCAGCCACTTAGCTCTTTTAAATTTGTATATTTGGGTTCCTTAGGGCTTGCTGACAAAGAATATGTAAAACGTTACGCAAATAGTCTAGGAATTACCAAATTATAACCAAAATAAAATAGTGGGGGTGCCTGACAGCCTGAAATCATTTCTGCTCATAAAATTTTTTTATAACGTGTTTGAAAAAACCTTACGTTACGGAAATAGCCTACCATGTTAACTCCAAATTGATTGGAGCGCAACAAATATAAGACTAAACACGATTGGTCGGGCTATAAATACTATCTTGTGTTGTTATGGGAAACGAATAGAAGGGGTACTTTTTTGAAAAGATGTGTGGACGTGGTTTCATTGGGTAGAGCTGCGAATATACTTGATTCAGAGCGTCTGTTCATTGCCACATCTTGTAATAAACCTACTAAGAAGCAGTACGTTGAGCACCAGTGTATATTTTATATAAAATAAAGCCTGGAACATCGGCAGATCGGAGTTGTGCTATATTCATTGCCAGTCAACGAAACTGTTTATTATTCTATGAATTGTGGTAAGCTTGAAATATTCAATATCTTTTAATGAAAATTGAATGTAAATTGTTAATTTATGCCTGTATATATGTGTAGTTCAGTAGCGAACATGATGTAAAGCCTATAATGCTCCAGCCTGAACAGAAGGTGTCGGAGGAAAGTAAAACTGCATGGAATGGCCAAACAGTACACTGACACCTAGATTATTGATTAGACAGAAATAATGCTGGAATTGCAGAGGCGTAGTAACCATTAGGGAGGGAAATACTGGTATAAAATATTTCAGATGAAGCTGACAGTTGGCCTAACGCTCTGAACTCAATGTTTGTGATGTATTGTGCTCAGTGTAGAAAGAGAGTATAAATTAGTTATGACGTAGAAGGTACATCCTTCTTGTTTTCAGGGACAGTGGTCTTAAAGTTATTGAGCAGCACCTGGTCAGAGCTTTGCTGAAGCCAGAGGTGGACAGCATACTCCTTGGTCCATATAGCAACCAGTGGGGTGGCTCCAGAACTCATCGAGCAGAGGAGCCTTTTTCTGCAGTCATCACGCAAGATAAGAGAGTGTGGCCATGGAGCTCAACATTATGTACCCCCATCTTAAAATGACAGTGTAAAATACAATTAAGAGGGGAATTTAATTGTTTTAATATCAGGAACTGAGAACATCTCCAATACTAGTTCCAATAAAGACAAACTATTGAAGTCATGATGACAAATACCAACAGAGCTTGAACAAAACAAAACCAGTATTACCTCATATTACTACTACTACACCACTGACACACATAGGATACTATTAAAAATACATGTCACTACAAGATTCATATTGAGAAATTCTGTACATATAACTTGTAATTAAAATTGATTGTGATTCCTGGTTCCATTTGTATTTGAATCAGGACACATATTCATTCATGACAGCAATGAATACATATTGTTATTTGAAAAGTTATCAGTGACTCCTTTAAGATATTCTCATAGAGTGTTATATGTATGTGAGTGTCACAGTGTTGTCAAGTGTGGTGGAATAAATTAAATTGTTTATCTGTCTGTTGTTGTTATGACTTACACTTCATCATACACATACCCTAGACATATAACGTAGTCATCACACTATTCCAGAATAATTCTGACTGAGGTATACATATGTGGCAGCAAGTAAGGTTATATATAATACACTACTCTTATTAGATATATATACCTTCACAGCTGATCTCAGTCAGTACACTAAGTCCCCTATAAATATTTATAACATCCCACTTCACCACAGCAATTAATATGAGGATGTGCATGGGGCTGGCAACATTATTGTGTAAAACAAACTGATACAGAAATCAGTGCTGCAGGAGCATTTGAATGCTTGGTGCAGGCTTCCTGTAAGGGGACCAGCTACTGTGGTGGTAACATGCTCCATAAGGAGTATAAAGGAAAATAATGCTGGTGATTGTATTAATCAAAGTGCTATATATCTGATATGTCCTATTTCTAATGTTTGTATCTTCTTCTTTGATCCTTAGCCGCTGACCGTCAAAGCAGTCAGTGGCCATCACGCCTGGTAGCGTCTTGTAGGGCAACAACAAATTGATTCCACTTTGCTCGGTCAGTGGCCATCCTTCGTACAGTGCCCCAACTCTGGTTCATTCTTTGCATCTCAGCCTCCACAGTCCTCCGCTAGGTTGTTTTTGGTCAGCCTCTCTTTCGTTTTCCTTCAGGGGTCCAAAGCATAGCTGTTCTTGTGATGGCATCGGGGTCTCTTTTTTTGTATACTGTAGATGTAAAATCTAGTTCTAAAGTCATGTTTTTAATAACTTTTTATTTTATAGTATCTTTTTCTATTAATTACTTGTTCAGTATAGATTTCCTCAATTGTGGACTCAATCACATTATCTCTGTGTAACAAAAGTTCAACAAGGTAATAAGATAAAAACAAATATTTATCAATTCAACTTTGTGTTTTAGAGAGCAGAGTGACTAAACAATTTGAATTCAGGTCAGTAATGCCCACTTAGCCACAAGTGTCATTGCAATCATCTCCATATAAATTTGTCATCATCATTATCAGCAGTTACAGACCAATTCTATCACTGTCACAACAACAACACCTTGACAACTCAAACTTGGTCCAAACAGTACTTAGAGATGTAGTAAAAATTAGTTAATTACTGTACTTCGATTCAAAGTTAGATTTTGCAAAGTATCAATCTTCTTATCAGTGACGTACTAAGGGAGAGTGAGGTCTACCCAGGTGACAGCCAGAAGTTTGGGGGGGGGGGGGGGGGGCCATCTTGAGAGTTTAAATACCAGTATAAATTTTCAAACCAAATGAAAAATCATTCACCAAACTAAGAAAAGATTTTGAAATTTAGCAGCAAACACCTATTTGAAGCTACTAGCCTTGTGGATTACAAAAATTTGAAGGACCAAGAGAACAGGTGTCTCAGGCAATGTCCGGATCAATTTTGAAGTATGTGAAGCCTTCAACGTTCAGTGAAATAGGAGAAAGTCCTGAATATATTCAGCCAAGGCCTTGTGTGTGCGTTGATGGATTTACTTGCTCGGGACAGGTGAAAAGATGAAACTGAATACTGGAGAAATGGTGCTATTCTCAGGACATGAGACAGAAATCGCACACATTGATTCTCTGCTGTCATTTCTTGACAGATTACTTGCTAGCACACACACACATATATATATATATACACTGGCCTTAGAGTATTCAGCACCTGGGGGCGAGCGGCTTGTCATGCGTTTCCCCCTCCCTCCCTTACACATGTCTACCCACGACTAGTTAATTAAACTCCACCTGGGAAACTAAATAAATACACTGGCAGATAAGTTTTAGTTAGATATTACTGACAAAAAAAAAACATGATAACTACCAAAAACAGAATATTAAAATTGTCACAATTTGGTTTAATGTTTTCTTATCAAAGATTTATATTGTGAGCTTTCACCTAGGCGAATTGTGTCACAGCTGAAGAGAAAAGTCGAGCTTTTTTTGGCAAAAAATTACTTCTGTTTTTTTAGCTCCCTGTGGCTGGCTGATTATACCACCCTGTCCACAAAGTTCCGGGACTCATTTTTTATCCGGAAAACCGTTATAAGGAGCTAGGTGATATTAACACAGTGCACGTGTCAACCACGTGCCACTATATGTACCAAACCTGAAGTTTGTAATTTTGGGCATGCGCTGTGTGGTAGCGTATAAGCGGATGTGACCTAATAGTGCTCGTCACGTTTCAAAAATGGACGGCAAAATTCAACGTGTGTGCATTGATTTCTGCTTTCGTCTAGGAAAAACTGGTTCCGAAACTCTCGAAATGTTGCAAACAGCTTTCGGAGAGCCGTGTTTAAGTAGATCTAACACATTTGAGTGATATTCCCGTTTCAAAAGTGGACTCCGATCCTTTGAAGATGGCCCCCATCAAGGGAGACCCTCCACCTCCCACACCGACGAGTTCGTAGCACATGTGCAAGAAATGATACGCGCTGACCGACGTCTGACTATCAGAGAGGTTGCTGATGATATTGGAATATCAATTGGTACGTGCCATAAAATCGTAACTGAAGATTTGCACATGAGACGGGTGTCAGCGAAACTCGTGCCACGCCATCTGACTGAGGACCAGAAGGACGATCGGTTGTCCATTTGCACTGACCTCCTTGAGATAGCAAAAAACGACACAAATTTCATGTCCTCGATAATAACGGGATGAAAGCTGAGTGTACGGATATGACCCGGAAACAAAGCAAATGTCCTCCCAGTGGCAAACGCAATCATTTCCTCGGCCGAAGAAGGCACGACAGGTCAAGTCCAATGTCAAGACCATGTTAATAGCGTTTTTCGACATTGATGATACCACCGTCCTTTTCAGGACGAACGAGGAAGAAGAAGAAGAAGACATTGATGGCCTGGTGCATCATGAATACGTCCCTATAGGACAGAGTGTCAATGCTGAATTCTACAAAACAGTCTTGCAACGCCTCCGCGATGCTGTGCGCAGCCATCGCCCTGAGAAGTGGCGCACAGGCAATTGGCTTGTTCATCATGACAATGCACCTGCACACAGGTCTGTCACCACAAACGCATTTTTGATGAAACACAACATTCCATTGCTCCCGCATCCTCCATACTCACCCGATCTTGCTTCGTGTGACTTTTTCTTGTTCCCGCAACTTAAGAAAACAATGAAAGGTCGTAGGTTCGATGACATTGAGCAGATTCAAGCCAACGCGACAAGACAAATGAGGGCTATTCCGCAAAGTGACTACCAGAGGTGTTTCCTTCAGTGGCAGGAACGTTGGAACAAGTGTGTACATTCACATGGGAACTACTTTGAAGGAGATAGAACCAACTAGTATGTAAGTCTACTTATTCAATTCCAAAAAAAATGAGTCCCGGAACTTTGTGAACAGGGGAGTATTGATGGATAGATGGAAGAAAATGAAAGTATGAATAAGTACCAAAACTGTCCAAGATAATCTCACAGAAATTTTGGCTCGAGGAAAATCTGCGGAAAATATAGGTATACGTTCCGCAGGAAGAAAATAGAGGAAAATCTGCGGAAAATATAGGTATACGTTCCGCAGGAAGAAAATAGAGCGAGAATCACTGGCAGATCTATTAATAGGGATACTGGAAAGTAACTGTCTCTTAGCAGGTTGAGAATCCTCTGAGTAGACTAGGAGTCAGTAGTTATTGAGGCCACACTTTTCCCTAAGGTACTAAATTATTAGAAAGAGCCCCCATTAATTAAATACAAATATGACATAATCTTATAGTATTAGACATCACTGTAACACCAAAGAAAAGTCAGTAAACTAATCTTGATTTTAGAAATTTACATTGAAACTTTACTGATGGAAATAAGATGTCATATATATTTATATAGAATATGTAGCAACTTCAGAGTAAAGGCAGAGGCTTTGAAAACTACAGCAGAGGTTATATTGACAGAAGAAAGCGCAGAGAGACAAGTTGCTTTCTTTACTGATGCACAGTCAGTAATTGCAACATTGAAAAGCCAAAATAATACAGACCTGGATGATCTCAGAGTAGTGCTCCACAAACTTTGTCAACGATTCAAAAGTGTTGTGATCCAATGGATCCCATCTCATTGTAACATCATCGGCAATGAAGAGGCTGACAGAATGGCAAAAGAAGGTTCACATCTACCTCAGCCTGATGCAAGCATAACTTTTGAGGAGGCAAAGAGTTTTATCAGAATAAGATACAGAAACAAATGGAATGTAGATCATCCAGGGCACACACAGAATGATGCTTATTACCAGCTCCACAGAAGAGAACAAGTGGTAATCTTCAGACTCCGCACTGGGCACAACAGATTGAGATACCATCTATTCAACATGCTAAAGATAGGAACTACTGATCAGAATAACTGTGGCACTGATAAAATGACTGCTGAACATCTGCTTCAAAGTACCCCTTATATGTGGTACAGAGAAAGTGCATATGGCCAACGCCAGCTCCTTTCGTGGAAAAGCTTTACGGGGATTCAAATAGCCTCAAACTGACTACTACTTTCTTTGAGAACATTTAAGTGGACGTCTGAGAGTGTACGAAGAAGAAGAAGAAATATGTATAGAATTTAATATAATCAAAAATGCAATAGTGTCTATAAAGGTACTGACACTGTGTGTCAGGAGTTATAGAATTTGACTTCAGTTTGTAAACAAAGACTATTTATCTTTCAGCATTATATACATTGGTGAAGTTGTGTTTGGTTAAGTGGTTTGCAAAACTGTTGATAATTTATCCTAAGGACATTTCTTAAGTCGATGTAATGTAGTAGGTCGTTCTTGATAGTGCCACTTATCTGGATTCCTGACAGCAATCCTGGTCACTCCCTGATTTCTCCACATAAAAGAAAAGGGTTGGATGTTAGGTGCAGATCTATCTCAGGGGTTGGAAGTTCTCTTTCCCTGATCCAGGTTTCAACATCATCGATGAAGACGGAAGCTCCTGGTGTAGTCTACCCTAAAGAACTGGGGAAGATACAACACGACCTCGGTAATCCTCCATTTGGGAGAGATTAATTATTAAGTCTTTTGTACTGCTGCCCTACAGTTTATGCATGTGAGACAAATACCATGTAAGCATACTACACATCATTAGGGTATTTACCGGTTTGCTTAAGTCCAAAAAATCAGATATATCATAAAGGACATCTTCTACATGTACAGTTAACCACCATCACTAATAGTCCTTCATAACACATTGTGTCTGCTTAATCTCTACCATGTTCACTAAAGTATTGCAATAAATCAAATCTCTTGTTACACTCAGTATTCAATGTTTCTGGCTCTACTCATTATCCAGAATTGAAATGTACAATCTTACAAAGCCATTCATACTTCTGTATTAATATTATTATTATTCTTAGCATTATCATTAAATTGCACCAGCTGGATTTGATTCTCTAACCCAATACACTTTGGAATTGAATTACTCCTTTTACCAAATTAGAGTATTAACATATTAACTCAGCACAACCAAAATGTTAGCAAATATGTTCTACATTGAAATATGCTTTAAATTCCATTCAATGGCAAAACCATAGGGGAGATAACTCATCCATAAGATTATAGTCAAAACCGAAATCAAGGTAAGAAAGTAATTTTCAGTCTTACTAGTTGGTATTAAAATGCCTTTTTTAAACACCAAAAGATCATTTATAATCTTGAATAATAACCATCTAACATGATATTACATACGTGTAATAGAATGTAATCAAATATATATCTCTATAAATAAATTAATATGAAACAAATATAAAGGTATGTTATCAGGCACTCGCATGAAATAAAGAAGTAGAACACCAGACAACAGAAAAACAACAGACATGAGTGGCTTACCCAGGATTTGAACACTGGACCTTCCGTGCGACAACCCCGCCTAGCCATGCAAGCGAATCACGTGTTTCCCTCAATTATGTGTTATATATCTCTATATCTCACTTATCCACTCGGTTGTACTTTTGAAAAAAAAAAAAAAAAACCAAGTTTTGTCAAAAGCAAGACTTACGCCTAAGCACAAGCTGCTTTCATTCGAGTTGGGTTCTTTCGTGACCAAAGTTGTTGGATGCTCTGTCGGAGAATTGTTAGTGAAATCTTAAATATTGAGAAGCAGTGAAATCCCATTTTACTAGAAACAGACTTGTGGGACCACACACCCATGTCCCATCTTAGCGGACAATGTGGGCAGGGAATGTTTGCTTCATGTGAAGGTTTTATTACACGGTCCTTTCTAGCTTGTCTCCGCTGTTCCGCTGCTGCTCTTCTGGATGATTCGCATGCCGCTGCACCTTTACGAAGAGATGTGCGCCAAGCAGTTCGGTCTTGCGCAGCAGCTTCCCATGTGTCTGGGTTTATGTCAAAGGTTTTCAATGACGTCTTTAACGTGTCTTTGAAGCGCTTCTTTTGGCCACCATGGGAGCGTTTACCCTTCTGCATCTCACCATAAAAGAGTATCTTTGGCAGTCGATGGTCTGGCATGCGGACTACATTACCTGCCCAGCGAATCTGTGACTGCATAAGAATAGTATCAATGCTAGGGATACCAGCTCTGTCAAGAACGGCGGTATCCGGGATCTTGTCTTGCCATTTGATGTTCATTATCTTCCTGAGACAGACTGTATGGAAGTGGTTTAGCTTCTTTACGTGGCGCCTGTATGCAGTCCATGTTTCACATGCATATAGCAGCACTGGAAGCACCGCAGCTCTGTACACCTTCAGCTTTGTCTGTAGACTAATGCCACTTCGATGCCAAACGTTGGTGTATAGTCTGCCAAATGTGCTGCTGGCTTTGGAGATCCTGGTGTTCACCTTATCATCAATGACAATGTTCTGGGATAGTGTGCTACCAAGGTATGTGAATCTGTTCACAACATTCAGTTTCTCACCATTAACCTTGATGATTGGCTCAGTATAAACTGTGCCAGGAGCTGGTTGGTACATGATTTCTGTTTTCTTCGTGTTGATGGTAAGCCCAAAGTTGGCGCAGGCTTCGGAGAATCTATCCACACTATGCTGCAGATCAGCCTCTGAGCCAGCATTGAGGGCACAATCATCAGCAAACAGAAGATCTCTGATGGTGTGTAATTTGACCTTGGTTTTTGCTTGAAGCCTCCTAAGGTTAAACAATTTTCCATCAATACGATAACTAATGTCGATTCCTGTGTCCCCGTCTCTAAAAGCATCAGTCAGCATAGCAGAAAACATGATACTGAACAGAGTCGGTGCAAGTACACACCCTTGTTTAACTCCATTTGAGACGGGGAAAGGCTCTGATAGCTCACCGTTTTCCTGAACTCTAGCCTGCATTCCATCATGCAGTTGCTGCACTATTGTGATAAATTTCTTTGGGCAGCCGTATTTTGCCATGATCTTCCATAGACCCTCTCTACTGACCGTGTCGAACGCCTTTGTCAAGTCGATGAAAGCTGTGTACAGGTCACAGTGCTGTTCTTGGCATTTTTCTTGTAGCTGTCTTGCAGCAAACACCATATCTGTGGTTCCACGTTCTTTCCGGAATCCACACTGACTTTCAGGTAAAGGACCTTTGTCAAGATGAGCCGTAAGGCGATTCAAAAGGATTCTGGCGAATATCTTCCCAGCGATTGATAAAAGAGAGATGCCTCGATGATTGTTACAGTCTTGGCGATTACCTTTACGTTTATATAGATGTATAATTGACGCATCTTTGAGATCATGTGGGATGGTTTCACTCTGCCACATTTGCTGGAAGATCATGTAAAGTTTCTCTATCAGAACTGCAACTATATATACCAAGCTGATAGGATGACAAGGCAGTCCTTGTTTTGAAGTAAGAGTAAGACAAATTCTGGGAAACCTAAAAACACATGGAGAATGGAGGTAGAGACTGAAAGGGGCAAAGAAGTCGTGGAAGACCTTAAAGAAGACCTTAAACGAATGGCACAGGACCGGAAGGCTTATTGTGAAATTGTTGAAGGCCTGTGTTTGACTGGGAGCAGGCCAGATCACGGGGTGGGGGGAAAGCATAAGAAAATTGCACAAATGCGAGCAGCTTGGACAATTTTATTTTTTTAAATGATGGCTGCAATAAAAGTGTGCTTCCTAGACGAGAATGCTGCGTATACAGGGATGGGCAATACGTTCGCCAATCTGGCAACACGTGTGGTGAACTGGCAACAAAAGTGTGGCGAAGTGGTTTACACCAATACCTCGCTCTTTCGACAGGTTAGGGACCAGAGCTATGACGAAAGTCGAAAATCGACGAAAGTCGAAGCATAGCCTTTATTTTTCTTACAAATGCATTAGGGCCGCCAAAAAAATGTAAATAACTAACTATATAACACTTGCGAATGCGTGCAACACCTAGATAAACAGAAATAAACATAAGAATAAAGAAAATACAGTAATAAATAAAAAATACGTAAATAACATCTTACCTTAAAATCATTCTTGAGCAAGTAGACGATGAATATATACAGTATGTACAGTTTTGAATGTTGGTAATTTAGGGGGATTCTAGACTTAGAAAATCAGATGGAGAAAATTGAGGAGGCTCATCTTCAGTACTGGAGGATTTCAATCTAATTCTTTTAGGAGAAGGGCACTTTGAAGGAGATCTAACAGGGGCTGATGTTGATGGCTCGGAATCTGAAGGGTTAGAGGGAGGGGTGACTGAAGCTGGTTGTGGCGGTTGCGTCTTGAAAAAGGAGAGCAATGACGTTTGCCTCATTAATGTCTTCTTCCTTTCCCTAAGAAGTTCTCTGTAACAGGCTATTTGGTGTTCTAACCCACTATTTACTTTAGAACTTCTGTCGAAATTGGGATCCACCCTTTCCCAATATGCAATTGCGTCCTCTATTTTGGCGATTCCAACCTCCAGTTCTTCAGCTGATGTCTCTCCTTGTTCAGCCTTCATTGCATTAAATAAAGTGTGTGCTTTAACCATGATAAGATCTTGGCTTAAAGGAATATTGTGGCTTACTTGGTCTTCAATCCACACATTTAACACTTTCTCCATCTCACCAATTAAATTGTGCCTCTTTCTAATAAGTTTGGTATGCACTGGCGTGGCGTTTTTAATTTCCTCTAATACTATAGCTCTGTTCTTTACAATTGTGCTAACTGTAGTGCGAGCAACACCTAGCCTGCGGCCTATTTCAGCATTTGAGATGCCTTGTTCATTAAGCTTGATTAGCTCCAGTTTTTCTTGCAAATTGAGAACCTTATGGGTTCTTTTAACTTTGTCACTACACTTAGGACCCATTATGAATATATTAAAGCACAAAAATAAGTAGTACTGTATAAGGCCTAATCACACAAAAAAGTACAGTATGAAAACTGTACACGTGTCTTATAATCACGATATGTACACTGTCATTAGACTGTTATCACTAAAATAACTATGAACTGTTTACAGTATAATCACACAAATAATATAGTATGAATAGTTTTGTTATTTTAATCACAAAAATAAGTAGTATTAATATGTTTAATCACAAATATAAGAAATTAAATGCGGACAATTTAAAAAAACAGTGCACACCGAACGACTTCTATTCAAAGACTGGATGACGAAAGAAACAAGATGGCGCGCGGTGGTGACGAAATGCGACGAAAGAGCGAAGCGAGCGACGAAATTTGGAAACGTGGTTATAATTGTAAACCGACGAAAGAGCGAAGCGACGAAACTCGAAGCGACGAAAGTCGAGGTATTGGTGTATTAGGTCTGGCGTAGTTCCGTACTGAAGACAAATTTCATGAACAAAAAAATGTTTTGAATTTAAAATTAAAAAAAAATGAAAATATGTATACTCCACTGATATTTCCGGCATGTCCTGAAGACTCTTAGAGTTCTACCATGTCCGTTTTATTCAACAGGACTACGCAATTAAGATAATCAGCCAAATTTTGATCAATTTTTCAAATTTTATATATACTTTTTTATCATTGAGCTTCTGTTATTTGTGTTTGACTCTGTACGTAATAATAATACTTAAATAAAGTCGCTGAAAGGAATTTCGGAACTTTCCCTTTTAATCAAATTAGGAACCTTTTATTTGTATAAACATTTAAAACACATAAGGAAGGGAAACCCGAGGCCTGTAAACAGTAAATAAATATTAGACAAACATAAAGGTATGTTTCCAGGCACTCGTAAGAAATGATTGCGTCATTAATAGGCTGGACTGCCCATGGTAAATTTCCGGTGTTATGTGTTGCGGGTCGCACTAATGACCCGTCATCGAAGCATCATTTTTTGGTGATGCCTAGATGGCAGGTAGGATAGTGTAATTCGCTTGCATAGCTAGGGCGGGGTTGTCGCACGGAAGGTCCTGGGTTCGAGTCCTGGGTAAGCCACTCACGTCTGTTTGTTGTCTAGTTTTCTACTTCTTTATTTCTTACGAGTGCCTGGAAACATACCTTTATGTTTGTTTAATATTTATTAACCTTTTATTTGACGTGGCTAAAGAGTAATAAAATTCACCACGCCTATGGCTTTACTCCACGTCTTATTAACCATGCGAGACATACAATGAAAGCTAATAAATAAAATGAGGAAATTCATTCATTCATTCATAACCCTCCACTCCCACAGGAGCATAGGCCTTCAACAAACACATGCCAAGTCCTCCTGTCACGTGCCATCATCTCAAGTTCTTTCCATGTTCTCCTCATCATTTTCACCTCTGTTTCCAACTCTCTTCTCCATGTACTTCTTGGTCTTCCTCTGCCTCTCTTGCCCTGGGGGTTCCAGAACAAGGACTGCCTTGTAATGCTATCAACAGGTTTTCTCAGTGTGTGTCCTATCCATCGCCATCGTCTTCTTCTCATTTCTTGTTCCACTGGCACTTGTCTAGTTCTTGTCATCAGTTCCACGTTGGTAACCTTGTCATACCATTTTAATCCCTCTATTCTACGCAAGCACCCATTTATGAAAGTCTGTAGCTTTTTGGTTGTTGTCTTTGTTGTTCTCCATGTCTCTGAGCCATACAATAGGACTGACTTCACATTTGAGTTGAAGATTCTTATTTTCGTGTTGGATCCTATTTCTCTTGATCTCCATATATTTCCCAATGCAATGAAAGCTCCTCTTGCCTTTTGTATTCTTATTTTGATATCGCTGTCTGTCCCTCCAACTTTGTCTATATTACTGCCAAGATATGTGTATGATTCTACATCTTGTATTGGTGTTTCTTCAAGTTCAACCCTGTTATCATTACCTGCATTTATTCGCATTATTTTTGTCTTTTCCCTGTGTATTTTCAGACCCAATTGCTGTGACCTCTCATCAAGTGTTTTCAATTTGTCCTGCATCTGATTACGGCTATGGGACAGAAGAGCCAAGTCATCAGCAAATGAGGAAATAGAGGGGAAAATATTACATGATGACTGGTAAGAAAAACAAGATAAGCAAAGTTTATTTGACATATACAGTACTTGGAAAGCAGGGTGTGAAACCTCAGTGACAACGGGAAAGATTGAAGGCAAAAAAGTGGAGGTCAGATGTTGTGATGAATTTACCATGATACAACGTTAAAATATCTCCAAAATTAACGATAAAATGTAGGGATAAAAATAATGCGTAAGATACTAGGAGACATGCTCGCCCATGCCCGCCTTTCCTGCCACCATTCAAATTATCTAGTTAGACGTGCAGACGGAACGTTTACCCTTTGTAGACGGGGAAGGGGGGGGGGGGGGAATGAAACGGAGATCAAAAAAGGAAAGATATGACTGAACACGTGTTAGAAGTTCGAACGGCAATAAGACGCAATTGGTGGTGAAAGGAAAAAAATTCACGTCACTAGTTGACATAAGTAAGGAAATGGACAAGAAAAGGACCTTGGCTCTTATTCGAGACAGTCATTTCTTGGACGTTTTTCGATACTTGGTCTTTATTTGAATGCCGCGGCAAAACACATGAGAGAAGGTTCTCGAACAAATTTCAAAAACTAAACTTGAGAAAAAATATGTTTTTTCTTAATAATAGAGTTATGAAAATAAAACCTAGCTAGTTTGATAGCCCATCTTGAGCAGAGAAATAATATGCTTTCAATTATACAGACGGATAGATAATAAGGAAGATATTGACAAAAGACTGTATTGTTCATATCAGACGAGCGACTGCACTGTTAACCAATATCACTAAAAGTTTCCAAAATCTTGGCCTTGAGCATGCAAACGTAAAAATCGACGTTTCAGGCGATCTTTGTCCTCTCAAGGCTGTGTGTGGTCCCGGCTTCCGGGTCTTCCCAGTAAAGTAGAGGCAGTGATATGTGTCTGTGTCCGATAACGTCAATTGACAGTGGTGGAGGCTCGGTCGCTGCTGCGCCATGGATGAACAGAGCCGTGTTCTATCGAGACTGTGTTGGTCCCGGGTCCGGGTCCTCCCAGTTCAGGTGGGCCGGAGCTGGTTTCTTCTTGGTAATGCAGTTCGGCTGTGGTAGAGGCTCGGCGCAGGCTGTGCCGATCCCTCGTTTTGTCTTGTCTCGGAGATATAACCCCCTTTGCAGGGTAGAGAACAACTTTTCTCGTGGCACCTCGCCGCCTGAAGAGAGGTTCCCTGGGGTTGCAATAAAGCCCACTGGTGGCTGGCCTCTTTGCCAGTCACCACTGTCTTTGGAGGTATAACCCCCTTTGCAGGGTAGAGAGATATCAAACCTCGGGGCAGTACACACACGCCAAAGTGGGCCTGGTGTAATCTGTTTCGAGTCTAGGATGCTTTCTGGGGTTGAAAGAAAGCCCGAAACACTCCCACTACTCGTCTGCTACCGTGGGGGATGCACGGCGGGTTGCTGTACCATCGCCTGGTGTCACGATTGGTGGCTTCCCGGCCGTGTGGCAACACGGACCATGTGCAGAGGGAGGCGGTGGCTGCGCCACCGCCTTGCCAGGCAGTCTGCACAACGGGTAATTGGCTCAAGGGTATGAACGAGTGTAAACTCGTCCCCTAAAGGGCAAAAGAGTGAATAACTCGCGCCCTGGGATTGAAACAAACAAACAAACAAACAAACGTAAAAATCGAGCTGTAATTAAAGAGAGGGGAAATGGTGGAGAATTGTAGCTAAAAATAACTTAGGAGGCAGATTCGTGTAGGAAATGCATGTAGAACCAAGCGTGTTTTTATGAAAAAACAAGTAGAGACAGACGGACTAACAGACCCTAATACATACTTGACTAAGATCTGACTGAAGTGACTTTTGGGTGTAAATTTGAAAGTTAGGGGGGAAGTCGGCGATTGGTCAACGCATTTTATAGTAGCGGAACAGAGAGGTGAAATTTTGCCATTTGACATAAGTCTGTTCAGAGACGCAGTTTAAATTAATAGTGGTGTTGATTCCAGAAGAATACAAATATATAGTGGGACGCCATCATACAGCCAGCAGCTCAGCTGAGTTTTGCTAGCAAATTTAACTGTGTTCTCAATTCTGAATTCTGGTAAGAATGAACAATATTTATTTTGTATATTTTAATAATTCGAGTGATTGATACTGCCATATCATAAAAATGATTACGACAAGTAAGTGTTCGCTCTAGATCCCCAGCCCCAGTTCAGGGTCTAGAGACATACATACAAAGAAAATATACAGGAACGCCTAAATAAAACTATGAAAAAGGATCTAGTGTTGAGATCAGTGGAACATATCACCTATCTTATTCAATAGCAGGAAGCTATTGAACATATCTCAGATGCAATGTAGTCTTGGGGAACTAGTACTATATGAAACCAACTGGGTAAGATGTGCTGTGTGGTCAGAGAGATCTGACCCATTTTGTGTGGTATTGTTGTGTAGTGTTGTGTGCAGAAGTGGCTCAGGAGGTAGAGTTCTGACACATGACCCAATACTTTTGTTTCAGAATTGTGAGTTTCTGTTTGGCACCAAAGCGGTGTCAAATGCTGTAGTGATATACACAAGTGTGGATCAGTGCAGTCTAACATTGTGTCAGAGCAGCCGTATATTGTCCCCCAGCACGGAGAGGAGGGGCCACCAGACTCCTGTACTAGATCGACGCAGGCGAGATAAGTAATATCTGGCCTGCTGGACGTTCACCAACTGATTTACCAACTAACTTATCAACTAATTCACCATCAAATAAAGACATACCATTGTGGGAAATTAAACTATGTATTCATCCCCTAAGTCAATGGACAATGTTTGGTAGTCATAGACTGGGAGTGATGACACCACCCCAACAGCACATCTAGTAATAAGTTCTCCTGGGACTATATTAATATAATTATTATTAACCAGTCATTTGAAATAATTAGGTACACACATTCCATTTTATTATGTCATATGATTATGCATTCCATTTATAACTCCATAATATTTCTTATGTTCTGACCAACTAAACATTTGGTTCAGAACAAATAAATTTATCAAAAGATTTAATTTTTAAAACTAAAACAGCCTGAGTTAGTTCAGTGTGTTATAAAGTTTATTAATATTATTAGACTTATTAAATATATGTGTATGTGTGTGTGTGTGTGTGTAATCTACCATAACACATTACATATCAGTACCCTAGACTTTTAACGTAGCTACATTCATTAGTAAAAAAAGATATGTGTGAGGTCGTAAGTGGTAGTAAGAAGGGCCTTCTGTAATTCACATCTACATTTATCTCAGGAGCCTTCACAGCTGACCTCATACATCACACTAGGTAACATTAACCATACAATACCATCAAAATCCACTACATATATTGGGGCTCGTTCGGGATAATTAGCTTATCAGTAATACTAGGATCTCCTGGTGGGAGAATAAAACCAGGGGGACAAATTGTAAAAATTAAAAGTGTCCCTTAAAATTGAAAGTGAAAATAAAAGTTGGTGAATCTTCACAGCCAGTGGTAATTAATTAATTAATTGGTTAATTAGAATTACCTTAGTCAATAGTTAATTAGAATTACTTTAGTTATTGATTGGTTAGATTTTTACCTTGATCATTGTTATTTTGTGTGATGGCTGAGCTGGCAAAGTTCAGATCAGCTGCTGTGCTAACGGCGAAGGAAATGGGAATGGATGGTCAGGTTTTAATTCAGTATGTAACTGCTGAATGTGACAAGTATATTGAAAGGGAAGATAGGAGGTTAGCTGAAGAGAAGTGGTTACAAATTGAGGCTGATAGAGAACTTAAGAGGCTGCAGATTGAGGCAGAAGATGATAGAAGGGAAGCAGAAGAAAAAAGATTGACTGCCGAAAGGGAGTCAGAAGAAAAACGATTGACTGCCGAAAGGGAAGCAGAAGATAGAAGGTTACAAAGGGAGCATGAATTACGACTAAGGGAGCTGGAGTTACAAGGCCATGCTCCTGAAAATGGTGCCAGCCCTTTTGCCTCAGATGCTACGCCTAGTCAGGGAGCCTCAACATCAGCTATGGGGTTTCATTTAGACCATTTTGTTGAAAAAGACGATGACATCGAGGGGTACCTCAGTCGTTTTGAATTATTAGCTACTACATATGGGTTAGAGAGAGAGGTGGAGTTTAAAGTTATCACAGGGACTGAGAGGTACTTCTTATGAAGTCTTCGCAAAAATGAACAGAGAAGACCAAGACAATTATGACATGCTAAAGCAGGCTTTGTTATTGAGGTACGAAAAAAATGGTGAATTTTATCGTAAGAAATTTAGAAATGCCAAACTGTTGTCTGGGGAGACATACCACCAATTCTCTGCCAGACTGGAAACCTATTTGGAGAAATGGACTGCTCTGGGGAAGACCCAAGATCTTAAAGAGATGATCATGATAGAGCAATTGAGAGAGTCCATGGCTCTAGACTTGAGAAAATTTCTCATGGAACAAGGTGCAGAGAAGTTGGGGGAGGTTTTAAATGTCGCTGAGAGGTATCAGGCAGCCCAGGCAGAGGTAAGTGGCACTAAAAAGAAGCACATAGAAACTTTTAAAGCTCCACAGCCATTTAATAAATTTGAAAATAGAGAACAGGGTAATAAAGGCAGGACAAACTGTGAACGGCCAAGAAATGACTATCGAGACAGAAACTCACAGTTCAATGACCAAAAATACAATGAAAGAAAACCGTTTAACCAAGGAAAAAGATAGTGCAAATGGTGCAAGAAAGATAACCATAACACCGAATTTTGTAGAAGGAAACCTTCAAACATTGCTGCAATGAAGTCGGGGACTCAAAGATTAAAGGTTAATCCTAATGGACAGCAGGAACCTTATCACCCCCTAGTTTGTGAGGATGTTATTTGTAATGGGGTCACCATAAGGTGCCTTTATGATACAGGTTTGGATTATGATTCAGTTGTGAAGTCTAGCCTAGTGGACCCAAGTCAGTATACCACGGAAACAGTGGAAATACAAGGGGCGACTAAGGACATACCACTCATGACACTTCCCATCGCAAGGATAACGGTGAAAACTCGCTATGTGGAAGGAGAGATCAGGGCAGCAGTGATAGATGAACCAATCTACCCTCTGATATTGGGGTGTAGATACGTCTTCTGGGGGAATCCCGAGAGACCTGTGATCATGGCGACAGTGCAGACCAGGTCACAGAAAAAGGAGGAAGAAGGTGAACCTATAAATGCTCATCCAGAGGAGATGAGGAAGGCGCAGGCTGAGGATAGGACACTCAAGCCATGTTTTAAAAAATTGCCCAAATGCCACACACCTCCAAGCAAGGGGGAATATTTTATGAAGGACAGATTGCTATACAGGAAGACAGGAACTAGATCCACTGGTCACGGACAGTTGGTTCTTCCCAATGTATATAGGGCAAATTTAATAAGGAGCTTACATGTTGGAAAAGATGGGGACCATGAGAAAGTCGGTACCATCTGCCAAAAAGTTGCTCGAAAATACTATTGGCCCGACGTAAATGTCGATATTGAAAACTTTGTAGAAGCATGTGGCGTATTTCATGAGGGAACACCCACAAAGGGAAAATATGTGCAGGACCTAGAAATGCCAAGGGGCAAACTTAGGCCTGGAAGGAAAAATAATTATACTCAGGTAGACAAAGTGCAATGGGAGCCCCCTTTTCACACCCAGTCTTCACTTGAATGGATTTTCATGGCCACTATGCGACGAATACAAAGAAGAAATTTACCCCAGAATAAACTGACAATCCCTCGGTCAGAGTTATATAAACTGGATGAAACTAAAAGAGAGCGATGATCTCTCACAAGCAATCTAAAGTGGGGAGATAAACCCAAGAAAAAAATTGGTAGTGGTCGATTTGTGAGTGATGATTCTAGGAAGAAAAGTCCTCATTAAAAGGCTTCTAATGGAATGGACCCGACGGGTTCCATGAAAAATAAGTATGATAAATTAAAAGTCCAGATGTAGTTTATTAAGGACCTGGACAGATGAGAAGGCAGAAGAGACTGTTACCTCATCTTATCAATACGTGAACGAACTGACCACTCGTCTGAAAGCTGGATGGAAACTGGCAAATGATAATTTGAGACAAGCCAGGAAGAAACATGCAGCATATTTTAATAGGAAGGCAAAGGACAGAGAATTAGCTGTGGGAGAGAAGGTGCTTCTTCTACTACCCGGCAGCCAGAATAAATTACAAATTGGATGGCAAGGTCCATATACGGTTCTAGAGAAGGTGTCTAGAACAAACTATAAAATTGACAAAAAGGGGAAGGAGAAAGTTTATCATGTAAACCTTTTAAAGAAGTATCTGGACAGACCACTCCAGGAAAGCACCCCCTTACTGACCTTGGCTATCGCAACTCAAAAGCAAAAGGAACCACTCACCTCGCATGAATACCCATTACATCCTTGTGAAACAGCGGCACAAGTAAAAGTCAGTAAGCACCTGACTAAAAGTCAGAGGGAGAGAGTTCAACAGGTTCTGGAGGAACATACAGATGTATTAACAGATAAACCAGGACATACAAATTTGCTACAGTATGACATGAAACTGGTAGACTCAAACCCAATCTGTATGAGAGCCTATTCTATTCCGTTCGCGAAGGAGAAGGCATTGAAGGAAGAAATAGATTATTTGTTGAAGGAGGGGATTATTTCACACAGTGAATCATCTTTTAGCTCCAGTGTAGTTTTGTTGAGGAAACCGTCTGGGGAACACAGACTGTGCATAGATTACAGGAAACTGAATGCTGTCACCGAAGGACAAGTGGATCCATTACCAGACACAAAACAGTTATTTGCCAGATTAAACAAGGCAAAATACTTTTCAAAGGTGGATCTTAGTAAAGGCTATTACCAGATTCCAGTGAAGCCTGAAGTGAGACCTTATTTAGCGTTTAGCACATCGGAAGGACATTATGAATTCAACATGCTACCATTCGGATTGAAAAATGCTCCGAGTGTATTTTCAAGGATGATGCGCAAATTGTTGGATCCCCTGAATAACCCATGTATCACGAATTTCATGGATGATATTCTCGTCGCCACAGAGACATTTGAAGAACACATTGACGCTCTAAAAATGTTGTTTGATAGGCTTAGGGAGACGAACTTAACTGCTAGGCCAACAAAATGTTGTATTGGATGCAAAGAGTTGGAATTCTTGGGACACACTGTATATCAGGGTAACATGACCCCTGATCCCAAGAACTTGGAAAAACTGCAGAGAGCACCTAGACCACAAACAAAAAAGGACGTGCGATCATTCGTGTCGTTATGCGGATTTTATCAAAAATATATCAAAAATTTTAACTCTATTTGTGCTCCTCTGACTGATCTGACTCGCAAGGGACTTCCAGATAAAATTATTTGAACTGCGCATAGTGAATTAGCTTTCCAAGAATTAAAGGAAAAACTCACTAGCAAGCCTATTCTCAAATTGCCTGATTTGATACAGGACTTTGTGGTGAGAACAGACGCAAGTAATGTAGGCCTCGGGGCGGCCTTGTTGCAGAGGTAATCTTCACCCGATGGGGAACTGAACCCAGTCGCTTATGCAAGCCGCAAATTGAATAAAGCAGTACAAGGATATTCTACAAGCGAAAAGGAATGTTTAGCGTTAATCTGGGCAATAAAGAAGTTCCAAATCTATCTGTATGGTAGGACTTTTGTGGTCCAGACGGATCATCAGCCCCTGGTATTCTTATCTCAGGCTAAGCATGAAAACGCAAGATTGTTGAGATGGTCTTTATTGTTGCAACCTTATCAGTTTATTATCGAATATATCCCAGGGTCATTGAATGTCGGTGCAGATTTCCTCAGTCGGCACCCCTGTGATCAAGATTAGAGTAGTGGCAAGCGTGAGGAGAGATTTTATCTATGTGTATTACTGGTTTTGGAACTTTCCGTAGTGCATGTTCTCAGATGGGGAGATGTGTGATGAATTTACCATGATACAACGTTAAAATATCTCCAAAATTAACGATAAAATGTAGGGATAAAAATAATGCGTAAGATACTAGGAGACATGCTCGCCCATGCCCGCCTTTCCTGCCACCATTCAAATTATCTAGTTAGACGTGCAGACGGAACGTTTACCCTTTGTAGACGGGGGAGGGGGGGGATTGAAACGGAGATCAAAAAAGGAAAGATATGACTGAACACGTGTTAGAAGTTCGAACGGCAATAAGACGCAATTGGTGGTGAAAGGAAAAAAATTCACGTCACTAGTTGACATAAGTAAGGAAATGGACAAGAAAAGGACCTTGGCTCTTATTCGAGACAGTCATTTCTTGGACGTTTTTCGATACTTGGTCTTTATTTGAATGCCGCGGCAAAACACATGAGAGAAGGTTCTCGAACAAATTTCAAAAACTAAAATTGAGAAAAAATATGTTTTTTCTTAATAATAGAGTTATGAAAATAAAACCTAGCTAGTTTGATAGCCCATCTTGAGCAGAGAAATAATATGCTTTCAATTATACAGACGGATAGATAATAAGGAAGATATTGACAAAAGACTGTATTGTTCATATCAGACGAGCGACTGCACTGTTAACCAATATCACTAAAAGTTTCCAAAATCTTGGCCTTGAGCATGCAAACGTAAAAATCGAGCTGTAATTAAAGAGAGGGGAAATGGTGGAGAATTGTAGCTAAAAATAACTTAGGAGGCAGATTCGTGTAGGAAATGCATGTAGAACCAAGCGTGTTTTTATGAAAAAACAAGTAGAGACAGACGGACTAACAGACCGTAATACATACTTGACTGAGATCTGACTGAAGTGACTTTTGGGTGTAAATTTGAAAGTTAGGGGGGAAGTCGGCGATTGGTTAACGCATTTTATAGTAGCGGGACAGAGAGGTGAAATTTTGCCATTTGACATAAGTCTGTTCAGAGACGCAGTTTAAATTAATAGTGGTGTTGATTCCAGAAGAATACAAATATATAGTGGGACGCCATCATACAGCCAGCAGCTCAGCTGAGTTTTGCTAGCAAATTTAACTGTGTTCTCAATTCTGAATTCTGGTAAGAATGAACAATATTTATTTTGTATATTTTAATAATTCGAGTGATTGATACTGCCATATCCTAAAAATGATTACGACAAGTAAGTGTTCGCTCTAGATCCCCAGCCCCAGTTCAGGGTCTAGAGACATACATACAAAGAAAATATACAGGAACGCCTAAATAAAACTATGAAAAAGGATCTAGTGTTGAGATCAGTGGAACATATCACCTATCTTATTCAATAGCAGGAAGCTATTGAACATATCTCAGATGCAATGTAGTCTTGGGGAACTAGTACTATATGAAACCAACTGGGTAAGATGTGATGTGTGGTCAGAGAGATCTGACCCAGTCTGTGTGGTGTTGTTGTGTAGTGTTGTGCGCAGAAGTGGCTCAGGAGGTAGAGTTCTGACACATGACCCAATACTTTTGTTTCAGATTTGTGAGTTTCTGTTTGGCACCAAAGCGGTGTCAAATGTTGTAGTGATATACACAAGTGTGGACCAGTGCAGTCTAACATTGTGTCAGAGCAGCCGTATATTGTCCCCCAGCACGGAGAGGAGGGGCCACCAGACTCCTGTACTAGATCGACGCAGGCGAGATAAGTAATATCTGGCCTGCTGGACGTTCACCAACTGATTTACCAACTAACTTATCAACTAATTCACCATCAAATAAAGACATACCATTGTGGGAAATTAAACTATGTATTCATCCCCTAAGTCAATGGACAATGTTTGGTAGTCATAGACTGGGAGTGATGACACCACCCCAACAGCATATCTAGTAATAAGTTCTCCTGGGACTATATTAATATAATTATTATTAACCAGTCATTTGAAATAATTAGGTACACATATTCCATTTTATTATGTCATATGATTATGCATTCCATTTATAACTCCATAATATTTCTTATGTTCTGACCAACTAAACATTTGGTTCAGAACAAATAAATTTATCAAAAGATTTAATTTTTAAAACTAAAACAGCCTGAGTTAGTTCAGTGTGTTATAAAGTTTATTAATATTATTAGACTTATTAAATATATGTGTGTGTGTGTGTGTGTGTGTGTGTGTGTGTGTGTGTGTGTGTGTGTGTGTGTGTGTGTGTGTGTGTGTGTGTGTGTGTGTGTGTGTGTGTGTGTGTGTGTGTGTGTGTGTGTGTGTGTGTGTGTGTGTGTGTGTGTGTGTGTGTGTGTGTGTGTGTGTGTGTGTGTGTGTGTGTGTGTGTGTGTGTGTGTGTGTGTGTGTGTGTGTGTAATCTACCACAACACATTACATATCAGTACCCTAGACTTTTAACGTAGCTACATTCATTAGTAAAAAAAAAAAAAGATATGTGTGAGGTCGTAAGTGGTAGTAAGAAGGGCCTTCTGTAATTCACATCTACATTTATCTCAGGAGCCTTCACAGCTGACCTCATACATCACACTAGGTAACATCAACCATACAATACCATCAAAATCCACTACAGATGTAGTGTCATGACAAGATAAATGGGACAATACGCGGCTTATGTGAAGGCAACTGACCATCAATCCAACTAGAAATGATATTTGAATTAATCTCTGCTCGGATCCCTCATGTACAGCTTGAGGATCACTGGGTGACTAAAACACTGGGTTTCGGGGCTGACAATAATGATAGTGATCATAACTATTGACCCTACCTCTGTCATCGCTATCATGCTGTGCTGTTACTTACCTACATTAAAGTTGCCAAATCACTGCCCTCAATGGTTGAATCTATAAACATTTTTGTCCTGATACATTATATCTTTACTCAACTTGTATTTCGCTCTTCTTACATTCTATTTGTTACGTAAAATATTATGTATGCTTGTTATCATACATTTTATCTTTTACTTAACAACTAGACCTGAAAAAATGACCCGCGACGTAAATAGTTCAGTTCTGATAACAAAGTTATCCCTTAAACAATAAAGGTAGATATCGTTTGGAGGACCACTATCTGTTATATGTATTATGCGAGTTTATTCATATCACTTCTACTGCTTATGTATTAGCGATGCAAAATATATTTACAACTATATTTCTGATACAGCGCATATTTCGGGTTGGCACGTTGTCGTACCATATTTCTTTAGACATCTCATACTTGTCTCTCCACACCTTCCAGTCACTCATCATCATCGTCATCAGCACAATCATTCGTCTAATTAAAAAAATCGTTATGCCAAAAACGATAGAAACACGTATTCATTTTTTTTTAACAAAGAAATCTGCTCAACCCTCGATGTGTTATAATTAGGATATGTAGTGTAATAAATTAAAGACAATACCGTATAGAAACTTCTTCCCCCTCCACTCTGTCCAAATAGAGTAAATCAAAACCAAAATTGTGCATGTGTGTGTGACCTCCCCTTTCCAAGAAACAAACAAATATTTAAAAAAAAAAATGAACGGAAAAAACAAACAAAATAAGTAAAGTTTCTCATAACTGCCCTGTTGTTAACAAAGTGAAAAGGATTGAGATAGCCCAGGGGTGTTTGAGATTACACCAAATCCACAAATTATCTGCCATCATCTACACGAGCACCCCATCAGACCACCCCTTATCCTCATACCATCATTGATCCTTATATATTAATATTAGTGTTAATTACTGTTTTACTATGTTGTGCATTTCTCTAGGTCTATCTATTCTCAATACCTGCTCCACATTTATGGATGAACTGCATGCCTGTATACGTATTCAGCCAAAATTTTAAAAAATAAATTTCCACCCTGAATTGCAAGCAAATTAATAGCCTATAAATGATGTGCAAGGCCCCGCACCAGTCTACCCAACAGTAAATGAATACCTTACTATTTTTTTAGTTACTGAAGGCAAAGGCAGTGAGGAAGGAAACCGAACACCCCACCTCATGATACTGAGACTTAACTAGCGTAGTGAAGTTGCTAATACTTCTCTACCTCACGGCAGTTCACGCTATGGGATTATCTTTACCTGTTTTAATGCCAGACAATACTGATGAAGACGATAAGCGTTACAGGGGAAACAATACATCATGTGAGCTATGTATACTGAACTGCATAACAATAGACTTAGAGAACAGCATAATATAATCAAACAGTATTTAACACGAACAAAGGTTAATATAAAGTAATTGGGAATGTGAAGGTCTAATACTGTTCTTACAATGCATATGGTTTTTGACAGGTGAAAGACAATTAAAATATCTCTTAATGTCAGTTATATAACTGGAACCACTGTCGCACAGAGATTTTTGATCAATAAATTTTCTACCTGTATAAAAGGACAGCTGCCTCCCTATTAGGATATAATACCATAAATGACCGCATTGTCACAATCAGACTGAAAGGAAAAAGAAAGAACATCACAATTATACAAACATATGCGCCAACAGCAGCTGCCGAAGAACAGGAAATTGAAGATTTTTACAATGAACTGCAACACGCATTAGAGAAAGCAAATAAGCAGGATATTAGGATAATAATGGGAGATTTTAATGCCAAAGTTGGAAACGAAAGATTAGAACATGAAAAAAGATTGAAAGGAAATTATGGATTGGGTCAGAGAAATGAGAGGAGAACGCTTGACAACATTCTGCCTAGAAAACAACCTAGTCATCATAATAATAATAGCCCCTTCAGTCATAACTGACTATGGGAATGCGCCCCTGAGGTGACAGCCCTCAGCTGCTTATTTTCCTGGTGCTCCTTTCGACGTTTTCTCCCCTCCTCCGCTTGTTGTGTGAGCCTCTCTTCGCCCAATCTGAGGTGGCGCCGTAAATAGCATCGCCACTTAGTGCGATCGGCAGCTTCATCCTCCCATGTTGCTGGATCCATGTCCAGTGCCCTCATATCTCTCTTGCACACATCTTTGAACCTCAGCTGTGGTCGCCCAACTGTTCTCTTGCCATCTGCTAATTGTCCGTAGAAGATATCTTTTGGGATGCGACCATCTTCCATGCGGCGAACATGGCCAAGCCAGCGAAGTCTGCGCTGTCTAAGAAGCGTATACATACTTTGAAGGCCAGCACGTGACAACACCTCGACATTTGTCACTTTATCTTTCCACGAAATGCCGAGGATGCGGCGTAGACACCGTAAATGGAAGGTATTGAGCCTTCTTTCTTGCTTAGCATAGGTCGTCCAGGTCTCGCTGCCATATAGGAGTGTGCTGGTGACGCAGGCATTATATACCGCAGCTTTGGTCTTCATTGTGAGTTTGGAGTTTCCCCAAACACGCGATGTGAGGCGGGCAAAGGTAGCTGCAGCTTTGCCAATGCGGCTGTCGATTTCTGTATCCAGTGAGAGTTTGTCATTGATGGTAGACCCTAGGTATGTGAAGTGGTGCACCACTGTCAATTCATAGTTATCGATAGTGATAACTGGTGCAGCTCCCGCATCCTGACTCAGCACATTCGTTTTCTTTAGACTTATTGTGAGGCCAAAGTCCTTGCATGCTTTAGTGAAGCGATTCATCAAGTTCTGAAGCTCCTGTTGGCTTTGAGTGACGACTGCAGCATCATCAGCGAACAACAAGTCTCTTATAGTGACCCTTCTGATTTTTGTTTTTGCCTTCAGCCTTGAAAGATTAAACAGACGGCCATCTGACCTAGTGTGAAGGCATATTCCTTCAGTTGCATCTCTGAATGCATGTTTCAAGAGTAAGGCAAAGAAGATCCCGAACAGGGTCGGAGCCAGAACCACATCCTTGTTTAACGCCACTTCGTATGTCAAAGGGCTGTGACGTGCTTCCAGCATATTGGACTGTTCCCTTCATGTCATCATGGAATGACTTTATCATTTCCAGCATTTTAGAAGGGCAGCCTATTTTCAGGAGGATTTTGAAGAGTCCATCCCTACTAACCAGGTCAAATGCTTATGTGAGGTCTATAAAGGCGATATATAAAGGCCTTTTCTGCTCTCTTGATTTTTCCTGAAGCTGGCGGACAGAGAAGATCATGTCTGTTGTTGATCTACCAGCTCGGAATGCACACTGTGACTCTGGATATATGCGCTCAGCTAACTTGTGTAGTCGCATTAAGACAACTTTGGCAAAAACCTTACCAACAATACTAAGAGAGATGCCTCTGTAGTTATTGCAATCACTTCTGTCTCCTTTATTTTTGTACAGTGTTACAATCTTGGCATCTCGCATGTCTTGAGGAATAGTTGTCTCTTCCCAGCACTGGCACAGCATCCTATGCAGGGGATGTAATAGCGTGCTTGTTGCGCACATATTAGTCTGTGACGCACAGATTACTGTAGGTAGGCATACAAATGTAAAGTAATAACTATTTGTCTGATGAAAAGTATTTATTTGAGAATCAATTATTCTTAGTTAAGCGACAGAACCGGATCGGTCACGGTTAGAGTCGATTACATGGGTTATCTTTTCTTGTGTCACAATCTGGCGTATGAATACTAGTTTATGTCATTTTTGCGTCGGGTATGGCCAGAAACAGATTGGTCCTGCTTAAAATGTTTATGACCTGAATTTATATGTATTCCTTGACTAGTTAAGGTGATTCGGTCTTGTATCTTTGTATCTTTGTATTTCTATGTCGGACTATTTTGTGAGCTGAACACTGGGGTGGAAGGCATTGCTGGACATGCGCCGATTTGGTATGTCGACAAGGAAGGTGTCATGTCGTTGCTGCTATGGGCCGTCCGGTTAGAAAGTGACTAAGGTAACGAATACATTTTTTATGAACTCTTTCTATGCCTAGGTGGGCATATGATTTGTTGACTATATATAAGACGGCATGTTACCTAGCAGCACAAAAGCTTGATATATGCAGCAGTATTGATTACCGGACATGCAGAGCCCAACATGCACATTTGTATAGGACCAGAGCCTTCAATTATGTTTAGTTCTTCATCCTGGGTGAGCGACGCTCACGGAGGAGAGCCATTTTTGATTCCCGCCATTGTGGGACCATCGTTGGAGAACAGAAGAGGTCTTACTATCTGATGATGGTACAGGGAGCTAGATAATATAAAACCCATTACTGTGGTTTAACATTGTTGCTGTAAACATTGGATGAACTTTCGGCTTGAGAAACTTAGCCAGGAAAAGGTTCTAACAGTGAACCATTATTGATGTTGATGTATGCACCTTAACTGACGCGATTAGTCAGTTGGAGTATGAGATGATAGACAACAAGGATGCTTGCCTTCTATCGTTCCTTATATTGATGTATGCCCTTTATTGACTTCAACATATGATTGAGTGAGTGACTTGTCAACTCAACAGAACAGTACACACATTCGCGTTGTTTACATCTACACTCTCACTCCATGTCAACACGGTCCCTTGGCAGCGCTCCAACACTTGAGGCACAAGGTGACCTAACTACTTAACACTGTGTCAGGAAGAGTTGACCATTCATAACCTTAAGAAAGCAGTATCATCCAACAAACAACACTGTATTAATGTGGTATGAATCACCCTTATCAATGTGGTAGGCCAGATTTCTGGGTCTAACCTGCACAGTGGATATTGCCAGAAGTCAGCTACTGATACCAGATCGTTTCGTGGGACGCATACGACACACATGAACACTAGCATGTGCAAGTTTACAGTCGATGTCAGCAGTTTCGTTACGTGACCTGACCTAACAAGCGTATGCAGTATCTAGGTCAGCGCTTGTTGACATTTGGCACATAGAACGACATCATTATACAGACATTCATTGGGAGGAATTAAATGTGTTGGCAAGAAAAGCAGTGCTATTGAACTGAGAAGTCCTACGTATGTTAGTTATAGGAACCATCAACGGTGGATCTTCCTATACTGCTCAATATTGAACTTTGTAATAGTTTAAGCCAGAATTAATTATTCATTAAAGTGGCAATTAGTTAGTTCATTGACAATACTATTGTGTGATAACATCTGAGCCTTCCGTGAAACACATTGAATTACATTATATGACATACATGTATTTATGTTTAAGTGTTTACATGTTATGGTGTTGTGTATATGTCGTGGGAGGTTGAAAATTTGCTAGCGACAATTTGTTGCTATTTTTGTTAGTTGTGACGACTGTACCTATCGTTGTTTTTGTAATATTTTTTCTGTTCTTTAGTTTAGTTTTGATTTGTTTGTACCTGTAGGTCTACTCTGTCCTTTCAATTAGTTCTATACAACTATATATTTATACACTGTGGCGTCATTTGTTTTGTTTATTACTAGCAGTTATCATCACAGGTTCTGTGATTATTTTCTTCAGTTTTCATATTTGTTTTATTTGATTTCTGCAAATGTTTTCGTATTGTCTTTCTTGATTGTCCTTTGTTTATGTTGTTGGTTGACATATGGTATAAGGTATATTTGATCATACACTTGTATAGAATAAACTTGTAGTTTATTACTATCGTTATTATTATTATACAAGTGAGTATACAAGACCTTATTAAAGGCTTGTCTCCCAAAGAGTTTGGGATATAATAATAATAATAATAAATTCTTTAAGCGCCAAACACGGCGCATAAGGCAGAAACCAGTGCTCTCCAGGTTGTTCGTTGTGACGCCACTCCTCTTAGCTCTTGCACATTATTTAGGCCCAACGTTCTTCCTTCTCTTATTATTGTTCTTCTGAGTGTTTCTTTTGGTCTTCCTTTTTTCCGCTTACCCTCAGGAACCCAAGTGAGCGCCTGTAGTGGTATTCTGTTGTTTTGCATTCGTAGGACATGACCGATATATGACCATCGTCTTTTCCTTATATAGTCGGAGACATATTTCTGCCTAGAGTCTTCTCTTATTTGTCGATTAGTCTTGAATTCTTTCCAACTGATGTTCATGAGTTTTCTAAGACATTTGTTCTCGAATGTATTCAGCTTGTTCTCCAATGATTTTGTTATTTTCCAACTCTCACAGCCGTATGTTAACACTGAGATAACATTTGAATTAAACAGACGAAGCTTGGTATGTATATTCAATGATCATAATTTCCAAATGTTAGATAATCTATTGAAGGCGCTAGCTGCCAAAGCAATTCTAGTATGGATTTCTCTTGTTGTGTCACCATCCTGAGTCATTTTACTGCCTAAATAATTGAAACTTTCAACTTTCTGTAGTTTTCCCCCGTTCAAGATGATATCAAAGGTCTCGTTAGAAAAGTTCATAGCTTTAGTTTTAGAGGCATTTATTTGGAGACCAATTTTAACCGAGAGATGACACAAATTATTTATTGCTTCTTGGGATTGTCTTGGTGTTGAACTTAAGAATGCTACATCCTCTGCGAAATCCAGGTCCCCCAGGAATTTTCCATTTGTCCATTTTATACCCAATTGTTCATTGTGGGTATAGTTTCTCATAACCCAATCAATAGCTATTCCAAAAAGTAGTGGTGACATAATACAGCCTTGTTTCACCCCTGTTTCTACTGTAAACCATTCTGTATTCCCTTTATTTGTTCTAACACAACATCTTGCATTGTCATATAGTGCTTTGATTATATTCACATATTTTGTTGGAAAACCATAGATTGTAAGTATCTTCCACAATGATGGGCGGTGTAGACTATCAAAGGCTTTTTGAAAATCGACGAAGGTGATAATAAGTGGCGATTGCCTTTCCACTGATTCTTCTTATAATTGTTCTTAGTGTGAATATTTGATCAATACATGATCGTTTCGGCCTGAAACCCGCTTGTTCTTCTCTGATCTTTTCGTCAGCATGCAATTTAAGTCTTTCTAACATCATGCAACATAATAATTTTCCAGGTACTGATAATAGAGATATACCACGCCAGTTATTACAGTCTGATAGATCACCTTTATTCGGTAACTTTACAATAATACTGTCTTTCCATTGTTGTGGTGGTTGTTCTTCTCTCCATACTTCATTTATAATATCTAAAATTCTCAAGAGGTTGTTGTCATTAACTGCTTTAATCATTTCCCCTGAAATTTCGTCAACTCCAGCAGCTTTAAAATTTTTTAATCTTTTAACGGCTTGTTTGATCTCGTCCAGCGTGAATTCATCGCAAGTTATTGGCAAGGTGGTTGTGGATGTTTCATTATTAAAATCAGGTGTTACTGTTGGTGGTGGTCTGTTTAGCACCTCCATGAAGTGCTCAGCCCATCTCTTCATTTGTTCTTTTTCTGTTGGTATTGAATTCCCTAATTTACCTTTAACAGGTGTTTCCATAGCATAGTTGTTTTTGTATTTGATAAGGTCACCCTGGTGGTAGCAGTAGTGGTGACATAGTTGTTTTGTAATTTGATAAAGGCACCTACTATTACCAGTTCTTGCAGCATTTTCAGCTTCTACGGCCAGTTCATTGATGAAATGTCTTTTATCTCTTCGAGTTTTTGTCTTCACTTCTTTATTTAACAAGTTATAAGTTAGTTTGCAAGATTCAACTGCATTATGTGTACTTGCCGCTAGTAGTTTAAGTTTTGCTGTTTTCCTTTCTTGTATTTTATCCCAAGTATCTTCTCTCATCCATTTTTTCTTTTTATGTACTAGGTATCCGGTGGTCGCTACAGCTGCTTCTGTCATTGCTGTTCTCAGTTGTTCCCATTTAGTATCGATTGTCTTGGTGGTGATATCGTTGTCAATTTTGCCTAAAGCATCGAAATAGTTGTTCATTTTGACATTATATTCCTTCTTTATATCATTTGATTGCAGTCTGTGTACATCTATTCTTCTATTTTTATTCGGTTGGTATAACTTCTTCAGTTTAATTCTCATTTTAGCTATGCAGAGGTTATGATCGCTTCCGATCTCTGCACCTCTGTATGCTCTGACGTCTTGAACTGATGAGCGAAATTTAGCGCTTATGCAGAAGTGATCTATCTGGTTCTTAGTTCTGCCATCAGGTGAATTCCATGTTATCTTGTGGATATTCTTATGTGGAAAGATGGTGTCTGCCACAACGAGGTTTGATATTTCACAAAGTTCTAGAAGTCTTTCGCCATTTTGATTCATACAGCCTATGCCATGAGTACCGAGATATCTTTGTACTCCATCGTTGTTGTCACCTACTTTGGCGTTAAAATCACCCATGACTGCTATTATGTCATGCTTGGGTATAGGGAGCTGATTATTCAAGTTTATGAAAACTTGCTCTCATTTACTTTGAAATAAATTTCATTGACTTTTTCAGGTAACTAGTCACATATAGTTAGACATTATGTCGACTTTAGATTACTTTATTGAGCTAGGGAAATCCCTAGGCAAGACTGGTGATAAGTTGGAAGAGTTTGCTATCAGTCAATATGATAAAGCACTAAAAGCTGAAAAACAAAAAGCTGAGGAGAAAAAATGGAATTTGAAGCCGAACAAAAGAAATTGCAGATGCAGGTAGAGGAAAGGAGATTCCAGATGGAAATGGAAAAAGAAGAAAAAAGATTACAGAGAGAATCTGAAGAAAAAAGATTACAAAGAGAAGCAGAAACTGAACAAAAGAAAATTGAGGCTGAAAATAAAAGATTAGAAGCTGAGGCTCAAGAAAAAAGATTACAAAGAGAAGCTGATGCTGAAAATAAAAAAAAGAGAAGCTGAGGCTGAAGAAAAAAGATTACAAAGAGAAGCTGAAGCCGAGGAGAGAAAGGCAAAAAGGGAACATGAGGAAAAACTTTTAGCATTTGAGTTAGAAAAATTGAAATTGACAAACATGGGTAATGTTAATCAGTCATCTGGTGGTAGTGGTAAACCTTTTATTTACAAGATCAAGCTACCAGCATTTAATCCATCCAGTGACGATATAACAGTTTGGCTAGATAGGTTTGAACGTTCTTGTCGAAATCATAATGTGGATAGATCACAATATGCTAGTCAGTTATCAGAGATACTGAAAGGTGGCACTCTGACTAGTTTAAGCTTGGTAGAAGAGGCTGACCAGGATAATTATGATGTTATAAGAGCAGCCTTATTAAAAAAATATCAATTAACAGAGGAAGATTACCGTCTTTTGTTTAAGAGAATGGTACCTGAAACAGGGGTAGAATTCTCAGAATTCATTGCAAGGACACGTATTACATTTAATCGTTGGATTGAGCTGTCCAAAACAGAAAAGACATATGAAGCCCTTATGGACTTGTTGCTCAGAGACAAGATTATGTCAAGTGTAAATAAACCATTCCTTGAATTCTTACATGAGCGTAAACCCAAGACACTAAAAGAAATGAAAGAATATTGTACCCAATACGTCACTGCACATCCGGACGTAGCTATTAGCAACGCTTAGGTTAAGCAAAGTATGCCAGTTGCTTCAGCAACACCATACAACCTTAATTACTCACACAAATTTCAAGGACAACAAAACAGGTTTGATAAAAAGAATAACTCGAATTGTTATCAAAATCAAGGTAATCAATCATTTCAAGGTTCTTCTTCGAAGAACTGGAGACGAGTTGACAGCCCTCGATACAGGGGTTGCCACAATTATAGGAATTTCCGCAGAGGAAGTCATTATAGGAACTATCCAAGTCATCCGTCATGGAGACAACAAGATCATAATTACAGAGATACTCATTATAACGAACATAATAATTGTAACCATGAGAACTATGACTCAAACCCAAATAGGGGTTACAATAGAGGAAACAATAATAATTGGAGAGGCAATACTAATCGAGGTAGATCTCAATACAGAAGAAATAAATCACATTATCAGGCAAACTCTGCACAGCAAGAGTCACATGAAGCCTATAAACAGACTAAAGATAATAATGATGCTAATAATATGGCATGTTCCGCTTTTGATTTTGGGAGAGCATCTCAATGCCCCAATGCAAAACATTATTCGAACCAACTACTGTGTCTACTTTAAGTTGTGGTCACCATCTTCCTGCTCTTCCTGCGTCAGTCGCACATGATGGAAGAGGATCTCTTGTCTTACATAACGGTCTAGTAAATGATAGCCCAGTCTCTATTCTATTTGATTCTGGATGCACCACCATTGGTGCTAGACAGTCACTCGTAGATCCTTCCCATGCCACAGGTAAAGTAGTGAAATGTGTAACATTTGGCGGCACCTTAGAGAAGTACTCTACTGCTATCATCAATATTGCTACTCCTTTCTTTACGGGAGATGTGCACGCATGTCTTCTGCCGAATCCGATCGCTGATCTTATCATTGGTCGTATTCACGGAGTCAAAGAATGCACTCCGCAACAAATTGCTGCTTGGGAAGATCAAAATATGCAAACTGCTAATGCAGTAGTCACAAGAGCACAAGCTCTCAATATGCCTCAAACTTCATCTACTGAAGATACTGAAGTGTATAACCAAGATGATCCCTTGGTAATTTCTCGTGACTCATTTATAAAACAGCAAGAAGATGATCCCACTCTAAAGAAATTCTTCACTCTTGCAACAAAAGGTGATCCAAATAAAGATACAAATCGAAAATCTTGGATTACAATGAAGAATGGCGTACTTGTGCGTATGGTCCAAGACTCTACTACGTCAATGCATTCTCAGATTCTTGTTCCCAAGAATTTGAGAGTTAAGGTTTTGCAGCACGCTCATGACTCTCAGTGTGCTGGACATATGGGTTTTTCCCGTACTAAGTCAAGAGTTCTTGCGACTTTCTTTTGACCTTTTGTAAACAAAGACATACGGATTTATTGTCGATCTTGTAAGGTATGTCAAGAAGTCAAATCCAAAGGTCCACGCCATGCTGCACCTATTCAGGCTGCAGATATTCCTATTAGGCCGTTTCAGAAAATGGCAATAGACATTATTGGTCCGTTTAAGATCAAATCTGCCAGAGGACCATAATACCAGTAAAATACTTAACATCTCTATTCCTAAGACTAAAAAGCAAGTGAGAAGTCTATTAGGTCTTATACAATTTTATGGACGATTCATTCAGAATCTATCCTCTATCATGGCACCACTTTCTTCGTTACTAAAGAAAGAGTCTCCTAATATGGTTCACTGGTCTCAGGAATGCCAATCCTCTTTGGATAAGATTAAAAATTTGTTTTCAACACCACCTATATTTTGGTGTTACCTACTACAGATAAGCCATTTGTTCTTCGTAGTGACGCTTCATCCACTGGGTTTGGAGTGGCACTAATGCAAGAGTACTCTGAAACTCTGCATCCTGTAATGTATATCTCACGAAAACTTAATGCGGCAGAAAGCAATTACTCGGTTTTAGACCGTGAACTTTTGGCGATGGTTTCGTCAATTCTCAAACTTCAAAGATTCCTTCTTGGCGCGCATTTCATAGTGGAAACTGACCAGAAAGCTCTTACAGCTATTCAAAGTAAAAACTTGAAGAGCTCGAGATCAACTCGATACGCCATTGCTCTTCAACCTTTTCATTTCTCGGTGCGAGCTATCCGTGGGTCAGAAAATGTGATGGCAGACATTCTGTCTAGATGCCCACATGATTCCATCTAACTGTTAAATCTTGAACTTTTTAATGTGTCTAACTTTGCAACAGTTCTTTTTCTATATCAACATTTGTACACATTTGTGATATATGATATAGTGATTGTATAAACACTTAGCGGTTCACTAATGTATATTCACAGCTACTCTTTTGATGATTTTTTCTTTCTGTCAATTATGAACTTATAGTACTTAATATGAAATTGCGATTGAAATTATTGTATACATTATGTCATTGCCAGTATTGTAGTATGCGTTGGTGACACCTCCCTGGAAATATTTATACTTAGAGAAATACTTTCTCTGAGATGTTGAGATATATTCTCACCTGTCGAGCTATACTTCGACTTTGCCTTAATTTGGCGTTATAAATTGCTGATATTTGTCATCTGCGTATTATTGGTGCGTTGTGAGCCTGTAGTATGTTGCTCTCAGATGAAAAAAAAAATGATTTTCATTTTTTTCCCCCGGGGGGTGTGGTAGTCTGTTGCGCACATATTAGTCTGTGACGCACAGATTACTGTAGGTAGGCATACAAATGTAAAGTAATAACTATTTGTCTGATGAAAAGTATTTATTTGAGAATCAATGATTCTTAGTCAAGCGACAGAACCCGGATCGGTCGAGGTTAGAGTCGATTACATGGGTTATCTTTTCTTGTGTCACAATCTGGCGTATGAATACTAGTTTATGTCATTTTTGCGTCGGGTATGGCCAGAAACAGATTGGTCCTGCTTAAAATGTTTATGACCTGAATTTATATGTATTCCTTGACTAGTTAAGGTGATTCGGTCTTGTATCTTTGTATTTCTATGTCGGACTATTTTGTGAGCTGAACACTGGGGTGGAAGGCATTGCTGGACATGCGCCGATTTGGTATGTCGACAAGGAAGGTGTCATGTCGTTGCTGCTATGGGCCGTCCGGTTAGAAAGTTGGAACAGTGGTCTCTGTGGTCTTATTCTAGGAAGGAGATTGTTTCTCCGAATGACTATTATGTCAGTGGTTTTCCCAGTGTTCATTCGTTACACCAAGTGCTGGCGTGTGATATGTGCTAGTGTATTTTTCGATGACTAAGGTAACGAATACATTTTTTATGAACTCTTTCTATGCCTAGGTGGGCATATGATTTGTTGACTATATATAAGACGGCATGTTACCTAGCAGCACAAAAGCTTGATATATGCAGCAGTATTGATTACCGGACATGCAGAGCCCAATATGCACATTTGTATAGGACCAGAGCCTTCAATTAGGTTTAATTCTTTATCCTGGGTGAGCGACGCTCACGGAGGAGAGCCATTTTTGATTCCCGCCATTGTAGGACCATCGTCAGAGAACAGAAGAGGTCTTACTATCTGATGATGGTACAGGGAGCTAGATAATATAAAACCCATTACTGTGGTTTAACATTGTTGCTGTAAACATTGGATGAACTTTCGGCCTTAGAAACTTAGCCAGGAAAAGGTTCTAACAGTGAACCATTATTGATGTTGATGTATGCACCTTAACTGACGCGATTAGTCAGTTGGAGTATGAGATGATAGACAACAAGGATATTGAGTGCTTGCCTTCTATCGTTCCTTATATTGATGTATACCACATAACTGTACATCTGATATTGTCACCCATTTTTTCAAATATACGATGATTTTTGCCAACCTGTTCAAATGACTGTAATCGTGATATCGGAGTGTACGTCCATAATAAATGTATGAAACGTCAGCAGTAGTTTGCCCTTTATTGACTTCAACATATGATTGAGTGAGTGACTTGTCAACTCAACAGAACAGTACACACATTCGCGTTGTTTACATCTACACTCTCACTCCATGTCAACACGGTCCCTTGGCAGCGCTCCAACACTTGAGGTACAAGGTGACCTAACTACTTAACACTGTTTCAGGAAGAGTTGACCATTCATAACCTTAAGAAAGCAGTATCATCCAACAAACAACACTGTATTAATGTGGTATGAATCACCCTTATCAGTGCTCTTACAGGATTTGATTAAACCAGGAGGAATCCCATCGTTGCCTGGTGCTTTGCCAGAGGCCAAGCTATCAATGGCCTTGCTGAGTTCCTCTAATGTTGGTTCGGCATCCAGCTCCTCCATAGTTGGCAGACATTTGACAGCATCAAGGGCTGCAGGCGTAACGGTATTTTCTCTAGCATAAAGCTCAGAGTAGTGCTCGACCCACCTCTCCATCTGCTTACACTTATCGGTTAGCTTCTCTCCGCTGACAGTTTTTAGCGGTGCCGTCTTACTTTTTTGGGGGCCAAGTGCTTTCTTTATACCGTCATACATTTGTTTAATGTTGCCTGTTTGCGCTGCGATCTGGATGCTCTCACTGAGCTGGAGCCAATAGTCATTTTCACAGCGTCGAGCAGTTTGTTGAACTTTGCTTCTCGTAGCCTTCAAGATCTGTAGGGTTCTAGAACTCGGGGAACGTTTGTATTCATTCATAGCACTGCGCTTAGCTTCAATGACAGATGCCATCACATCTGATGAAGCATCAAACCAGTCATTTGACTTTGCCGTTTTCTTACCAAATGTGGCAAGTGCAGTACTTTGAATGGTGTTCCGTAGATGCTCCCAGTTCTCTGTAATAGTATCACTATGCTGAGGGCTGCTGAGCACTTTCTTGAAGGTCGCAGTAAATTGAGCGATCATGAAAGGGTCTTACATCTTGCTGGTATCAATGCGTGGTTTCCCTTCATGTCTGACACGATAGAGTTTTCTTGGTTGTGCTCTGATTTTGCAGCAAACCAAGGAGTGATCTGTATCACAGTCTGCACTATGGTACGAGCACGTGGAGAGCACAGACCTGAGAAGTGGCCTTCTGACGAGAATCAGGTCCAGTTGGTGCCAGTGCTTGGATCGTGGGTGTCTCCATGACACCTTATGCTGGGGTTTTGTCTGAAAGTAGGTGTTGGTCACGCAGAGGTCATGGTGGACACAAAGCTCTAAGAGCCGTTGTCCATTTTCATTCATCTTGCCAATACCAAACCTGCCCAGACATGAAGGCAATGAAACATTATCGGCACCCACTCTAGCGTTAAAGTCACCAAGGAGAACAAGCTGTTCTTGCCTAGGTATGCTTTTGATGACTGCTGCTAGATTCTCGTAGAACTCATCTTTAGCTTCTGAGGCAGAGTACAGAATAGGAGCATACACACTGACAAGGGTGATTGGGACCTGTGCTAGTTTGCAGGCGGAGCGTTAACAGGCGTTCTGATCCATTCTCGCCTGGTTCAATCATTTTAGTTAGCGATTTTTTGACCGCAAAACCTACTCCATGTTCTCTAGTTTTATTAAGATCTTTCCCTTGCCAATAAAATGTGTAGTCCTTCTCGCTCACCGTTCCAGAGTCCGCCAGGCGCGTTTCCTGAAGTGCAACTATATCCACCTGAAGTCGTTTAAGCTCATCATTAATTATGGCTGTCTTCCTTACATCGTTTACGTCCTGTAGGTTTTCGGATAGTCCAGTCAACATAGTCCGGACGTTCCAGCATCCCAATCTGAGAGTTTGCTTATTTCTATTATTCTGATAATTGCTTGGTGCAAAATTTTCTGTCCACAGTTCGGGTTTGACCCTAATCCCCATGCACCCAATGGGGAAAGCAGACAGTGGCGGAACAACACCTTATTGACTGGGGGCTGCCCAGCTTGAAGCGGGTGGTAGCTGTCCAGTGAGATCCTAGAACCTCTCCCACTGTCGGAAGTAGCCCCTGGCGCCATGCCCTACGCCAATTGGGCAAAATGCTTATAACCGGTAACTGCTACTTCCCGTGTTTTGCCGACACCTATAGGGTGAAGCTGGAGTGTCCTCTCCAGGGCGCGAGCTTGGGCACAGTTATATGGAGATCAAGCTGTTGCCCATGCAGCATGTTCCCCCCTCTCCACACAGCTGGTAGATCCAAAGGAACGGCAGTAGCCGATACAGTTTGGTACCAGCCACGTCGCAGGAGTTGCCAGAATAATGTCGAATCGACATTAGACTGCCTTAGGGACTCCGACTCCGGATTTATCCTCAGGGTTTACTCCCGAAGCCAATTCCATAAATGGATATTCCCGCAAGGCAGCGGTGGTTTGAATTCAGAGTTCCTTCTCTTAGATAAGCTACCAACCAAGGATCACGAGCCCTATCTGCCCGAAGCTGCTGGTTTTAAGGCGCCAGTCGCTCGCCTTTGCCCCTTCTCCCGTCAGTGAAAACAGTTCCACCGGGCTCAAATTGAGCCACACGCGAAGGCCGGGAGCTGGACTTGGTTGTCAGAGGCTGCTTGAGGCGCGTGCCATAGAAGCATTTATCTGCAGTGAGAGCTTATCCTCACTACAACTCCCGGCTGTAACAACCTTGGAACCTAGTCATCACAAATACTCTTTTCATGCAACATCCTAGAAGACTATATACATGGACGTCACCGGACGGAAAAAGCAGGAACCAAATAGATTACATCTTAATACAACAAAGGTGGCGATCTTGTATCTCATCCATCAAGACGCTCCCAGGAGCAGACTGTGACTCCGACCATGAACTTCTTGCTGCAAACTTCAAGATCAAATTGAAAAAAGTCGTTACAAGCGACAAAGTAATACGTTATGACACAAGCGCCATACCAGAAGAGTACAGTGTCGATATTCAGAACAAATTTGACATTCTTATGGCAGTACAGGAGGAAATGACACCAGATGAACTTGCCAATAACATCAGAGATGTTTATATTACAAATGCACAGAGGTTAATTCCTAAAAGAAGTATAAAGAGACGAGAATACATCTCAGACGAAACACTGAAGTTGGTGGTAGAGAGAAGAAAAATTAAGTCCAAAAAAGATACAGAAAATCAGGAGTTGTACAAGAAATACACAAAGCAGATTAAAAAACGAGTCAGACAAGACAAACAACAATACATAAACGACACCTGCAGGAAAATAGAGGAAATGCGCGAACAGGGATTGAGTAAGAATATGTTTTCTGAAGTAAGAACATTGAAGAACAGCAATTTTAAATCATCACCTCGAGCAATAAACAACAAGAAAGGCGACACTCTAACAGAACGTAAAGATATTCTGAACAGATGGAAGGAGTACTGTCAAGAAATGTATACGGAAATAAACAAAGCGGCAGATAACAACGTCATGAATGAAGCGGAACGTGAACCAGAACCTACCATAGAGGAAGTCCGGAACGCAATCAAACACTTAAAAAGTGGAAAATCTCCTGGTTGTGATGAAATAACAGCTGAAATGATACAGGCAGGAGGAGAAGGCAGCGCTCGTATATACCATGCATTATGCTGCAAGATCTGGCAAAGCGGAATTTGGCCCAAGGAATGGAAAAGATCAATTTACATACCCTTGCCAAAAAAGGGCAACCTGAAACTGTGCACAAACTACAGAACTATAGCTCTTATAAGCCATGCCAGCAAAATACTATTACAAATCATAATGAAAAGGATGCAACAAAAGCTAGAAACAGAAATAAACGAAGTACAGGCGGATTTTCGACCAGGTAGAGGCACTAGAGATCATATATTCAACATGAGGATCATCATAGAAAAGTGTAGAGAATTCAACGTTGACCTACATACTTGTTTCATTGATTACACCAAAGGTTTTGATTGTGTACAACATCAGCAGTTATGGGCTATTATGAAAAATATGGGATTTCCAAACCACCTTATACAACTCATCGCACTGCTGTACCAAGAACAACAGGCAGCCGTAAGAATAGAGGGGGAAACATCAGAATGGTTTGAAGTACAGAAAGGAGTAAGAAAGGCTGTACCCTTTCCCCTTACCTGTTTAACATTTATGCCGAGAATATCATGAGAAACGTAAGAGATGACCAAGAACACACAGAGTTTTACTCATTTAACATCGGCGGGTACCAGATCCCGGAAATCAGATATGCTGACGACACAGTCCTCCTATCGACCAACCCAGAAGGACTTGAACAATTAATTCTGTCCACCAAAAAACACAGCGAGGCCCAGAATCTATACTAAACACCAAGAAGACCAAAGTATTGACAACAGACAAAGTAAAGACTAAACCAGAAATTGAAATTGATAACGAAGAACTGGAAAGTGTTAATGAATTCGAATACTTAGGATCAATCATCAACAGCTCTGGCGACTGTGCAGTAGAAATTAAAAGAAGACTTGCAATTGCTTCACATAAACTAATACAGACGAAAAACCTATGGCAAGGCACAAGCAAAGAAACAAAGTTACAACTGATCAGAGCATGTATATTCCCAGTAGCAACATACGGCTGCGAGACTTGGACACTCAATAAAACAGTTGCAAAAAAGAGTACATCATTCGAAATGAAATGCTACAGAAGGATGTTGAGAATACCCTGGACAGAAAAAAAGACCAACAGAGAAGTACTGCACTCACTAAACGTACAGGAACATTGGCTCCTAAATACCATCGCAATAAGGAAGCTGAAATTTTTCGGTCATATAACAAGACATAATAGTCTGGAAAAAATAGTGATGGAAGGCATGGTCCCTGGAAAAAGGGGAAGGGGTCGACCTAGACGACGGTGGACCCAGGACATCACAGAGAGTCTGAACTTGTCTTTGGCTGATGCAGGTCGACTTGCCCAGAATCGTGATGCGTTCAGAACAGCTGTAATGGAGACAACGTTCTGGAAAGAATACGTCACATGATGATGAAATTTTCTATATTCTTTTCTTTTTCTACCCGTGTCCTCTACTTTATTATCGCTCTTTTATCCTTTTCCTGTTTTTCGCATTCGTTCGTTTGCGACAAAATATTACTTTCCCATTCTGACTTTTGCCGTTTCTTTTCTCATACTAGTAACGCATTTTATTGCGTAAGATGTCAGTCCCTGGGTGAGAACGAAATAGTGTGGGAATTCGTTCTCGACAGACACTAGGGCAGACATTTGTCTACATTTTCATCTGACACGAGCTCTTCTTCGACTAGTTTCTCGGCGTGAGGTGTGGAAGGCGCCAACCTGCATCGCTCAGAAATGAGAGTAGTTAACAGATGGTGTGATGACGCACTTTTGGCAGTTATGGCCAGCGTCAAAGTTAATGAGAAGTGTTAAGAGAGAGAGAGAGAGAGAGAGAGAGAGAGAGAGGGGGGGGAGACCGGTGCTATTTCGGGTTTTCGTAATAGCGTGGGATCCTTTGTTTGTTTCATATATCTACCCCGTAGTTTAAACTTGATTTCATTCAGTTCTCCTAAATTTGCGGTAGACAGGTCGTTTCGTGCTAAGAGAATAAGCTGTATAGCGAAGTCTTAGTTTGTTCTCGACAATTTTTCCGAGCTTCTAGACTACCAATAAATATAAGCGTATAATTCTAAGTTTGTGCGATCGCCTGTAGTTCTGCTTGGAGGTAATATATTATATATTTAGTAGTGTTGAGTGATTTAGTGATATTCGCTTATTTTATTTCACTAGCTAGATTTCTGTGCAGAAGAAATTAAATTTATAAGTCTGTTATATTCTCTAGTTGACGTGTTTCGGTGGATATCAAAATAAATTATAATTTATAACTTAAACTCATGCAGCTATAAATAATTTTAATTAAATTGCTAGTAATTAGTCGAGAATATTTTTAAACTAACTTATAACTGCACTGATTCATCATTGAGTATTGACGACATACGTATGTATTTCTAATTCATGGTGATTGATTTTATGAATATAACTTATTTCACGGGAGTTTTAAACGATAAGTCAAGCTCTCCGCTTGCAGTTTATAATGTAAGTTATAACCGAAGTAAATAGTATGTATAAGTATTTTATATGCTGTTTTTTCTTTATTCAGTGAAACTGGGGTAGCCCAACTTTACCAACGGTTTTAGTACTGAGAAACATCTGTGAAGAACAAAAACATTTTTTTCTTAAAGACTTGGGTGTATAAAGTAAAACCTGTCTGGCATTGCGTTGGCATCCAGAACGACAGAGTACCCATTACATGAACTTTAAGATTAAATGAAGTAACGGGCCTATCGAGCCAGATTTAATTCTTCCTGAGAAAAACCTCAAGTACATTTCAGCCCTTGTGGCAAGTAAAATATTACTATCAGTAACATTCCGACGGAGTTCTGACTAGTTGTGGTGTGACCAAATAAAGTCCTATACTGAGAGAAGGCACCGACCTGACATTCCTCGTTACTAGAAACCTAAGCTATTGACACTGTGCTCGCTGTTAACGTTCGTGCCTGGACAATTTTAATGTGACATAAACAGATATTTAAATAAATAATAATAACCAAGGAAACGTTCCCTGAAGTAGTGAAATCAACCTGACTTTGCGGAACTGGGGTTCCCTTGGCCAAGACTACCACTGGAGATTCTGTATGTGCATGTCCTAAAAATTGTTTTTCCAGAAGTTGCTACCAAAGCTGTAAGTACGAATGCAAGCTAGTGATCACGGCTGACTGAATAGAGTGAATGCAGGACTGAGTGATTCCTTTATTGTTGTATTTTTGGCACCCATTTTGCTGTCTTAAATTTCTTTATGCAAGTTTTTGTTGCTAACAATATTTTCCTTAGGATAGATTAGAGTATCAAAGTGTGTTCCTACTTTTTTTAAGGGAAATCTTAGACTATAGCGTATGCATCCGTGACTCTTTGGGGCTATCACTTTTCTTCTAACAGGATGGTGGGCTATACATCGAGGGAAAAGATTATACCTATGGGTCTATCATTCTTGTAGCAATTCATTGACTTATGACTATTTGTATATGTTTGATGTAATTTTATGTGTTGTGATGGAATTTTCGTATGATAATTAAAATTCACTTAAACTTATTCCAGTGTGTCGGTCAGTTTGTTCCCAATTATCTATATTTCCATTGTCATAGTTTCACGTCTGTGTGTCTATTGTAGTCACTTAGGTGTGTGTATGTGAGGGATATATATATATTACTATATATTATACTAGACGGTCTGACAAATATTAATCTGTTGTAGATGATAGGCTGACTGAGAGAAATCATCTCGAAGGTCAGAGACCGACTCTAATATATTTCCTCCATCTCACTCGTGAAATCTATTTCTATTTTATCATCTCCCACTGAGCTATCACTTGTTTCTATTGCTATTCAGAAGGGACCAAACCAAGTCTTAATTCACCTATCACAAATGTACGACAACCACCAGGCCTTTACACCCCTCCCCCTTAATATTATTCGTGTTTGGAGTTTTTGCTTGATTTTGTTCGGTTTGTTTGTTGGGGAAGAAAGAAGACGGTACCATATTTGGATATTGGAAATCTGACTTTATTTTTCTTGAATTAGTACACCATATATCCTAATTATAACCCATCAAGGGTTGAACTGGATACTTTATTTTTAAAAATGTTAAGCAAGGTGTAGTATTAGTACCGTAGTAGAAGTAGTAGTAGTAGTAGTAGTAGTAGCAGCAGCAGTAGTAGTAGTAGCAGTAGTAGTAGCTCCTTCAGTCATGACTGACTATGGGATCGCCCCTGAGGTGATGACCCTCAGATGATTGTTTTTTTCCTGATGTTCCTTTCGGCATGTTATTTTCATTTCTGCTGTGCGAGCTTCTTTTCGCCCAAATCTGATGTGGCGTCGTAGGAGGCATCGCCACTTCATCCTCCCAGGTAGCTGGATTTATGTCCAGTGCCTTCATTTATCTCTTCCACACATCTTTGAACCTCAGCTGCGGTCGCCAACTGTTCTTTTGTCAACAGTCCGTAGAAGACATCTTTGAACCTCAGCTGCGGTCGCCAACTGTTATTTTGTCAACCGTCCGTAGAAGACATCTTTGAACCTCAGCTGCGGTCGCCAACTGTTCTTTTGTCAACAGTCCGTAGAAGACATCTTTAGGGATGCAACCATCTTCCATGCTGCGGACATGGCCAAGCCAGCGTAACCGTCGCTGTCTAAGCAATGTATATATGCTTGAAAGCAAGGTGAATAGTAGAACAGTCCCAATTAAGATGGTTTGGCCATGTCTGCAGAATGGGAGATCATCGGATACCACGACAAGCATGAGAAACAAAGAGCCAAGGATCCAGACCCCGAGGACGACCCAGAGTCCGCTGGGAGGACAACATTAGACAATCTTTGAAGGACCGAGGACTAGAATGGAACCAGGCCAGGAGGAAGACAGCCGATAGGATAGTCTGGCGCTCTCTCTTCCAAACCTCTACAACTCACGGTAGGGTAATTTCCTATCTTTCGTACCTTTTTGCTCCGCAGTGAATATGTATAAGTTAGGTTTTGTTTCGTAGCGCTTAGGATTAGGATTAGAATTAGGGTTTGTGTTAGGGTTAGTGTTAACCATAATACTAACCCTATTACTATAATCCTAACCCTAACTGCTACGAAACAACACCTAACTACATATATTCACTGCGGAGCAAAAAGGTACGAAAGATAGGAAATTACCGAAAATAAATTGTAGAGCATATTTTAAAAAAGTGGATAGCCAGTTATCATTAATGAGAAGTTCGTCTTATCGTCGCACAAAAATATACATTTGTTCATTATTTCAGCACTAAAATCTTACTTTAATCGAGTTATTTCCACTTATTTTTTTTTACACTGTCTTAGTTATTATATAACTTTCATTATTTAATCGTGAGTGGAAACAATTTTCATTCTAGTGTGAGGCGTATGTAAGGGTGGTATTGCATATCCCTGTCGCATTTAAAAAAAAATTAACCTCAAACACTGTTTGTGTAAATTTTATTTGTTTAGAGGTATAGTCTTTCCGCTGAACGCTACATCACTAAATGTCCACAACGCGTACGGCCAATGCAGTTATTTGCCGTGGTGTCACGTGAATGATATACTGATCATGTGAGTGGAGTTTTAAATGATACGCATCCCGGTAAATTCGAGGTGATTAAACGCTGTGTGCTCCCAGTGTTAAGTCGCCCCCTTCATAGCGTGGAACTTACCGTTGTCACCATGTATACCAAAAGATTACGGAATGAAAATAACAATTCAACTATGATTGTGTGTCCAGTCTGTGCTACCAGGTAACATTTATGATTTAATGAAGTAGCCACGTAACAGTTTCATATTTTCTTTTAATGAGAAAGAAATGAATGAAGTCAAGTGATTGCCAAAATTTACAAGTAAGCAAAATATAAAGAACACCGAAAGCAATGATATTTCACTACTTTTCAGTAGTTTTCAAACACACATTCCGAAGGAATGTTGCCGAATAGTCAGTCACTCCATTGCAGAGAATGCGAAAGTAGAAGCGCCAACAGGGATGCCAGATATGTTGCACATTGTATGCCAAATGGCCATTCAAAAGTCACACCCAAAAAAAAAAAAAGTAAGCTAAGAATATGGCAATCAAAAATTATAAAAACTCCATGTGTAAAGAAAAATAATAATATGGGCATACCCATATTCACGCCCTAAAACTTGTTATCAAAATCGAATCCCTGTAAACAATGAAGAAAAGTCACTTTTAATCTAAGATAATTGAATCAAAGCCCTATGTAGTTCCCAGGAGTTTCTTGAGCAGAGAGAAAGAATAGGACAACAGTTACCATCAGGCATGTCGTAAAAGGCGGCTAAAATTAAGTTATGCATAAGGCTGGCAAATTCAACAGTGAGAATATTCATGGAGCCACCATTGTAGCTGGTCCCCTTGCCAAAAGCCTGCACCAAGCATTAATGTGCTCTTGCAGCCATGGTTTCAGTGGCAATTAGTTTTACATGATGAGTTTGCCAGCTCTATTGTTCACCTTGTACAAGATATCTAAGGGTGCAGAAGGCGTAGTCTTTCACTGTGTCTTCAGAGAACCCCAGGAACTACACAGGGAATAAATAGCTCAGCCTCAGTGTTATTAACTTTTAGCTGTGATAGCACATTTGACTGATTCCTCTGTGTTTCTAGCACTCCAAGCTATTCATTATAAAAAGGTAAAGGTAAAGGATCCCGTTACACGCCCATTGAGGCATATTGGGAATATGGTGTTAGGCCCATATTTTCTTGACCGTCGGCACACTAGGGGTGATGTGGTCAGCATCACGCCGGCTATTCATTATAGCAAGCAATATAATAATTCTGTCTGCTAAACACTATAAATTAACTATACCATACTTATCTGCATGCAGTTCATGCACTACATTGTATTTAATCATTCACACACAATGCACATACATGACTATACAATACAGTGAGTATTTTTAATGTTTTGTATGTGCCCATTTTTGCAGCATTTGGTATAACCTTCCTTGTAATAACGTACAGGGCATAAAATGTTGACTTAGCGTCACTGCTCTGTAAATACTGGAAGCAGAAGTCACAGGCCCAAAGCACAGTAAAAGTTGGCATGGTTTCTTCATTGGGCCCATCATGCATGATCCAGTATAACTTTTTTCTCCTGAGTATCTTGAATTAACCACTTTATATATCCTAATTATAACCTATCAAGGGTTGAATGGGATATGTATTCATTAAAAAAAAATCCTGAATAATTTGCACAAATACTGAACACCTGGCTACCATATTTCACATTTTAATAATTTGTTACAGTCTTTGCAATTCAGCTATTTCATAAATTTCAGCTTTCACTCTGCAGCATGAAAATTAATTAACTCATTTTGTATGCTTTGTCATGCTCAGTAGTAATAGTGGAAAGTAAACTTTGAATGTTTAGACACACATAAGCTTACATATTCAATTCTGCTCTCACGTTATTATACAGACATATGGGTTAAGTGTATTTTTATTGTTTATGAAGTTTTTGAACGTGATACAGGTGTAGTTTCTTGCTATTTTATTTTTATTTTTTCAAATTAAAGTCATCTGCCCAGGAAGGACTGTTTGACCAATGGTGTTTATGCCTGCACTTGTGAAAATTGTGGTCATTTCTTTAAGTTCCGTGCCATTCAAGATTTCAAGAGTAGTGTGTCTTTCTTCGTTAATGGAACTCAGTATACAGGTTGGTATTTTAAGATATTTTTACTTCTAAAGGGATTAGTGTATGATTCATGTTCTATTTTTATCCCATTGATCTGAAAGGGGATTGGATAAAAGAACAGTGGTGACTTGCTAAGCATGCATGAAAAGGAAGGATTGGATATAAGGCTTGCTACAATGTAGAAATATAGCTAGCTACAAAAGCTTCAAGCACTTGATCAATTCATCTAGGTCAATCATCCCACCTCTTACAGCTAGACTTGGTATTATGAAGTCTCTAACAATTCATTCTCCTCTGGCAGTATGTGCCTTTACCTTTTTTGTTGTTGATCTAATGTAAATGTATGAACAATGTTAATAATCCATTTGGAAATGTGCAGGACAGATACTATACAGATTATACAAAGAAATGAGGAAACGAGTGACAATCTGTGAACAAAATCTGAACTAAGGTTCACTCACTCCAAATGCAGCTACACATGACTCTCCTCATAATAACATGTCTGCTGCACATATGTGTGTGGATGAGTGTGTGTGTGTATGTATGCACACTGACACAATAACCTTATTCCGGCGGTTGCCATTTGGCAGCAGGCTGCAAAAATGAAAACTCTATCTTGAATCTAAGTAAATTGAACAGTGTTCCACTTCTTAAAGGGAATCTCAGTACTTTTCAGTGCTGCTTTAGCAGTATAGTATCATGGAAGAGGATACATTATAAACACCATAGACATTAAACAATGCCACAACAAACAGCAGATAAATTACAGCCTGGAAGAGCCAACACAAGAAAAGCAACAGTGTAATACGCTATATAGATTGATGAACACTATATACCCTAATTATAACTCATATGGGGTTGAACCAGTATCCCATGCACACGACAAACACAAGGTTTCAAGTGCATGGTTCAAAAACCAAACCAAATATGCATATATATATTTGGATGTTCACACACATATATATTTGGATGTTCACACATATATATATATATATATATATTTGGATGTTCACACACACATATATATTTGGATGTTCACACACACATATATATATTTGGATGTTCACACATACATATATATATTTGGATGTTCACACACACATATATATATTTGGATATTCACACACATATTTTTGGATGTTCACACATATATATATTTGGATGTTCACACACATATATATATTTGTATGTTCACACACATATTTTTGGATGTTCACACATATATATTTGGATGTTCACACACATATATATATTTGTATGTTCACACACATATTTTTGGATGTTCACACATATATATATTTGGATGTTCACACACATATATATATATTCATCATCATCATTTTCTTCTTTGCTCCTTATGGAGCATGAAGCCACCACTGCAGCTGGGCCCCTCTTGCTGGAAGCCTGGGCTAAGTATTGACACGCTGTTCCAGTGGTGGTTTCTGCAGCAACTTGTTTGACATGAATGAGGCTTCAAGTGTCTACCACACACCTCATATTAGACACCTTTTATGACATGCCTGTGGAAACTTAGTCCTATTCTTTCTTTGTCTAATTAGAGACCCTAAGAACTACACAGGACAATATGTATATATACAAGGTATATATATTAGGGCTGTACCAAATACCGATTCGTATTTGATTCAGTGCTGGATAGTGCCTTCAATGAACTATTCATATTCAGCCTAATATTACGCTGCCATGAAATCCGAATGGTGAATTTAGGTCAATCCGCGGCATGATAATTTTAGACCCAGAAAGTAAGCTGACTTTCCGTTTCCATCGGTCATGCTACTAACAACACACCACGCCTTGCAATCAGTACTTTAGCGTGTATGCGCCAGCCAGTTAAAACCAGACATGTAAATATCAATGTCTGCGTTATTCCTCACATTGTGAATGTTGTATTGGTTTAAATCGTGCCTTGTTTTTTTATACTTTATAGTTTAATACAGGTTGGTCACGTATTTCAAACTTATAACTCGTGACTTTTTAACACCTGTCTGGTCATTGTGATCTGTTCTCAATGTCAGTTACTTCACTAATACTTTTATTTAACATCACCTAACTAATGCTAAGTGTTTTTTGTTTTATGTTATCTTAGTAAAGTATTCTTTTAATTATATTCGTCATCCTCTAACTTCACCGGTGCTTCACATACGGCGACAATTAATATAAATGTCAGTAGACCTATTGAACACCTTTGTATGTCCAACATTCACTCACTATTCGTATTCGTATTTGAATACGGCCGAATAGTTCAAGGCCTCTATTCGTATTCGGCCGAATAGTAAAAATCACTATTCGGTACAGTCCTAGTGTGTGTGTATATATATATATATATATATATATATATATATATATATATATATATATATATATATATATATATATATATATATATATATATATATTTTTTTTTTTTTTTTTTCCCTTGGTGTAGCTGGTAATGAGTACAATCCTGCAACATCCCTGGCCGATTTCATACGTTCCACTGGTGCTTCAAAGGGGACAAAAGGTTCCTGCTATGAGGGAGGTTGTGGTGTATGTCTTGTCACTGTCAAGCTGTATGAGCCAATCTCCAAGCAGAAGGTGGAATATGCTGTGAACTCAGTGAGTCATCACATTTTTTTGTTTTTTAGAAGTAAAAAGTTAGTTGTACACACAGAGAAATAAGATCTGAAATGGTTTTGCCATTCTGCTCTTATTGGTGTGTGAATTCTGTTTGAAGCAATCCTGTTGTCGTATGGAAATTATAGTGCTATCATCATCAATATCTTCTCCTTTTTTTGCGCTTTATGGAACATGGAGTCATCACTGGAGGTAACAACCTTTTTTGCTCCCTCTGGAGCATGGAGACACCACTTGAGGATGCCTATGCCAAAGCATAAACTGTTGCTGCAGGGATATCTATAGCAATTAGTTTCTAATGATAAGGTTGCCAGCTTCACGCAGAACCTCATATTAGCAGCCTGTTGTGACATACCTCATGGAGCAGTGGTTCTTTTCTGTCTTTGTCTCTTCAGAGATCCCTGAGAACTATACGGGGCATAGTGCTGTATCTAGGATAATAACAGATGCAGAGCCGCGCTGGTGTAATGGCTACAACGTTGTACTGGCGACTAGGTTTTCAAGGTTCAAGCCCGGGCGTCAGCATTTGAAGGAATGTTTACGACCGGGAATTTTACTGAATAACCTGAACGGCTCCTGCACATAAACCCCCTGTGGATGGGAAGGAGCGAAGCTCCTGACCGGGTTGGAAGGAAAGTCCACTGACCCCCCAGCCTCGCAATGACATGTCATTGGGCCAAAAGGGCTGGAAAGCTCGAGTGCCACTGGTTAGAGAAAAAAAAAATAGATGTACTAAATAATAAATATAATTTTTATGTTGTTTGTACCTGTAGTGCTGCCTGCAGCTGTTCACATGTGATGGCCTTGAAATCACCACCATAGAAGGATTAGGTAATCCCAGGAAAGGTCTCCATGTTATACAAGACAGGCTGGCACAGCATGATGGGGCTCAGTGTGGTTTCTGTAGCCCAGCACAGGTCATGAATATGTATGGGTGAGTATTAAGGTTATTAGAAATTATATTTATGTGATGAAATTCCTTACAAGACTTACTTTTGAGATTGATAGTTAGGTTCTACATACAAAACCAGTCATCACAGCATCATAATTTTCCAGTGTGCTCCTGGTGGAGCATGGAGCCACCACTGCAGTTGGTCCCCTTGCAGCAAACCTGCACCAAGTTATTACATGCTTTTGTACTGTGGGAGACTGAGCACCTATGGGTTTGCCTGGGGTGCAATGATATCAGTTCTGTTCAACAATAAGTTTGTAACGGTGGTTGCTTTAACAGCTTGTTTAACATGATGAGACTACCAGTCTCATGCACAATCTCATAATAAAAACCTTGTACAACATGTCTGAGGGTCAGGAGTCTTATTCTTTCATTGTCTTGTCAGAGACCCTGTAGGAACTACACTGGACACAACAATCACTTATTCTATAAATGTTTTAGATTCTGAAAAAAGGGTAATAATGCCAGTGGAATAGAAGATTAGAAGAAGACTCCGGTGATGGATAAGAAACACATTAACTTGTTGATAGCATTACAGCGCAGTCTTTGTTCTGGAATCACCAGGGTAAGAGATGAAGAGGAAGACCAGAGAACGTGTGGAGAAGAGAACTGGTGACAGACATAACAGGGATAGAGAAAGCAAGGAAAGATCTTGAGCAGACGGATAGGACAAGAGGGCCTGGCATAAATTTTTTTACAATATTGTGATGGCCCATGTTTCTTGGGGGGGGGTAATGAAGTAATGATGGTAAATGGTTATAAGCTTAAACGTTGGTTCAGTTGACCTTGAGGGAAGTAATGATGGTAAAAAGGTTATAAGCTTAAACGTTGTTCAGTTGACCTTGAGGGAAGTAATGATGGTAAAAAGGTTATAAGCTTAAACGTTGGTTCAGTTCACCTTGAGGGAAGTAATGATGGTAAAAAGGTTATAAGCTTAAACGTTGGTTCAGTTGACCTTGAGGGAAGTAATGATGGTAAAAAGGTTATAAGCTTAAACGTTGGTTCAGTTGACCTTGAGGAAAGTAATGATGGTAAAAAGGTTATAAGCTTAAACGTTGGTTCAGTTCACCTTGAGGGAAGTAATGATGGTAAAAAGGTTATAAACTTAAATGTTGGTTCAGTTGACCTTGAGGAATGGATCAATTATAGACGTGTGACAATGAAGGACAGTCACTTTGTTTATTGTGAAGTGTTTTGTAAAGCTATTTATGATTTGTTGGTTCATCTTTTTATATGACTTTTTATTCTCATCAGTTTATCTTCATTAGTTTAGTCACCCTCTTCATAATCCTGGTGTTGTCAGTTTTTTCCCCACTGTTTTTTGTGTCTATCTATGCATTTTGCCTATTTTAAAAAAAAACAGTCTGACATGATATGTTCATTCAGTTTTAAGAATGAAATATAACAGTAACATGTTTCAGGATATTCATTCTTTTTATAATTTTTTATTTTCTGTTTCCAGTTCCCCTTATTCTTCTTCTCTCATTCCTTTCATTTCTCTCAGTATCTTTTAACTCTTTGACTCCATAATTATTTTCCACCCTGTGCCATAATTATTTTTTGAAGAATTATAAACGGTGAAGTGTACTGTCTTTCAGTGTACACTTTATGTTAATCATTTTTTGTGAACATATACTTATTATATACCAAACTGTAGGGAAATGGATAGAGAATTGTAATATATAAAGTGTTAGGTAGTATTAACACAAGTGTGTTCGGTATACTTAAAACATTTTGCATGGAAAATTGAAAAACACTAAAAAGTTAACTGTAGAATACGATCTTACCAAAGACAAATTACTGTTGTAGACAATAAAACTTTCTTTTTAGTCTTCAAACATCATTAATCCATATACAAAGTAAAAAAAAAAAACATTGCTTATGGCCACAATTAGTGAGAGCAGCAATGAAGCCTGACCTACTTTACACCTCTTGTTCCCTAAGATCCATTGCTGTCATACCTGTCAACCTCCTGAGACAAAAATCTGTACGCCGGACCAAAAAAATCCTTACAAACACCCAAATATCCTTACGCAAAAAAAATATTAATAAATTATACGCAATACAGTTTTAAAATGAGAAATGACATATACAAATCTATTAGCATTTGAATTATTGTGATATAAAACATGCTACGAGGGACGGTCAAAAAGTAATGCCTCATCATTTTTAATTTCATTAAATAGGCAAGAAAACAGATAAAATTCACATTGAAATGTAGCCCCAAGTCTGAACTTCAACAATTTATTTCTCAATGTAGTCTCCGTTATTTGTTACAGTTTTTGTCCATCTTCTCACAAGGGCATGTATCCCCGCACAGTAAAAACTTGTGTCCTTTTTCCTAAACCACTGGCGTACGGCGCGTTTAAGGGTCTCAGTGTCCTCAAAGTGATGTCCGCGAAGATCTTCTTTCAGTGGTCCAAACAGATGGAAGTCAGAAGGTGCAAGATCGGGACTGTAAGGGGGATGTGGTAATAATGTCCAGCCAAATTCTGCAATCGCATCAATGGTGCGTTTAGCGGTGTGTGGTGTGGCATTATCGTGCAACAGTAGTACAGTTCTCTGATCTTTTAATGGATAAAGTCGCCGAAGACGACCTCTAAGCTTCTTCAAAGTTTCAATGTAACGGTCTGCATTCACCGCTTTTCCCTGTTCCAAGAAGTCGAGAAGAATCAAACCCTTCTCATCCCAAAAGACGGAGGCCATAACTTTCCCTACAGGTGGTGAACTTTTGAACTTCTTTCTTGTCGGCGATGTTGTGTGATGCCATTCCATTGACTGCCTCTTGGATTCTGGTTTAAAAAAATGAACCCAAGTCTCATCACCTGTCACAATATTCGATAAAAACTCTTCTCCTTCAGTTTCGTAACGGTGCAAGAGGTTGATGGCTATGGTTTTCCTTGTTTCTTTATGTCTGTCTGTCAACATTCTGGGTACCCACCGTGCACAAACTTTTGAATAACCCAGGTCTTTAATGATGTTCTGGACACTGCCTTTACTAATGGACAACATGGAAGAAAGTTCATCCAGTGTTACCCGACGGTCACCACGAATGATGCCATCAACTCGATGAATGTTGTGTGGAGTCACTGCGGTAGACGGACGGCCAGTCCGCTTTGCGTCAGCCATTGAGGATTGACCTACTTCAGCTTCGTCACAACGATGTACCCAACGTCGGACAGTGCTAACATCCTCTGTTGAATCTCCATAAACATTCTTCAAACGTTCGTGGATGCGAATTGGGGTCTCGCCTTCAGCATTGAGGAGTTCTATGACATAACATTGTTTTAACCGAACGTCTTTGGCAGCCATTTTTAAACTGTTACAGTGGTGCCACCTGTTACTGAAACAGGTTGGTAATGCTATACAGTGCAGAAGAGTGTTTGAGGAATCCTGCTAAATTTACAAATTGCACACCGATGCAGTATTTACATACATAAAAAATAGGAGGCATTACTTTTTGACCTTCCCTAATAGTCTCATGCTGTTCTTTACATATAAAAAACTTAGTGATCATGATGTACATTATTCTTTCGATGTACAGTGTTTTGTTTTACGAGGGGCATTCAGAAGGTAATGCACCACATCGTTTTTCCCAGGAGCTGTTTATTCAAAAAGCATGAAATTTATACACAATATACATGGATATGTCATGTAAACATCGGTATTATTCAACAGAATCCCCATCAACTTGTACGGCTTTATGCCAGCGCGAAACAAGTGCATGTATTCCTAGCCCGTACCAGATTTTGTCTTGATCATGTAGCCATTTCTTCGCTGCATGAATCACTCCTTCATCATCTTCAAACCTTGACCCACGGAGTGCATCTTTAAGTGGACCAAATAGATGAAAATCAGAGGGTGCCAAATCGGGACTATAAAGGGGATGGGGTAGTACAGTCCAACCCAATTTGGTGATTGCTTCCCGTGTTGCCAGGCTTGTGTGAGGGCGCGCATTGTCGTAAAGGAGAAGCAGGTCTGCTGGATTCTTGTGCGGCCGAACTCTGCGAAAACGTTGATTGAGTTTTTTCAATGTCTTAATGTAAGCTTGCGAATTGATTGTCTCTCCTCTTGGCATAACGTCCACAAGAATCACACCTTCAGTGTCCCAAAAGACAGTGATCATGACCTTTCCAGCTGAAGGAATTGTCTTGAATTTCTTTGTTCTTGGTGATTGCGGATGATGCCACTCCATTGACTGTCTTTTTGTCTCAGGTTCAAAATGATGTGCCCAGGTTTCGTCACCTGTAACGATCTTAGCCAAAAAGTTCCCCCATCAGCATTGAAACGCTCCAACAATTCAGAAGAAATTGCTTTCCTTTGCAGTCGGTGGTCATTTGTGAGACTTCGAGGAACCCATCTTGCGCAAACCTTAGAAAATCCGAGAGTTTTTATAACTGCATTTGCACTACCAATGCTGACTGACAGCTGTAAGGCTAATTGTTGAGTAGTGATTCGCCTATCAGTAAGAATAATGCCCTCAGCGCATTTCAACATTTCTGCGTTGGTGGCTGTGGCAGGACGTCCACAGCGCGGCCGATCAAGCAGCTCCTTATCTCCACTTCCTGATTCTTTGATTCTCTGAACCTAGCGACTGACTGTACTCCTGTCAACTGCAAAACTTCCATACACATCACATAGACGCTTGGGAATATTCACAACAGTTTCCTTCTCTGCAACGAGAAATTCTATCACAATTCGCTGTTTATAACGCAAGTTGCTAACACGCTCCATTTCAACGGTTTAGGGCAGCCGTATTATTTGGCCGGTTGCGGTGCAATTTGGTGCACACAATTGGCACATGCCATATTTGAAGTGTGCACAATTTCATGCTTCTATCTTCATTATTAGCTGAGAAAAACGATGTGGTGCATTACTTTCTGAACGCCCCTCGTATAATCAACACATGCACTTTTAGCACTTTGCAGAATTGCATTTGTGGGCTTAAAGTCTGCACAGCATGTATCAATGTTAATCTTACACTGTAAAATAGAAGTGAGTGTGTCCGCATTCATGGACCTCCTGCAGTCTGTGTGGATTTTTTTCATCATTGAAAATGATCTTTTGCAGTCAGCATTGCTGTAAGGGAGTATCAGCAGTCGCTGAATGATGACTTTCAAATTAGGGAAGCGGATGGCACCAGTACTAGTTTTCTGGTCAACAACTTCCAGCCAATAGGTACAGAAGCTCTTTTTCTGACCACTATTTGTTAGTAGAGGCACACACACATCAGACAACATACAGTAGTCATCGAACTCATCTTTCAGTGCTTCACGATCAAGATCTTGGGCAAAAGCATCTGCCAATCTGCAGATGTTTGGATACCTGAGATTATCTTTAGTGCTTGGATCTAGCACTTTTAAGTCCTTTAGAACCTGGTTGTCAAAGGGAAATTTATCAGTAATTTTTTTAACCACTGATGTGTAAAAATTTCTGACATCCTCAAAAAATGAACTCTTTACTCCACTATCAAGCTCCATTTCTTCGATAAATGCTCTGTTCGAGAGGCCAATTGCCAGTATGCTGTCATCATGCTGCACTCCACGATCACTAAATTTGATATGCCTCAAGTCAACAACCTGTTTAATATACTTAATTTCCACAAATTTAACTAAAACTTTTCTAAGCAATCTGCGACTCATCTGTTTGAAAGAGTTTATTAAACTCATTTAACAGTGGCAGAATGAAATTCAGAAAACGAAGGGTCAGCTGGGTTAGTGGTGCTTTTAAAAGTTTATGGATGTTTTGGACTCTGCCAGGCTTTTCAAAATCATTGTGGCTTTAAAAATAAGATGAGAGAGCTGTATACTGGTTAATAATTCTATCCACTACCTTCTGCAATGACAGCCAGCGAGTCCGACAATGTTTAAGAATATTCAGGTCATCTGCTTCTGTGAATAGTTGGAACTCCTTATAAGCCTTTCGTCGTTTTGAGCTGTGCTCAAAATGATAGTACATGTCTAACAAAAGGTCTTCTACTGGCACAGTCAACTGTTTGATTCCATCATGTGCACATAAATTTGCAAGGTGGCAAATGCACCCAATACTAAAAACATAAGGGTTCCTCTGCTTGATCCTAGTAAGTACTGAGTTTGATTTCCCCACCATGACATTGCAGTTGCCACTAGCAAAGCCGATGCAATTTTTCCATGGAATATGAAATTTTGTGAACAGATTATCAACATCACTGAATATCACCTCACTGGTTCCACCACTACATACAGGCATGTCCAACAATCTCGTTCTTGGTCCCAATCCTTCTTCAAAAACTCTCACCATAATAGCTAACCGCTTCTCTGTTTTCTTGTCATTTGATTCATCAACCATTAATGAGAAGGGTGTTTCCCTGCACAGCTCTGTCACTGGTTCTGTTGCAGATGGAGCCAGGCAGTTTTTAATGATAAGTGTTGTCTTGGTCCTCTTCGACTGGAACTTTCTGGCAATATCACTGTCAGGAAACATTACAGGCGCCAAGTCACAAAAGTGATCAGCAACAGATGCAGTTAAGTTATGCTGGGCAATGAAATTGGCAAATAAAACTTCAGCCCTTATAATGTCACCCTCTTCCTGCTTTGGCTGAGCAAAAAAGGTCTTAATAGATGCTCCCTTCTTCATTGCAAACATTTGTTCATGCAATTTCAATTTAAAATGTACTTTCAGATCATATAATCCTGAAGCTACTACTTTAATATCTTTGCTGCATAATCTACAAAAAGCATGGGTTGATCCTAACTTGGATGCATCTACAATGCCAGGGAAGAGTTTAATCCATTCGACCTGAAACTTACCATGACCTGCAAGCTTTTGTTTCTTTGAATTAGGCTCAGCCATCATTCAGTGGATGAAATATTTCAACTAATAATCTTTGTAGACGAAGAGAATGATTAAAAAATACAACGAACAAAGCAAACGGCTAACAGCAAAAAAAATAATAATAATAAAAATAAACAAAATTATGAACCGAATATCAAATCTAGGAAGAAAAAACGTACCACCAAAAATTTACAAAATTATTATTTACGAGTTGGTAGCCTAAACCAGTGATAACAGATTGCCACTTTATTAAAAAATAAAGCAGCTAATCTCGAGCGCTGGAATAAAGTAGGCCTACTCAACGCAAACAAACTTTTTTTTCTAGTTATGTAGGGCCTACACAGAATATTATGGCACTTTATCGGAAATATATTGAAGAGCAAGATATCAAATCTAGGAAGAAAAAACGTACCACCAAAAATTTACAAAATTATTATTTACGAGTTGGTAGCCTAGACCAGTGATAACAGATTGCCACTTTATTAAAAAATAAAGCAGCGAATCTCGAGAGCTGGCATAAAGTAGGCCTACTCAATGCAAACAAACTTTTTTTTCTAGTTCTGTAGGGCCTACACAGAATATTATGACAATTTATCGGAAATATATTGAGGAGCAAGATGTAGGCCTAACTGGAAAGATTAAGGCAGCGATTAAATTGCAACAAAGCAAAACAACAGCAATATTTAACCAAGTTATAAGTACTTAGCTTTTTTAAACAAAATGGCGTCGTTGATAACAGGTAACTTTAAAAATACATGATGTCACGCCGAAAACCGAAAGCGTTTGAGGCCGAATTCAAAGTGTTTGCCGAATTCTTGGGTATAAAAGGATTTGATTGGTTGCTGGTGTAGCGAAAGGTTTTCCTATTATGATAATAGTGGTAGAGCAGAAGTAGAATCTCTCTCCAGAAAGTATGAAGTTCCAGTGCCCGAGAAGTACACTGGTATCACAAGTGAGTTACAGCTGTGAATACTCTGAGCTGGACAATAGATTTAGGCTTCAGAAGTATAAGTTGCTACTTTCGCTATCGTAACCCTATGTGATAATATAATTAAATTTGAAAAGGTAACTCAAAATTTAACAGTTAAAAATTTAACAAGTCAAATGAGTACAATTATCCAATTTATTATGTACATCTATATATTCTTGTAATGATAAATGGGTGTTGGAAGATGGTAAAATGTATGATTATTTACAGTTACAAATTAAAATAACTAATAGAAAAAGTCTTGGATTTATCTTCCACTGAATTTACAACAAAAGGATTGTCACATTATCTCTTGCCATCTAGTTGTCATCATTAGACAGTCGTTTTAGAAACTGCTCACATGATTTGTTGGATGGATACAAAGAAACTCAACTTTAGCCACCTCTGCTCGAGGTTCCTCCGACACACTGGAGTACGGAAGACTTTCCTTCAGCCCGCCCTATAACTACGGGGGACTAAGGTGTTGAAGTTTGGTTGACCTCTAGGCTTCAGTGAGCTGGATCAACTTCTTCAAGTCTTTAGTTTCTCGATCAGGAATGATCATAAACATTGATCATAGAAACCTGGAACAAGAAGTAATAGGTGGCCATGTTGTTCCAACAATCTCACCACCAACTACTGTTCATGATGCGACCATGTCTTCAGTGTTTGTATATAAATGAATGAATCATGGTAGTATGTTACAGAGATAGCATGATAAGATAATGTATACTGTGCAGAATTAACAAATTACATGAATAAATCATATGTTATGATACATGGGTACGATATAACCTTGCCTTCCACTTATGGATGTCAAGTCACTTATGTACTTGCTGGTATGTCGTAAGCTTCCAGGCAAGAACTAGCCATGATATATGTGGCTAACCAATTAATGGTTATGCTTCCTGACAATGCCGGTGAAGGTTATCTCTGGTTAGCGTCATTCTCTTTTTTATTATATCTGATACAATCAATCAGAAATAAAATCTGAAATAAAATGATATTATTCATACATATATCTTTAATAAACTTACATACCCTCTTAGGATCTATAAGCTCACGGTGAGATTATTTTGGTTGAAGTTAATCTGCCCTGCATGCAGCGTGAAAAAATAACTTTTCTTGCAGATACTGTCTTCCAGTTTCTCACTTTGGCTTCTGGATTTGGTGTGTGTGATTTTCAACGTGTCCCTCTGTCCTTATATTTCAGTCTCTCGCGCGTACGAGAAAGCACCTCTAAAAGTCCCAAAAGATTTTCGTTTCATCTCCTGGTTTGAGGCTATTTGAAGCAATCTGTGTTTTTCCTGTACTTGTTTTTTTCTTCTGTTTACCACACACTTATATTCTTCCGTCCTTTCTATGTATCATTTCCTTTTCCCCATATGAGGCTTTCATTACATATAAGTTTTATACAAATCCGTTGAGGCTTGTTAGTGTAATAAATTTTTAAAGATTATTAGCTAACTTTTAGCCGATGTGATGAAGGTGAAAAATATTAATTATCTTTAAAACTATTTATATTTGAATAATATCCTTTTGGATATAATTCCTAGTCTATCTCCTTTGTTGAATTATTTTTATTTAATATTATTCCAACCAGGCGTTCTCCTGCAGTGAATAATTTAATGTCCAGTAAATGCAAACTTTGAAAGTCCGCCATTCATTCCTATTAGCTATTTCCACATTCTTCAGTAATACTGTATGGCTTTTAACTGTAATTCACATTTCCCGTCTACTACAAACTTCAAAGAAAGACCGCCGCGCTGACCTTGCGCTGGTGTGTGTGTTTGGGAGTCGCGCTACACATTTTTTTTCCACAACAAAGCAAGAGGAACCAAATTTCGCTACAGAGCCCTCTTCTTTAAAACAGTGCATGCACAGTTAACTTTTTGGTAACTCATGCTGCAGTTTCTCCTTACTTTTCTGTTTTTCTATATCTCCTTTGATAGGATGACGACTTAAAAAATCGGGTCCAAGATTGTCCCGTCCTGGAATGTATCTCACATTGAACGAATATGGAGATAACAGTAAACTCCACCTTAAAAGTCGTGAATTTAATTTTTTAGACACTGCTAAAAACATCAAAGGCTGGTGATCACTTTCCACAATGAAGTGTTTCCCGTAAAGAAAAGGGGCGAATTTGTTGATCGACCAGACCAAAGCGAGGCATTCACGTTCAACGGTAGAATAATTTCTTTCAGCTGTATTTAACTTTCTACTGGCAAAAGCTACTAGTAATAGCATATGTGGCGGTGTGTCTGCCCGCTGTAGTAATGTTGCTCCTATGCCTACATTGCTAGCATCCGTTCTTAGTACGAATTCTTGTGTGAGATCGGGAAGGGCAAGGATAGGTTTATTTGTCAGCTTATTTTTCAACTCTGTATAAGCCTGTTCACACTCCGCAGTCCATTGTATTTTATCCGGCTGACCTTTTTTGGTTAAGTCGGTTAATGGCGCGCACAATGAGTTAAAATGGGGTATATATTTCTGATAAAACCCGCACAGTGACACAAAGGATCTTACATCCTTCTTAGTTTGTGGTCTTGGTGCTTTTCTCATTTTCTCTACATTCTTTGGGTCGGGAGACATTTGCCCTGTAGAGATAGTGTGACCTAAAAATTCCAATGTCTCACATCCAATATGACACTTAGTTGGACGTGCTGTCAATCCCGTTTCTCTCAGTCTATCCAACAACATGGAGAGTGCTACTACGTGTTCCTCGAAGGTAGTGGTAGCAATCAGAATATCATCCATGAAGTGGGTGATATGAGGATTTTGTAATGGTTCCAACAATTTCCTCATCATTCTAGTGAAGATACTTGGAGCATTCTTTAAACCAAATGGGAGTACATTGAACTCGTAATGTCCATCCGGTGTACTAAAGGCTAACAGTTTCCTAACTTCTGGTTTTACTGGTATTTGGTAGTATCCCTTGCTTAGATCTACTTTTGAAAAATACCGAGCCTTACTCAATGTAGCAAACAACTGATTGGTGTCAGGTAATGGGTCTACCTGAGATTCAGTGATAGCATTTAGTTTCCTATAATCAATGCATAACCTGTGTTCACCACTAGGCTTCCTTAATAGCACCACACTTGAGCTGTAGGGAGATTCAGACTTTGAAATAATTTTCTCTTTTAAGAAATAGTCAATCTCATCCTTGAGTGCTTATGCTTGCTATTGTTCAGTCCATGTCCGCAACAATGCTTCCAGTGGACCGTGTATGGGGACGGCAAAACAACCACGTTGCCGGACCCACACCTATTTCTATTGTAAGGGGCAGTATACCGAAGTGGGGCCTGTCTCCATCAATTGTCTGGTACAGCCCTGGTTCCTACCTCCTATGGTTCTGGTTTGTTTCCGCAGCTTTTTTAATACTGGTTGCTGACTAACAAATGGTTCCAGATGATCCAGGCCATGGTGCTCCGACAAATATCTAGTCGGGGTGGGATGTCTTACGTCCCCTCTCTGTACAATACGGAGAGTTGCCATGGTTACTGGTGTAACAGTAGACTTGTTGTGATTTTGTTTTCTCCTTATCACCGCATCTACCTGTTGTTTTCTCTTGTGAGTTTTCTTAGTGGGCCTACGTCCGCAACAATGCTTCCATAGGTCCTGTAACTGATCTACACTTCTGAATGAGGTTACCTGGTTACATTCTGAACAGGATTTCACATACCAACTTATGTCTTCAATTATTCCTGGCCAGTAATATCGCAATGCTATTTTTCGACAAGTGGCCCCTTTTCCTCTGTGACCCCTGCCTGATGTAGCATGCTCTTGCTCCATAATTTCCTCCCTGTAGAATTTTGGCACTACCAGCTGTCCATGCCCTTTAGGTCCTTTTCCAGCTTGTCTGTAGAGTAGGCCATTTTCTATGTAGAAGTCTCCTTTCTCTGGAGGGTTATGGGCCTTTGGCAATTTGCCAAAACAAGGCTTCAATGTGCTGTCTGCTGTTTGAGCCTTTTTCATCTTTATAGGATGAATGTTTATTGGATTTCCCTCCTCCTTTTTGGTGCTCGACCTGGTATGGTTTGCTGCCATGACAACAGGTTTTATTGGGTCACCCAAAAAGACATATTTACTTCCTATTACCAGCGGGTATATAGGATCATCACTCACTGCTGCTCTTATCACTCCTTCCACATAGCGAGTTCTCACGTTGATCCTTGCTATGGGAAGTGTCATGGTGACGGTCCCCTGCATTGCCCCTTGTATGTCCACAGTTTCTGTGGTAAGTTGATCAGGGTTCACTAGGGTTGCACTCACGACTGAGTCGAATTCCAATCCGGAATCATATAAGCACTGAATTTTGGTGCCATTACATGTCACTTCCTCACAGACAGGGGGATGATGGAGGTCATTCTGACTATCTGCCAGTACCTTCCTTCCCTTGTTCCCTGTTGTAAGACAGGCAGCGTGATAAGGAGGGGTTTTCCGTCTGCATTCTGCAGTATTGTGATTACTCATTTGGCAAGATTTACACCACTGTCCTTCCTTTCTTGAAGGTCTATTTTCTGATCCTAGAGGGTTTTTGTCTTTATAATCAGTTCTGTGTTTGTTCTTGTTGGAATTGTCCCTGTGTTCATAGTTGGTAAAGTTTTGTGAAGGTTTGAAGTTCTCACCCTGCTTCTTCTTATTTCCTGATACTTCTGACTGAGCTGCTTGATATCTTTCAGCCATGGTTAAAATATCTTCCAATCTCTCTGCTCCTTGCTCCATAAGAAATTTTCTCATTTCTCGAGGCATGGATTCTCTCAGTTGTTCCATCATGACCATTTCGTTTATATCTTGACATTTTCCTAAGCTAATCCATTTTGTCAGATAAGTTTCCAATCTGGCAGAAAACTGGTGATAGTTTTCTCCTGGAAGTAGCTTAGCAGTTCGGAATCTTTTTCCATAAGATTCAGAATTCTTTTCGTACCTGACCAGTAAAGCTTGTTTTAAGATTTCATAATCTTCCTGGTCTTCTTTTGAGAGTTTTAAATAAACATCGTATGAAACTCCCCTCAACCCCTGAGATAGCTTAAGGCTCCATTTTTCCTTTTCCAATCCATAGGTAGAGGCCAGTCTCTCATATCTATCCAGGTATGACTCAATGGCGTCATCCTTCTCAATAAATGGATCCAGGTGGAAACTCATGGCTCCATTTGCTGTGCTGTGGTTGGAGCTCTCAGAGTGAGGTGAGCTACCACCATGATTGCTAGCTGCTCCCTGGAGTTCAAGTTCCTTTAAACTTAACTCATGAGCTCTTTGTAACCTTCTTTCTTCAGCTTCAGCCTCAACTTCAAATCTTTTGGCTTCTCTTTCTGCTTCTAACCTTTTGGCTTCTCTCTCTGCTTCCATTCTTTTGGCTTCTCTTTCTGCCTCTAATTTCTTAGCTTCAGCCTCAACTTCCATTCTTTTAGTCTCTCTTTCAGCTTCAGCTTCCATTCTTTTAGTCTCTCTATCTAAATATTTATCCACTTCAGTTGTGATATGTCGAATTAAAGCATCTCCTGTCATACCCAAGTCTTTTCCTTCCTGCATAATCGCAGCTCTAAACTTCACCAATTCAGCCATGATGCTTACTTACCAGAGGGTATATAATTTTATCTTCACTACCCCATCGAGGCCAGCTCCTTGACGTGGAGATGGGGCTCAAATACAGCCATCAGCGGCTGAAAAACCAAGACTGGCCAGGCCCTCCTACACTCGAGCAAGACCACAGTCTGCCCTAGCAAGTTGCCTTGAAGACGGAGGCAATTAGCCAGCTCCAAAGCAATTCATTACCACTGTTTGCCATGGAAGTATGCTTACTTAACGAGCACTCGCCCTGTATCCCAGGCAGGTCGGTATAATTTTCGGAAGGGCCCCAACCCCTACTACTGCGGGGCTAAATTGCCCCGTGGAGCCAGGAAAATCAATTCCTCTGTATGAATTACAGTGAAGTTTTGAACAAGACAAATCCTTAAAACCTTGTGAGCGTTTCCTATTTCCTTCGTACTCAATGGTACTACTACAAGGGGATTGACATAAGTCTTGGGCCATACCATGAAGGACATGTCACAGAGAGCTGAAATTTTGTATAGTGTTTATTCCTTTTCAGTATAGCCACCGTCTGAATTGACACACTTCTGCCATCTCTGCTTGACCTTGAAAAGACCTTGGGAGTAGAACACCCTATTTTTCAAACTAAACCAGTCATCACATGCCAATATAACCTCTTCATCGCTGTCAAAATGATTTCCGTTTAGCTGTTTTTTAAGATTTGGGAATAGAAAAAAGTCTGCTGGAGCCAAATCTGGAGAATATGGTGAGTGTGGAAGAATTTCAATATTCAAATTGTTAGCTGCTAGCTGCACAAGCCTCGCTTTGTGAGAGGGCGCGTTGTCTTGAAGCAAAGGAAGATTTTGAGTGCGCGTTATCCCTCGTTTCCTGGTCACAACCTTTCTTAGTTTTGTGAGAAGATATGCATAGTACTGTTCATTAACTGTGTTGCCACGAGGCAGAGAATCTTTCAAAAGGACACCTTTGTCGTCCCAAAAAACAGTCAGCATCACTTTTCCTGCAGATTTCTGCGCCCTCGGCTTGACAGGTGTTGGGGAGCCCAGGGTTTTCCATTGCATGCTGGCAATTTTGGATTCGGGGTCATAATGATGTACCCAAGTCTCAGCTACTGTCACCATGGTCTCCAAAAAATGTTTTGACTGACACTTTTTTGAGCAACTGTTGACAGCAATTTATCCTCGTTTGCTTCTGTTCACGTGTCAACAGTCGCGAAACCCAGCATGCACACACTTTTCTCATGTTTAGTCTGTTGTGTAAAATTCTATAAACTGTTCTTTCATTTAGTTTTACTCTACTAGCTATCTCCACAATTGTCATTTTTCGATCCTGGTCAATGATTTTCTTCACTCTTGTTGCATTTTCATCGTTGCACTCTGAGGCTGGTCTACCAGATCTTGGCAGATCAGCAACATTTGAGCGGCCGCACTTAAACTGTTGACACCAGTTTTTTTACCGAAGTATATGAAGGACAAGAATCATGAAACACTGGTTCCATCTCCCTGTGTATTTCTGTAGGTGTTTTTCCCTGAAACATCAGAAATTTTATCACAGCTCTGGCCTCCTTCTTTTCCATTGTTTTGTCAAATCTTTGGAGCAGCAGATCCGATCAATAGGGTACATTGCGTCCTGCACCGTAGTGGGAAAACCCATTGAAGAAACAAACGCGTACTTTACACATTCAGTGCAAATATGATGAACTTTAAATGTGCCAAGTTTCATTTTCCTCATGTGATTCCTTCATGGTCAGGCCCAAGACTTATGTCAATCCTCTTGTATTACGAAAAAAATTTCTAAGTTTTAGAATTTTTTCAAAAAAATTTAATTTTTACAAACTATTTGTGGGTCAAGATAGAAGAATACATAGATAGTGGCTCAGGATACAAATAATATCCCGCGAAAGAGCCCTCAATGTAGCGAAAGGTTTTCCTATTATGATAATAGTGGTAGAGCAGAAGTAGAATCTCTCTCCAGAAAGTATGAAGTTCCAGTGCCCGAGAAGTACACTGGTATCACAAGTGAGTTACAGCTGTGAATACTCTGAGCTGGACAATAGATTTAGGCTTCAGAAGTATAAGTTGCTACTTTCGCTATTGTAACCCTGTGTGATAATATAATTAAATTTGAAAAGGTAACTCAAAATTTAACAGTTAAAAATTTAACAAGTCAAATGAGTACAATTATCCAATTTATTATGTACATCTATATATTCTTGTAATGATAAATGGGTGTTGGAAGATGGTAAAATGTATGATTATTTACAGTTACAAATTAAAATAACTAATAGAAAAAGTCTTGGATTTATCTTCCACTGAATTTACAACAAAAGGATTGTCACATTATCTCTTGCCATCTAGTTGTCATCATTAGACAGTCGTTTTAGAAACTGCTCACATGATTTGTTGGATGGATACAAAGAAACTCAACTTTAGCCACCTCTGCTCGAGGTTCCTCTGACACACTGGAGTACGGAAGACTTTCCTTCAGCCCGCCCTATAACTACGGGGGACTAAGGTGTTGAAGTTTGGTTGACCTCTAGGCTTCAGTGAGCTGGATCAACTTCTTCAAGTCTTTAGTTTCTCGATCAGGAATGATCATAAACATTGATCATAAAAACCTGGAACAAGAAGTAATAGGTGGCCATGTTGTTCCAACAATCTCACCACCAACTACTGTTCATGATGCGATAATATCCTTTTGGATATAATTCCTAGTCTATCTCCTTTGTTGAATTATTTTTATTTAATATTATTCCAACCAGGCGTTCTCCTGTAGTGAATAATTTAATGTCCAGTAAATGCAAACTTTGAAAGTCCGCCATTCATTCCTATTAGCTATTTCCCCATTCTTCAGTAATACTGTATGGCTTTTATCCGTAATTCACATTTCCCGTCTACTACAAACTTCAAAGAAAGACCGCCGCGCTGACCTTGCGCTGGTGTGTGTGTGTGGGAGTCGCGCTACACAATTTTTTTTCCACAACAAAGCAAGAGGAACCAAATTTCGCTACAGCTGGGAGAGACCTCAGTTTAAAAACGAACGGCGAGATTTCCGGAATTAAAAATAAAAAAAATTCGTTTAAAAAAAACCTGTGCTAGAAAATATTTTCTGATTTAAAATTTAAAAAAAATTGGATTGGAAAATATTTTTAGAATTTAAAAAAAAATTTTTTTTTTTTTTTTTGAGGAGGGGAGAAAAATCCGTACAACGAGTCTGTACGACCGTACACTGCTAAAAGTATCAAAAAATCCGTACATTGTACGAAAAATTCGTACAGGTTGACAGGTATGTGCTGTTGACCTTCGTGTGCAAGATGGCAGCTGGTGATGATGATGATTTTTTTTTCTTCTAACCAGCGTCACTCGAGCTTTCCAGCCCTTTTGGCCCAATGACACGTCATTGCGAGGCTGGGGAGACAGTGTACTTTCCTTCTAACCCGGCCAGGAGCTTCGCTCCTTCCCATCCACAGAGGGTTTATCTGCAGGAGCCGTTCAGGTTATTCAGTCAAATTCCCGGTCGATGACACTCCTACAAATGCCGACACCTGGGCTTGAACCTTGAAAACCTGGTCGCTAGCGCAACGTCTTAACCATTACACAAGCGCGGCTCCCGATGATGATGATAATAGACAAGTGGTGCCTTGGACAGTGTTAAAAAACGCGGCATTATGGGAGATAACAAAGACTTTGAGCACGTTAGTATTGTCAAGGGAAGTAAAAAAAAGATATGGATTAACCAAGGGAAATAAGAATAACAAAAAATGTTATTAGATTTATGTGATAAAAGTTGTAAAATTTGTTCATTTCTTATGTAATAATTTAAGACTTTTAAATAAAAATATAAAGGTTATCTATTGTCTGAAAGTATAAGTTTAAATATTTTGATTTAATAAAACAAAAGACATAACAATTTTAACCAGTTAAATTTTTTCAGCCAGTCTTTAGTTTTAGTATTAGAACTAGTCTTTCAGCTTACAAGTTTAGTCCTTTGAAATGCATAAAGATATACATAATGTGTTCCACCTCTTAGTGGAGTGGAGTGGAACACACTATTTTTGACGGCTTAACTGCCTTACATAAATATGATGATAGGAAACTCTTTACAGAGCGATACAACAGGAAGCAATCTGATCATCAGAAGCAGTCCCCCCGTCCGACGAGTGTTTCGGCCCATATACTCCTTTACACTCTAAGGGGGGCAGGCCCACTTGGGTCATGACTCCCAAGCGTCTCAGCCTCCTGTTGTCTTGTATCGAAAATGAACCCATTTCCCTTATGGTAGCAACTTTAATCCACAACTCCGCCAGTCGTGGAGGCAATTGTGAAAGTAACAAAACAAAGACAAATTATTCCGTTCGTTCCGTCGCACACACTGAGACACCATCGCGAGGCCGACGCGTCTGGCCACTGAAATTCTGACACTGAACACCCCTATAATATACACCGCCTGTTGCCGCTCAGTCACAGCCCGTTCACTGGTACACCAAAAAACTCAGCGTATTGTGGACTTAGAAAAATTCCTGGTGTTTTCTGTACCGCAGCGTTTATTGCCATGATTTCCATTGCCCATTGCGGTTGTTCCACAGCCAGCATGATGCCTTTTCAGCAGTTTCACTAAGCCTCTTCAGTGCCCTTGTTCTCGACTGTCCCCTCAGCCCCAACAGTTTCAATAGATCATACACTGATGCAGCCACAAGCCCTCTTGCGCCCACTTCAACAGCCATGACCTTTGCAGTGAACCCATCGTGTCTCAGATCCGCGGCCAGATCACTATACTTGGCCGCTTTGAATGAATGTTGCTTGTCTAATCTGGATTCAAATGGCACGGTCAGTTCAATCAGTATGACCTGGAGCGTTGCTGAAGAATGAAGCACTATATCCGGCCGTCTCCGCGATTTTCTGATACTCTCTGGATATGCCCCTCGTCCAGGTAGGTCTACCGCCATCTCCCAGTCGTTTGCACAGTCAAGAAGAGATGGTAAACTTCTACCAGGATTACTCGGTTTGGGGTGTGCTGACTTTCCTGCCCTCAGAAAGTATGTATTTGCGGTGCTTGGCCTGGGTTTGCTATTCGCCTTCATCCTTGCCAGATCTATTGTCGCAGCAAGCTCATTTAGCACTTTGTTATGGCGCCAAGTGAATCGCCCTTGCCCTAATGCCACCTTACACGCTGAGAGCACGTGTTCGAGTGTCTGCCTCCCCTGGCACAGGGGGCACTGCTCATCATCCGACTTTCCCCATTTCACAAGGTTGGTGGCCGATGGCAGCAGGTCATACATTGATCTAACAACGAAGCTGAGCCTAAGAGATGCCATATATCATTCCATGTCAAGGACCTCTGCAGGGCTCCTTCCCATGTAGTCCATTGGCCTTGTTGGACCTGCTGCACTGCTTTTTGCAACCTCTTATCATTCTCAGCTCCTCGTATCTCCTGAACTACCATGTCTCTGCGCTCCCTGCTTGATGCCTTGGACCACCAGCGGATATCTCCATGACCAAATCCCCGTCTATTCGTTTGTGTGTATCCGATTACCTCCCTCAGTTTGAGTGACTCTTGGGCAGCATCAACAGCTTCTTCCACTCTCCACTTCCTTCCTGTTTTCAGTGTAGGCTGAATGGACTTAACCACGTCATCTGCTGACTCGCGTAGCATCATTGCAAGCCTTGCCTTTCCAACTTTGTACTCTTCAACAACTGACTTGAAAGGAAGCAGAAGTTTTGCCTTTTTGCAATACAGTGCTACATCTGACAGACCTGGTGGTACCCTTAGCCACTTTCTCATGAACTTGTTGACCTTCTGCTCTATAGCTTCCACTGTACTTGTGCTTATTTCATATATAAGCAGTGGCCACAGCAACTTCGGTATCAACATAAACTGGAGGCACCACAGTTTGAACTTTCCCAGGAGTCTGCTTTGGTCTATGATCTGTAGCCCTCTGTCTGCCATTTCTATTGTCTGTTGCACTGCCTTCGAGTCTTTTAATGAGGCATCGTACACCCTGCCAAGACTTTTAACAGGTTCCTCAATGACAGTAGGGATTCTTTGGTTGGAAACCATGAATATGTCCTCAGCTATTTTCCCTTTCCTGACTGATAGGCTTCTCGACTTCTTGGGTTTGAAGCTCATTCTGCACCAGCTGACTAGTTCATCCAGGCGTTTCAACATCCTCCGGGCCTGATGTTCATCTGATGTCAGAATTGTTGTGTCATCCATGAATGCTTTGAGCGGTGGCATGTGACACATTCCACCGAGCTTTGGACCTATAGCCATTCCTTCAGCCGCATTGAGGATTACCTGCATAGCCATGACGAATAGTATCGGAGAGATGGTACACCCCATCGCAATTCCAACTTCAAGGCCAATCCACTTCGTTGTGTACTCTCTGGTTGAAAATCTGACAGCAAACCCTGCGAAATACAGCTTCAGCATTGCTGCAATCTCTTGTGGAACATGATACATTTCTAGGGCCTGCCACAACATCTGGTGTGGAACGGATCCATAAGCATTCGCTAGATCCAACCAGATTACATGGAGGTTTGTTCTGTCAGACTTTGCCTTTTGGATTGCTTCCCAGATCATTGTGGCATGCTCTAGACATCCTGGTGTACCTGGGATACCTCCTTTCTGAATGGTAGTGTCAATGTACCCATTTGCCAGGAGGTATGTAGTGAGTCTTTTCGCCATCACTGAGAAGAATATCTTCCCTTCCACATTGAGTAGGGAGATTGGCCTGAACTGACTGATGTCAGTGGAATTTTGCTCCTTCGGGATGTAGACTCCGTTCGCCTTTCTCCATTCCTTGCTTACAAGCTGGTTTTTCCACGCATTCTTCAGTAAACGGAGCAGTCGTTTCAGCACTTCAGGGCATCTCTTATACACCACATATGGGACATCATTATGACCTGGAGCTGACTTGCACCGAGCTTTCTGGACAATGCTTTCTACCTCTTGCACCGTTGGGGGCTTGGTGTTAAATTCAGCTCCTGGCTTACTCGGCCATTTAAGGCCTGCCATGCTGCTGAGCGGCTCATCTCTGCGACCATCTGAATATGTCATTCTAAGGTGTTCTTCCAGGTCTTCTTTCTTGATATTTAGCGTACCCGACCGTGGCTGCTCAAACAGTTCTTTGACAAACTTGAAGGGCTCCCTGAAGAATCTTTCCCTATCCCTTCGAGTCTTCCTTCTCTTCCTGCACAACCTTTCTGCTCTACAAAGGGCATTATGTTGGCCTTTCAGGTGCTCCCAAACCTGTCGTAACCCTTCCTTCTCTGTGGCAACTGCGTTCTTGAAAAGTTTTCGGGCATGCTTCTTCTGTTTCCTGATTTCTTCTATTTTAATTTGTCTTCTACTTATACTGAAGCACATTAAAAACGCACCACCTGTATAATCCAGGAACAGAGTGTGAAATGTAAATACGAGGGGCGTTCAGAAAGTAATGCACCACATCGTTTTTCTCAGCTAATAATGAAGATAGAATCTTGAAATTTTGCACACTTTAAATATGGCATGTGCCAATTGTGTGCATCAAATTGCACCGCAACCGGCCAAATAATACGACTGCCCTAAACCGTTGAAATGGAGCATGTTAGCAACATGCGTTATAAACAGCGAATTGTGATAGAATTTCTCGTTGCAGAGAAGGAAACTGTTGTGAATATTCACAAGCGTCTATGTGATGTGTATGGAAGTTTTGCAGTCGACAGGAGTACAGTCAGTCGCTGGGTTTAGAGAATCAAAGAATCAGAAAGTGGAGATACGGAGCTGCTTGATCGGCCGCGCTGTGGACGTCCTGCCACAGCCACCAACGCAGAAATGTTGAAATGCGCTGAGGGCATTATTCTTACTGATAGGCGAATCACTACTCAACAATTGGCCTTACAGCTGTCAGTCAGCATTGGTAGTGCAAATGCAGTTATAAAAACTCTCGGATTTTCTAAGGTTTGCGCAAGATGGGTTCCTCGAAGTCTCACTAATGACCATCGATTGCAAAGGAAAGCAATTTCTTCTGAATTGTTGGAGCGTTTCAATGCTGATGGAGGAACTTTTTGGCTAAGATCGTTACAGGTGACGAAACCTGGGCACATCATTTTGAACCTGAGACAAAAAGACAGTCAATGGAGTGGCATCATCCGCAATCACCAAGAACAAAGAAATTCAAGACAATTCCTTCAGCTGGAAAGGTCATGATCACTGTCTTTTGGGACATTGAAGGTGTGATTCTTGTGGACGTTATGCCAAGAGGAGAGACAATCAATTCGCAAGCTTACATTAAGACATTTGTGACGTACGTCTAAGTATGACAAATGAATTTCCCTGACTCGATGGATTATAACAGAATATTGGCCTCTCATAACTTTAGAACCCCTGATCATCTGTTGTAACTTTAACCTGCATGCAGCATTTCCACGAGAACAGCGGTACCATCAAAGCCAGGCTGATCTTCAAATTCAACGTGGGGCGGTACACGATCTAAAGAAATCAGGGAACTCCCAGCTAACGTAGGTAGCTTCTCGAGAAATTTTTCGCACTCTCATGCGAGCAGCCTGAAACGAAGAAAATCGGTAGACCGGGGGAAACGAAGGAATCGCAGCGGTTAACACAACGGCGAGGTACCTCGAATTCTGCTCTACTTCAAGAAAGGCGTGAAAATCCAACACGTCCCATTTAAGTTACATTCGAGATGTATAAATAAAGAACTCCGAAAACTGCATTTTATCGTTCGTTCTGACAGAATCCTAGTTGCACTAGCATATAGCCTAGTCGGATTCCTGCTAGATTTCATCTACCTTCGTTGACTATTGGAGTGTATTCTTTCTGCGCAGACGGTAATTTATACATTAGCTTCGAGTGATCAGTGGTCCAGTTATTTCAATTTATTTCATTGGATTGTGGTGTAAATTTAACCTTATTAAATAAACCCATTTTCAAAGTTCTAGTGCAAACTAATGTTACCGCTAAAAGTATTTCCAAATACAATTAACGCGTAAATTAATTTTGCAGACGTTAAAAGGAATTATAACCAGTAAATACAGTTTAGTTCTGTATAGATAGATGTGCTTTTGATTATTTTTAACTCACGGGGAGTTTTCCTGATTTGTTAATTGACGACGCTAATAAAGAAAATAGGCTAACTGTAATTTATCGCGTGTCAGATTATAATATGATTTGTAATGCATTTCTTGTTTTGATTATCTTTCATTCAGAACGATCATTCAACCTGCATCCCAGCAATTATTAATTATATACAGAGTTCTGCCAACTCAATTTGATAACTCCAGTAACATATGAACTTTTTTTAAAGCTAAACTTGTGGCGACCTGTAATGGGCCCCGCTCCTCTGAATTTAACTGAGAATAAAGCCACCCAAGAAACACTTTTAAAATACTAGTTCATATAGGCTAGTCCTTAAAGTAAACTGGAAGCAGAACATATTTTATTCACTGCCCTATTTGTGAAGAAAAAACATAGATCTACCTGAACACTGTCTGTCAAGTATATTCAGTGGATTTTACACACCCCCGAAGAAGAACTTACCTCAGTGTTTTTTTTTAACTTGTGACAGTACGGAAAAAGAAAGTTATCTCCACCAGCTGTGCCAATTTTAGGAACCACACCATACCTCACGCTTAGCCAAGTGCCTGTGCCATTCATTAGGAACTTTATCTAAACCAACAGTAGCCTTTACGCTTCACCGTCTGGCGATTTTTTGAGACTATTTGTTACCTCGTTAAATCTGGGGCCTGACACGGAAGAAATAAGAGGACCAGTCCATTATTCCACGGTATTAGCTGCTGTGGTAAATAATTCCTAGAGTGACAGAATTCACCATTTTGGTAAGTCTGCGTGTGTGTTTGTGGGATGGCCAGCCCTAGTGTTTTTTTTTTTTAATGAAAGGAGATTTAATCTTTTCTTTACCCTTTTAATTAGTTCGACCTAGTATTAAGGTGAATTATATTCCTTGTACGGGACTTCTAGCGGGATTGTGTAACTGTGTTCATTCCCCCCTCCCGTAAAATTTGTTGATTAAAGGGAGACATTTCAGACCCTAGCTTTTCCTCTACACCCCCCCCCCCCCTTTTTTACTGTAACCCCTTGCCCCAGAGTAATAAATTTACCGGTTGGTTAAAATGCCTATCTCTGATCCCCCCCCCCCCCCCCTTTCTTGTCTTTTGGACCGGGTCTTGTCTGTTAGTAAATACAAACGGGAAACGGTGGATGGGATATTTCTCCTCAAACCCCCCTCTTCCCTTATCATATTTGTATTCTGTAACCTTTGATTTTTTGACAGTAAATGTATAATTATTTGTGACTGCTTTATGATAATAAAGGTATTAATCTTTATTTGTGTTGGTTGTCGGCTGGCCCAAAACTCCAAACATTTCCATCTGTGTAGGCTGTATTCATGTACGTTGAGCGACAGAATCACCAAAATCGGTGAGTGCGCCTGAAAAACTAAGGACAAAAAATTGATTGCATGAAAAAAAAAAAAAAAAAATAAATGAGAAAACAATATTGTACGTAAAAAGAGACTGTCCTAGCTCCTTCCCAAAAATAATAAATAAAAAAATTAAATAATAAAAAATTAAAATATTAAATAAATGGGGGGGGCCGTTCAAAAAAAATAAAAAAAAATAAAAAAAATATTAAATACACCCTCTCAATCCTAAAAAAAAAAAAATATAATAAAAATTATAAAAACTGCCCTGAATACAAAAAAAAAGTGGAAAAAAAATTTTTAAAAAAAACATATTAATTAGATTTGGGGGGGGGGGCAAAATTAAAAAAAAATAAAAATTAATATAAAAAAACAAATAAATAAATTATTTAAAATAATAAAATATTAAATAATGATTATTAATAAAAAATTTGAAATAGTGAAATAAAATAAAAAAAATAAAATAATGTGAAAATATAAATTTAAAAATAATAAAAAATATAAAATTATATAGTTATTTATATAATTATTTGAGTTGTTGGTGGAAGAGTTATATGTTGTGTAGGTGATTTTTATTGTTGTTGTG
>JAMPIV010021635.1:0-36613 GCA_024509875.1 Oreohelix idahoensis
ATTACTGACATCCATGACACAATTGATGCATATCACTGTAATCTCCGTGACAAAAAAGCTATTTGTTACTATGACATACGTGTCAACAAAGATGTATATGACTGATATCTGTAACGCAATAGCTATATATTACTGTGACATCCATGATACAATACCTGTTTATTACAATGACACCAGTGACATAATAACCATACGATGTTGAGTAATATGTCAAATAACGACTACAGAATGTTAAGTCTTCTGTGATGCAATGCTGGCTGACCGGGTTAGCACCCCGTAAGCTGTATTACAATTGCTACAGGACCCAAAAAGTATAGATGCCCCCAGGATTCACCGAAAGGGGGGTAGAATGATGAATCCACAGGCGCCTCATTGGAATCGACCAGACCCGTTACACGGACTTCGAGCTCTGAACAACGGCTGGAATTTCCATGTGCCTGTGGAAGAAAATTCTCTCCTCAGAGAGGAATGAAAATCCACAGAACAAAAAAGGGGTGTGGGAGTTCATCAGGGGGAAATCAACAGCACTCTGTCTCGACGGGTAAGACGTTAGAAGAACGCAGCCAGGAGTCTGTTAAATCTTGATATAATTATTACGTTTCCTGGTGGCGTTATAGGAAGAGAATGTCATATAGTAGCTGATAGATGCGATCAGCATATGTCGGGCTTACGGATGGCCGTCAAGTGGGTAAATAGGTATATATGCATACGCGAATGATAAGGGTTCTTACTTCTAGACAGACGGTAATCATACACCACAGCAAACGTAGAAGTCAGGGAATGTTGGAACAAGCTGTAACGTTTCACAGTTTATTACGACAGACTTACGTAGACATCATGGGACGACATATCATAACAAGTCATGGAGCATTAACAATTCACAATATACTCGTACAGCAATCCACTTCAGTAAACAGTACATTAGCAAGCCATTATATCCAAGGCTTTGAATAGCAAATACCGGGGCAAAGAACATTCCCGTCAATATCTCTCAATCTTCAAATCAATAAACAGTACATTAGCAAGCCATTATATCCAAGGCTTTGAATAGCAAATACCGGGGCAAAGAACATTCCCGTCAATATCTCTCAATCTTCAAATCAATAAACAGTACATTAGCAAGGCATTATATCCAAGGCTTTGAATAGCAAATACCGGGGCAAAGAACATTCCCGTCAATATCTCTCAATCTTCAAATCCAACATAGGAAATATGGGTATATCTATATATTAAAATCTACCTTTCACGAAAATACACTGGAAAACACTAGCGAAATGGAAAAACGACCATCTCGAAGCTCTGCCAGGAACACACTGTCACGAGATTACAGCATCTCAGAACAGCTCAGTAAAAATTACTCATGCGCTAACTCACTGCTTGACGTGTGAGCTGAGCTCATCCGTCTCTCCCCCCAATTTACTACTAATAACATTCGACCAGTTTTCTTTATCATATTCTTAAAAACTAACTAACAACTAGTCAGTAGAGCTATGTTCAAAAATTACTGAGCCCAAAACCCCCAACTAAAAAAAAAATCATCTCATCACTAAAACGTGTTAACTAGCGTGTGTACAAAAATCCGACCCGTACATACAAATCTTTAACACCTAACTCCTACTAACAAAATATGACTTAACAGACTACGGCGACCCCCGGGGAAAAAATGAAATCATCCTTTTTTGAAAAAATTACATGGAACAAACATGCGAGGTCTATGCAATTCCAATATCTACAACAAAGAATTACACTATGTTAAGTCATATTAAAAAAATGAACAAAAGAGGGATAGAAGTAAGTGTAAAGTCAGAAAGTGAAGTATGGAAAGATAATGAGATAAGTATACAAAGATAATCAAATTCAAAGAAATATGAAGTATATCAAGTATAGAATAACTATGAAATAATAGGTGGAAAGTGAAAAGAATAGATGGAATGAAATGTAGAATGGCCAGCAAAGAAAGAAAGCAATGAAATGAGAGTAAGTGAAAGAAAGCAAGGATACATCATGGTAACAACTTAAATTAAACAATGCATTGTACAATAAAAAATACAATTATGGCAAAACAGCATGAAACAGAAAGGCAATGCATATATATACCAAAAACACAAATAACTAGTTACCATCTAAAAATAGCATAATATGCATGATAAGCAAGTTAATAAACTTATAAAGTAACAACGATGAACTTATTATTGTAGCGAAAGGTTTTTCTAGTATGATAACAGTGGTAGAGAAGAAGTATAATCTCTCTCCAGAAAGGAGGAAATTCCAGTGCCCGAGAAGTACACTGGCATCACAAGGGAGTTACAGCTGTGAATACTCTGAGCTGGACAATAGATTTAGGCTTCAGAAGTATAAGTTGCTACTTTCGCTATTGTAACCCTATGTGATAATATAATTAAATTAGAAAAAGTAACTCAAATTTTAACAGTTAAAAATTTACCAAGTCAAATGAGTACAATTTCAATATTTATTATGTACATCTATATATATTCTTGTAATGAGAAATGGGTGTTGGAAGATGGTAAAATGTAGGATTATTTATAGTTACAAATTAAAATAAATAATAGAAATAGTCTTGGATTTATCTTCCACTGAAATTACACAAAAGTTTGTCACAGTATCTCTTTGATATCTCTGGCTATCTAGTTCTCATCATAGACAGTCGATTTAAAAACTGCTCACAGTGTTTGTTGGATGGATACACATAAAACTCATCTGTTGTTAGCCACGTCTGCTCGAGGTTCCTGAGACACACTTAAATAAACAGACTGTCCTTCAGCCCGCCCTATAACTACGGGGGACTAAGGTGTTGAAGATTGGTTGACCTCTAGGCTTCAGTTAGCAGGATAAACGGTCCTCAAGTCTTTAGTTTCTCGTTCAGGAATGATCATAAAAATTGATCATAAAAACCTGGAACAAAAGGTATTAGGTGGCCATGGTGTTCCAACAATCTCACCACCAACTGCTGTTCATGATGCGACCATGTCTTCAGTGTTTGTATATAAATGAATGAATCATGGTAGTATGTTACAGAGATAGCATGATAAGATAATGTATAGTGTGCAGAATTAACAAAATACATGAATAAATCACATGTTATGATACCTGGGTACGATATAACCTTTGCCTTCACTTATGGATGCCGAGTCACTTATGTACTTGCTGGTATGTCGTAAGCTTCCAGGCAAGAACTAGCCATGCTATATTTGGCTAACCAATTAATGGTTATGCTTCCTGACAATGCCGGTGAAGGTTATCTCTGGTTAGCGTCATTCCCTTTTTGTTTTGTTTTATATCTGATACAATCAAAGCGTAAATAACATCTGAAATAAAATGATATTAGTCATATATATATATATATATATATATATATATATATATATATATATATATATATATATATATATATATATGTATATATATATATATATATATAATAAACTTACATACCCTCTTAGGATTTATAAGCTCACGGTGAGACTATATTGGCTGAATTTAATCTGCCCCGCATGCAGCGTGAAAAAAAGAACTTTTCTTGCAGATGCTGTCTTCCAGTTTTTCACTCTGGCTTCTGGATTTGGTGTGTGTGATTTTTCAACGCGCCGCTTTGTCCTTGTATATGTGTATATCTCACGTACGAGAAAGCACCTCCTAAGGTCCAAAAAGATTTTCGTTTAATCTCTCGGTTTGAGGCGATTTGAGGCAATCTATGCTTTTTCTGTACTTGTTTTCTCTTCTGTTCACTACACACTTATATCCTTCCTTCCTTCCTAGGTATTCTTTCATTTTCCCCATATGAGGCTTTCATTCTATATAAGTTTTATCCAAATCCGTTGAGGCATATACGTACAATAAATTTTTAAAGATTATTAGCTAACTTTTAGCATATGTGATGAAGGTGAAAAATATTAATTATCTTTAAAACTATTTATATTTGAATAATGTCCTTTTTGATATAATTCCATGTCTATCTCCTTTGTTGAGTTATTTTTATTTAATATTATTCCAACCAGGCGTTTTCTTGTAGTTTTAAATTTAATGTCCAGTAAATGCAAGCTTTCAAAGTCGGCCATTCATTCCTATATTCGCTATTTCCTCCTTTCAGCAATACCTTCTGGCTTAACCTAATTCACATTTCCGCCGTCTTCAAACTTAAAAGCAAGACCACCACGCTGTCCTTGCGCTGTGTGTGTGTATGTCGCGCTACACTTTTTTTTCGCAACAAAGCAAGAGGTGCCAAATTTCGCTACAATTATTGACATCAATATTAATAATATCGCTATACCTAGTTACCCCCCCCCCCCCTCCCCCAGCGCATAATCAAGCGCTGGGTTAAAAAAATACATCACAATGTCAGAAAAAACACCTTTCCAATGTATAATAACCAAATGTATCATAATGATAATTTAAGATTAAATAGTATTATCTTAATAATTGTTACATATACAACGATTATCCAAAACACAGTCATATAATAATAATATGGTAATGACATAGTGTATGAAAATGAATTAACACAATGTCCTAAATGAGTTATACACTACCAATATCAAAAAGCTTCAGCAGTCTTGGAACATCCTGTGAGCATGAAGACATAAAATCATCTACTGTAGCTTCAAAATTCAGACTGTCTTCACTGGAACAGGAAAACTGGCACAAGGCGTCACATACAACAGGTTGAAGAGAAACAGCTTAATCAAGTAACATAGTCGCTCTGATTCTCATGGAGAGGCCGTAGCCGTGAAAAATGAATGAAAATTTCTATTTTAATAACGGTAGGATTTAAAAAAAACAACAATTAACTTTAAATTTAACCTATCAACTGTGGCTGTGTAAACTTTTGACCACTGTAAGATGTTAATCAAACCTTCCTCCGTTACGCGAAAAAAAGGTAACAGAGAAAGTAGCACAGACTAAACAGAATCCTGAATTAAACAGGGTCAAAAAGTGTTCTACCAGTGTGCGATAGCGTATAATAGAGTCGCAGATATATAAATGATACCGACATCAAAAGGCAAATCTAGAAGATGGTAATGATGACTAAGAGTGTCATGATAGCTGACAATCTGAGATTCTGCGCATGACAAAGGAAATGCAGTTGACAAAAGCGTATACCTCAAAGGTTGAACTGAAGTCCTAGTCTGTGTACTGGGCAAAGAAAAAAGTAAGAAAAATATAATAAAGATGTAAAGCATAAAGTAGTAAACTTGGACCTACGTCGAAGTTTAAAAGCAAAGCAGTGAGTGCGACAAAAAGTCGTAAGAGACGAAGATACTGAGCTAACCGGCCCAGTAAGAAAGGTAAAGAAACTCATAAGGTATAGATATATACTAACAACTAAGTCCGTACATGTGGCAAAGAAAACGCTAGTCATTGCAGCAAAGAAGTTGCAATCAACGTGACTGGATGTATATTCAGTCGTAGCTATAAAGTTAGTGTGTGTATCAGACAAAACTGAAGGATCTTCTTCTATAATAGTAGTTAAAGAAGAGTCAAAGTTAGAATAACGACGTACTGAGGTATGTCGTACTGGGCTAAAAGAAGCACCAAAATTAGCATGATGAACAATCGTATCATCAATACTGCAAGATGGCACAAAATTAGCAGAATGTATCACATTAGCAGAATGTACTTGGTGATAAGATTTTGGCATAGGCGTTAGCGTGGAGGAAGTAAGTTTATGTTGCCGCTTCCAAATAGCAATTTGTACCGGCGTACACACCTTTATACCATGTATCTGTCCGACACTAAAGTCGGCGATAGGTGCTCTGAGCATACATGCGTGTATATAACCAGTAAAAACCGGTGTGGCAATGTGGACTATGGCAGTCGGAAAAGTCTCAACTGTCCCACCGAATGTCATTCATTTCACCATATTACCTGTTGCGCAAGAAGGATGAACTAGAGACTGTCTAATCCCAACAGTCGTGCATCCGGAATCAAACAGTACTGAGACAGGATTACAATTCACAAATCCCTGTTTTTCAGTTTCCATCCAAAATTTTCGCTCTTCTGCCTGCATCTGCAATCTCCTATCTTCAGCCTCCATTTTCTGTTTTTCAATTTCCATTTGGAGTTTTTTCTCTTCGAACTTCTGAGCCTTGTCATATTCGACACATGCGAATTATTCTAATTTCTCAGTAGTCATACCAAGGGATTTCCCTTGTTTAATGAGGTAATCTAAACTAAACATTATGCTGTATTTTATAAGATATAAAAGTAATGTAAATATCCCGGAGAAACTCACTTTATCCCCACTTAGTGGGAAGCAAGCCCTTGCTTAAGAATTTGTACAATTACCTCCAACTAATAATAATGTAATTAATTATCTATAAACTATGCATTATAGTATTGACAGTGCATGACACAATAGACAGTACAAACAAGAGTGACAAAGACAAGATATAAAGAACAAATGACCACGTTCGCAGAATCAACTAAACAAGAAAGCAAACTAAAGAAAAAAACATTGCAAAAAGTGCAATGACACTGCGAAAAGTATGACAATACAAGGGACAATGCAGTGTATAAACGAAAAAATTGTATAGAAATAAAAGATAGAAAAGAGAGGAAGACACTCACAAACAAAGTAATAAAAATAAACTAAGGTACAGAGAAAAATATAACGACAACAACACTGAGACGTTTCGTCACACCTAAACAATTACTGTCGTGAGGGACAAATAGCGATCTGAACCTCGGCAAGGTTTTTAGCCTTGAACCGGAATTACCGCTCAATTGAGACTCACAAACACAATCTTATAGAACGCTTATGAAAGCCCTGAGTGAACTGGGATGTTCCCTTCATAAGTCACCAACTCAACAAAACCCGCTTAAACATGAAATATATAATATAGGACACGTGAAAGGATAAATAGATTATGCTCCGAGGAAGGCACAATTACACCGAACAGTGGTACAGTTTACAACACAAACAAACCACTTATCTTCAACAGGAAAAAATCCGGGCCTCCGCAACAGCAACAATGATGTACATGAGGTATCACACAGTATGAAGAGATCCAACGGTGACAGGTACTGGAACTCTACCGCAGTAAGGTACAGGAACAGGAACTTTCCACTTTTCAGGTCCGTCACACGTACTAAATGATGTTTACTTGTAAATCTCAACATGAAAAATAGGACTGGAAACGCTGCACATCTTCACTTGATCTCTTGTAGTTGGTACAAAGTCAAACAAACACCACTTTATGTTGGTGGTTGGTCTGGGGAATACTGTTAAACTTTTGTAGATGATATAACCCCATGAACCTGGCTCACCACTGTTAAGTCTTGATATATTATTAAGTTTCCTGGTGGCGACATAGGAAGATAATGTCATATAGTAGCTGATAGATGCGATCAGCATAGGTCGGGCTTAAGGATGGCCGACAAGTGGGTAAATAGGTATATCTGCATACGCGAATGATAAGGGTTATTTCATCTACACAGACTGTAATCACACACCATAGCAAACGTAGAAGTCAGGGAATGTTGGAACAAGCTGTAACGTTTCACAGTTTATTACGACAGACTTACGTAGACATCATGGGACGACATATCATAACAAGTCATGGAGCATTAACAATTCACAATATACTCGTACAGCAATCCACTTCAGTAAACAGTACATTAGCAAGCCATTATATCCAAGGCTTTGAATAGCAAATACCGGGGCAAAGAACATTCCCGTCAATATGTCTCAATCTTCAAATCAATAAACAATACATTAGTAAGCCATTATATCCAAGGCTTTGAATAGCAAATACCGGGGCAAAGAACATTCCCGTCAATATGTCTCAATCTTCAAATCAATAAACAGTACATTAGCAAGCCATTATATCCAAGGCTTTGAATAGCAAATACCGGGGCAAAGAACATTCCCGTCAATATCTCTCAATCTTCAAATCCAACATAGGAAATATGGGTATATCTATATATTAAATTCTCCCTTTCACGAAAATACACTGGAAAACACTAGCGAAATGGAAAAACGACCATCTCGACGCTCTTCCAGGAACACACTGTCACGAGATTACAGCATCTTAGAACAGCTCAGTAAAAATTACTCATGCGCTAACTCACTGCTTGATGTATGAGCTGAGCTCATCCGTCTCTCCCCCCAATCTACTACTAAAAACAGTCGAACAGTTTTCTTTATCATATTCTTAAAAATAAACTAACAACTAGTCAGTAGAGCTATGTTAAAAAATTACTGAGCCCAAAACCCCCAACTAAAAAAAATCATCTCATCACTAAAACGTGCTAACTAGCGTGTGTAAAAAAATCCGACCCGTACATACACATCTTTAACACCTAACTCCTACTAACAAAATATGACTTAACAAGTATAGATGCCCCCAGGATTCACCGAAAGGGGGGTAGAATGATGAATCCACAGGCGCCTCATTGGAATCGACCAGACCCGTTACACGGACTTCGAGCTCTGAACTACGGCTGGAATTTCCATGTGCCTGTGGTAGGAAATTCTCTACTCAGAGAGGAATGAAAATCCACAGAACAAAAAAGGGGTGTGGGAGTTCATCAGGAGGAAATCAACAGCGGTCTGTCTCGACGGGTAAGGCGTTAGAAGAACGCAGCTAGGAGTCAATCCACAGTGCTGAGTACATTCAGGTTGATCTGCCTGATGACGATCACACACTTCTTGGACGGGAATAGAGATGCAATCAAGTTTCAACCTGCCAGTGCAAAGGGGCTTTGAGAACAGCTGGACGAAGCCGTGGCAAAAGAGTTGGATAACAACCTGAAGCAGATAACTTTGGAGAAGAAGCTGGAAATCTTCGGCGACATAATATACCTGCACTGTCGCAAAGTGTTCGGAGTCAGGGAGGCAAGGGAAAGTAACCCACCGCGGAAAAGTAGAAGACAAATTAAAATAGAAGAAATCAGGAAACAGAAGAAGCATGCCCGAAAACTTTTCAAGAACGCAGTTGCCACAGATAAGGAAGGGTTACGGCAGGTTTGGGAGCACCTGACAGGCCAACATAATGCCCTATGAAGAGCAGAAAGGTTGTACAGGAAGAGAAGGAAGAGTCGAAGGGATAGGGAAAGATTCTTCAGAATGCCCTTCAAGTTTTCCAAAGAACTGTTTGAGCAGCCACGATCGGATACGCTAAACATCAGGAAAGAAGACCTGGAAGAACACCTTAGAATGACATATTCAGATGGTCGCAAAGATGAGCCGCTCAGCAGCATTGGGGCCTCTAATGGCCGAGTAAGCCGGGAGCTGAATTTAACATCAAGCCCCCAACGGTGCAAGAGGTAGAAAGCATTGTCCAGAAAGCTCGGTGCAAGTCAGCTCCAGGTCTTAATGGTGTTCCATTTGTTGTGTATAAGAGATGCCCTGATGTGCTCAAACGACTGCCCGTTTACTGAAGAATGTGTGGAAAACCCAGCCTGTAAGCAAGGAATGGAGAAAGGCGAACGGAGTCTACATCCCAAAGGAACAAAATTCCACAGACATCAGTCAGTTTAGGCCAATCTCACTACTTAATGTGGAAGGGAAGATATTCTTCTCAGTGATGGCGAAAAGGCTCACTACATACCTCTTGGCAAATGGGTACATTGACACTACAATTCAGAAAGGAGATATCCCAGGTACACCAGGATGTGTAGAGCATGCCACAATGATCTGTGAAGTAATCCAAAAGGCAAAGTCTGATAGAACAAACCTCCATGTAATCTGGTTGGATCTAGCAAACGCTTATGGATCCGTTCCACACGAGATTGTGGCAGGCCCTAGAAATGTATCATGTTCCACAAGAGATTGCAGCAATGCTGAAGCTGTATTTCGCAGGGTTTTCTGTCAGATTTTCAACCAGAGAGTACACAACGAAGTGGATTGGCCTTGAAGCTGGAATTGCGATGGGATGTACCATCTCTCCGATATTATTCGTGATGGTCGTGCAGGTAATCCTCAATGCGGCTGAAGGAATGGCTATAGGTCCAAAGCTCGGTGGAAGGTGTCACATGCCACCGCTCAAAGCATTCATGGATGACACAACAATTCTGACATCAGATGAACATCAGGCCCGGAGGATGTTAGCACGCCTGGATGAACTAGTCAGCTGGTGCAGAATGAGCTTCAAATCCAAGAAGTCGAGAAGCCTATCAGTCAGGAAAGGAAAGATAGCAGAGGTAATCTTCGTAGTTTCCAACCAGAGAATCTCTACTGTCATTGAGGAACCTGTTAAAAGTCTTGGCAGGGTGTATGATGCCTCATTAAAAGACTCGAAGGCAGTGCAACAGACAATATAAATGGCAGTCAGAGGGCTACAGATCATAGACCAAAGCAGACTCCTGGGAAAATTCAAACTGTGGTGCCTCCAGTTCTTGTTGATACCTAAGTTGCTGTTGCCACTGCTTATATATGAAATAAGCACAATTACAGTGGAAGCTATAGAGCAGAAGGACAATACGTTCATGAGGAAATGGTTAGGGGTACCACGAGGTCTGTCAGATGTAGCATTGTACTGCAAAAAGTCAAAACTTCTGCTTCCCTTCAAGTCAGTTGTTGAAGAGTACAAAGTTGGAAAGGCAAAACTTGCAATGATGCTGCGCGAGTCAGCAGATAACGCGGTTAAGTCCATTCAGCCCGCAATGAAAATGGGAAGGAAGTGGAGAGTGGAAGAAGCTGTTGATGCTGCCCAAGAGTCGCTCAAACTGAGGGAGGTAATCGGATACACACAAACGATAAGACGGGGATTTGGTCATGGAGACATCCGCTGGTGGTCCAAGGCATCAAGCAGGGAGCGCAGAGACATGGTAGTTTAGGAGATACGAGGAGCTGAGAATGATAAGAGGTTGCAAAAAGCAGTGCAGCAGGTCCAACAAGGCCAATGAACTACATGGGAGGAGCCCTGCAGAGGTCCTTGACATGGAATGATAAATGGCATATGGCACCTCTTAGGCTCAGCTTCATTGTTAGATTAATGTCTGACCTGCTGCCGTCGGCCACAAATCTTGTAAGATGGGGAAAGTTGGATGATGAGCAGTGCCCCCTGTGCCATGGGAGGCAGACACTTGAACACGTATTCTCAGCGCGTAAGGTGTCATTAGGGCAAGGGCGATACACTTGGCGCCACAACAAAGTGCTAAATAAGCTTGCTGCGACAATAGACCTGGCAAGGATGATTGCGAATAGCAAAGCCAGGCTGAACACCACAAATACATACTTTCTGAGGGCAGGAAAGTCAGCACACCCCAAACCGAGTAAACCAGGTAGCAGTTTACCATCTCTTCTTGACTGTGCAAACGACTGGGAGATGGCGGTAGACTTACCTGGACGAGGGGCATATCCAGAGAGTATCAGAAAATCGCGGAGACGGCCGGATATAGTGCTTCATTCTTCAGCATCGCTTCAGATTATACTGATTGAACTGACCTTGCCATTTGAATCCAGATTGGACGAGCAACATTCGTTCAAAGTGGCCAAGTATAATGATCTGGCCGCGGATTTTAGACACGATGGGTTCACTGCAACGGTCATGGCTGTTGAGGTGGACGCAAAAGGGCTCAGTGTATGATTTATTGAAACTGTTGGGGCTGAGGGGACAGTCGAGAACAACGGCAATGAAGAGGCTTAGTGAAACTGCCGAAAAGGCATCGGGCTGGCTGTGGAACAACCGCAATGGGCTTTGGAAAGCGTGACAGTAAACTCAGCGGTACAGAAAACACCAGGAAGCCTACAGTACGTTGTGTTTTTTCATTGTAATGATGAAAGGGTTGTGACTGACGAGCAACATGTGGTGTATATTATAAGAGGTGTTAGGCACATAATTTCAGTTGCTAGCGCGCAGTGGCTAGCCTCGTCGGCTTCGCGCAGGAGTGTCCGTGTCTGTCCCTAGTTGTGTGCGACGGAACGAACGGAGTAATATGTCTTCTCTTTGTTACTTTCACAATTGCCTCCACGGCTGGCAGAGTTGTGGATTTTAAAGTTGCTACCAAAGTGAAGTGGGTTCATTTTCGATACAAGACAACAGGAGGCTGAGACACTTAGGAGTCATTACCCAAGTGCCCCCCCCCCCACCTTAGAGAGTAAAGGAATATACTAGGCCGAAACACTTGTCCGATGGGGAGGACTACTTCTGATGATCAGATTGCCTCCTGTTGTATCGCTCTGTGAAGAGTTTCCTATCATAGCTGTAGGACGTTTCATTTTCTTAGACATAAAACCTCTAGGGTAACGCCTAATCTGTGGTCGGTGGCATAACTATTTATATGACTGTGAATTCTGGGAAACAATAATTACAGGATAATAATGTTTATTCTGTGTCATTAAAAACTAAATGATCTTTATTAATCTGTGTCACGATTACTATGGGGGTATTGGGTGGTCAATAAATAATTACTCCAGGATGTTTTGTAATCTGTGACACAATAACTACAGGATGAGTAACTTACAACTCTGTATCTTTTAGTTGTCATTGATAAAGCTATATCTGATTGTGTTATCGTTGATTTGATGTCTGTAAATAATTCACACTTTTTGTGAACCATATAACGAATTACTGAATAATAACAAATCGTCATCCACTTTTAGTATATTCAGTAGAATGTATTGACAATTTACTTTCTACTTTTCAGGACGTCTGGTAACAATAAATAAATAAAGTTGTTCCTAAAACTTGTTTTTGCCGTTCCTTGTTACATTCAGTTGACTTCAGTTTAAAATTAGCGTTTTATATCACTTTCATACTTAACACATGTAGAGCAAACTTATAAACTCGTTGACATGTAATTTACCTTCTGTGTTCGTTACATGACCAGAGACTGACGTTGTGAACTCTTACCAATTTTCTACAACCATACATCGCTTTTTCTCTCATACGGAAACGCAAGATAGTTTTGTATGTAATTTAAGGGAGTATCATTATTTTCTTCAAAGGGACACTATATGTCTGGACAAGGTGATCATGACTTTCAATGATTAAGTTTTTATTTTTCAAGATATTCCGAAATATTTTTTCTGTAACAAAGAAGAAGAATAAAACTTTTGTTGTTATATTTTAGAGAACTATTCATCAGTTTGTCATTTTTACAGGAATACGCAATTATATTTTCTAAACAATAACTAAATATACACTGAGCTTAAATCTAGGGCAGTCAATATGCAACACACGGGTTCTTTTAGTGTTAATCTCCACACCTAGAGGTCTTTTATATTTGGACATGCGCCCTAATATAACCGACTAGGTTGAACGGGACGCGCCTCGCCAAAACGAGGCAAATTTTTTTTTTTTTTTTTAAAGTTGTCAAATGTTTAATCAATCTTGTATATGATTTATTTAACTTGAATTTAATGTAGATAAAACTGTCTACATCCTGTTTAGTCTAAACAAGAGAGTTAATGAGAAAAACATTGAGGGCTGGATGAACAGAGAGAAACTAGCATACGAAGAATTCCCGTGAAATCAACACCAATATTGAACCGTTAAACTGAAGAAGAGAACGTTAAACTGAAGAAGAGAACGTTAAACTGAAGAAGAGAACGTTAAACTGAAGAAGAGAACGTTCAGCTGTGGAAACATACAAAAGGTATCTGAGAATGGACACACCGGAGGAGAATAGCAAAATGATAGAGCAGTGGCACCAAAAACACAGAATACAAAAGACATCTTTTCTTAAAAATGCAAAAGTTGCTAGCATCCAACACCACCTACCAGCAGTTAGAAAGCCAATGGCAACTATCAATAATGAACCACCTTGTTGGCAGACATTTACTCCTACAGTAAGAACTGAACTCTCTGACTCCTCAACAGACAAGAACTCCCTAGTACCACTACTGAAAACCATCGTCTTAGAAACTATTGATTCATATCCACAAGATATCGTCCATGTCTACACAGATGGATCTGCATTTGAAGCTACCACCAACGATGGATATGGCGCAGTGATAAAATACCCCAACCTTCACCCAGAAGACCACCCTGGCATCTTTAGCCAATGCGGAGAAATTTGCTTCAGCTATGATGCAAAAATAACAGCACTAGAAAAAACATTGTGCCGGATAAACTCAGACTTTGAAAGTGGCATCACTCCAACTGAGGACATCGTTATATTCTCAGACTCAAAATCAGCACTTCAAGCCTTAGAAAGCAAAACGTCTCCTGATGTTAATAAAATTTGCAGATTAATTAACTAGCTGTTCACTTCCTACGTCGAAGTTACATTCCAGTGGATCCCTGGCCATGTCACAGTTCCAGGAAATGAAAAAACCGATAAACTATCCAAAAGAGGAGCAGCACTGCCCCAGTTCCCATCAAGTACCACACTACAAACCTGCCAACAGATCCTGAGAAACAATTATAGGCAAGAATGGCTAAACCAGTGGGCTACCTTCCAGACAGGGCGTCTTTTCTTCAAACATCAAGCTAAACCAAACCCTCAAGATTCAGTTAAACTATTGAAAAGAAGAGATCTGAGTCTCATCTTTCAGCTGAGAACAGGACATGCCTACGTCAATAAACATTTAAATAGAATAGACCCACTACGTGAACCAAACTGTAGGCACTGCCACCACCATGAGGAATCGGTTGAACACCTACTGTTACAGTGCCCAAGACTAAATGACCTGCAACACCAGCTACTCCCATCGCACCCAACCATCCACAATACACTCTGCACATCATTACAACATCTGTGGAAGACTTGTACCTTTATCAAAGAGGCAATGGGCTGTCAAGAGCTACCTGCTCACAGCCAAAGGGATGATATCTTCATTATAATCATCATCATTGTTAAATTATATTTTTAATCGGCACATAGTGCTCGCTAAATTGAAGTTGTGATAGACGTGTCTGACTAGTACCATTGTGGGCCCGACCATGACCATAAATCTCTACATCTTCTCCACCACACACCATTACATGAGGTGACAGGAATTTAATATTACACTGAGACACGCTTGAAATTAAAACACATCGAGATTAAACAAAAATAACAATCTTCAGCTCTATCGCGCCGTTATCCTGAACTGGACACTAATTGTTACAGCACAGTTGGATAAGATAGATGTAAATTAAGAAATGTAAGAAAGATATAAAGGATCTGTTAAGTGGCTCGTTAAAGGTTAGATTCCTATACAAGTGAGGGGTGAACAGGAAGGCGAATATTCTCACAATAAGATAATGTCTCAGAAGGGCACGAGAATGGTTTCTGTTTCCTCACGACCAATCTCCCCCTATTATTCTTTCTCAATATTATAATTATTATTAAGCTCCCATCCTCTCATATTGAGGAAATTAAACATATATGGATTTAAGAGACAGTACATATAAGAAACTCACTCGACCACTGGGTAGATGGTATAACTTATAAACATATATGATGCGTGCCGTCTATAATAATTATATGTTGTTCGGAGAAGTATCCTAGGAGTAGTATAGTAGGGCGGATACGGTTATTATTGTGGTGGCGCGATGTGGTGGCGCATGACTTTTATATAAGGAAATGTGGTGGAGCATTGTGGTGGCGCATGACCTTTTATATAAGGAAAATGTGGTGGCGTGGTGTGGTGGCGCGTGACTTTTATATAAGGAATTGTTGTGGCGCGTGCTTTTTTATATAGTAATATATAAGTTCAAGTATGGCGGGTGTGTTGTGTGTAGGTTGCTGTGTGTTGTTGTTTATACAATATACATATATTACAACAATTAGACAGTATTTATGTTACAACAGATAGACTATATGACAACAGTTATACATATATTACAACAGGTAGACTATATATATACGAGGGGCGTTCAGAAAGTAATGCACCACATCGTTTTTCTCAGCTAATAATGAAGATAGAAGCATGCAATTTTGCACACTTCAAATATGGCATGTGCCAATTGTGTGCACCAAATTTCACTGCAACCGGCCAAATAATACGCTGCCCTAAATTATTGAAATGGAGCGTGTTAACAACTTGCGTTATAAACCGCGAATTGTGATAGAATTTCTCGTTGCAGAGAAGGAAACTGTTGTGAATATTCACAAGCGTCTATGTGATGTGAATGGAAGTTTTGCAGTCGACAGGTGTACAGTCAGTCGCTGGGTTCAGAAAATCAAAGAATCAGGAATGGGAGATACGGAGCTGCTTAATCGGCAGCTCTGTGGACGTCCTGCCACAGCCACCAACGCAGAAATGTTGAAATGCACTGAGGGCATTATTCTTACTGATAGGCGAATCACTACTCATCAATTGGCCTTACAGCTGTCAGTTAGCATTGGTAGTGCGAATGCAGTTATAAAAACTCTCGGATTTTCTAACGTTTGCGCAAGATGGGTTCCTTGAAGGCTCACAAATGACCACCGATTGCAAAGGAAAGCAATTTTTTCTGAATTGTTGGAGCTTTGGACACATGCATATACTGATGGTTCGGCAACAAATGCAGTTGAAAATGGGGGTGCCGGCATCCTCATAAAATTAAAGAATAGAATTCACTCTATGGCAATTGCCACTGGAAAATACTGCAACAACTTCTGTGCTGAAGCAGAAGCCCTAAAACAGGCAGCTGAAACTCTTATTGAATGCAAAGCACAGGCAGAAAAACAGATAGTAATCTTTTCAGATGCCCTCTCAATAATATCAGCGCTGAAGAGCCACCAAACTAAAGGATTGAAAGATCTGATAATCTCCCTTGAAAGACTGGCCGAATGCTTCAAGAAGTGCACTATCCAGTGGATACCAGCCCATTGCAACATACCAGGAAATGAAGAGGCAGATAGACTTGCTAAAGAAGGAGGTGCCTTACAGCAAAATGATATAGAGACAACTTACGCAACGGCAAAGACCACTATAAAGGCTACATTCAAGTCCAAATGGGAAAGAGAGCACCCGGACATTTGAAAAATGACGCATATCATCAACTATCCAGAAAAGAACAGGTCATCATTTTTCGACTGCGCACTGGGCACAACAGATTGAGATACCATCTGTACCACAAATACAAAATTGGTGCAACAGATCTCTGCACCTGCGGTACCAGCCCGATGACAGTCGAACACCTGCTGCAGTACTGCCCAACCTACAGTAATGAACGGGGTAGCATATGGCAACAACCTACTTCTGTCAACGAACAACTGTTTGGAGATGTCGGGAACCTTGAGTTGACTGCTGCCTTTATTAGAGTCATAAATGTGGAAGTCTGAAGGCGAACGAGAAAGAAGAAGAAGAATTGTTGGAGCGTTTCAATGATGATGGAGAGAACTTTTTGGCTAAGATCGTTACAGGTGACGAAACCTGGGCACATCATTTTGAACCTGAGACAAAAAGACAGTCAATGGAGTGGCATCATCCGCAATCACCAAGAAGAAAGAAATTCAAGACAATTCCTTCAGCTGGAAAGGTCATGATCACTGTCTTTTGGGACATTAAAGGTGTGATTCTTGTGGACGTTATGCCAAGAGGAGAGACAATCAATTCGCAAGCTTACATTAAGACATTGAAAAAAATCAATCAACGTTTTCGCAGAGTTCGGCCGCACAAGAATCCAGCAGACCTGCTTCTCCTTCACGACAAAGCGCGCCCTCACACAAGTCTGGCAACACGGGAAGCAATCACCAAATTGGGTTGGACTGCACTACCCCATCCACCCTATAGTCCCGATTTGGCACCCTCTGATTTTCATCTGTTTGGTCCACTTAAAGATGCACTCCGTGGGACAAGGTTTGAAGATGATGAAAGGAGTGATTAATGCAGCGAACAAATGGCTACATGATCAAAACAAAATCTTGTACGGGCTAGGAATACATGCACTTGTTTCGCGCTGGCTTAAAGCCGTACATGTTGATGGGGATTATGTTGAATAATACCGATGTTTATGTGACATATCCATGTATATTGTTTATAAATTTCATGCTTTTTGAATAAACAGCTCCTGAGAAAAACGATGTGGTGCATTACTTTCTGAACGTCCCTCGTATATATAAAAGAAAAAACACTAGATACATTTTACATATTTATTGACAAAGTTAGCTGGTCTATTGGCGGGGGTGACGTTGCATGTTGGGGTGCAGCTGGCGTTTGTAGGTTAGGGGGGATTTTTGTGTGTTGTTGTATTGGACTGGTAGTGTGTTGGTGTGTTTGTTTATACATATATACATACAATATATATAAAAAATATAAAAATCGATAATGACGGAAAATTTAAAAAAAAATCGATAATGTTGGATTAGGTTACTAAGAGGGTTTTTGAAGCGAGTGGAGCCTTTTTGTGCTGGCGTGGGTGACGACGTATGTTGCGGTGTAGCTGGCGGGGTGGGTTAGGTTTTTTTGTGTTTGACTCAGCAGTGTGTTGGTGTGTTTTGGGAGTGAAGTGTTAGAGCCTTGTCTATACTAGGAACAGCATTGAGAGGTGGGAGTGAAGTGTTAGAGACTTGACTAGGACCAGCATCTAGAGGTGGGAGTGAAGTGTTAGAGACTTTACTAGGGCCCGCATCGAGAGATGGGAGTAAAGTGTTAGAGACGTAACTAGGTCTAGCATCAATAGGTGGGAGTGAAGTGTTAGAGACTTGGCTATACTAGAAAAAGCATTGCGAGGTGGGAGTGAAGTGTGGCGGGGGTGACGACGGATGGTGGGGTGTAGCTGGTGGTTGTGGGTTAGGAGGATTTTTGTGTGTATGACTCAGGAATGAAGTGTTAGAGACTTGCCTATACCAGGGACAGCATCTAGAGGTGGGATTGAAGTGTTAGAGACTTGCCTGGGGGATTTTTGTGTGTTGTGTTGTGTGTTGGTGTGTTTGTTTATACATATATACATACAATATATAAAAAAATATATAAAATCGATAATGCCGGAAAATATTAAAAAATCGATAATGGTTGGTTAGTAGGTTACTAAGGGGGTTTTTGAAGCGAGTGGAGTCTTTTTGTGCTGGCGCGGGTGACGACGCATGGGTGTGTACATTTTGGGGTGTAGCAGGCGAGTGTGCCACCATTGAGAGGTGGGAGTGAAGTGTTAGAGACTTTACCAGGGGGGCCAGCATCGAGAGGTGGGAGTGAAGTGTTAGAGACTTGACTAGGACCAGCGTCGAGAGGTGTGAGTGAAGTGTTAGAGACTATACAAGGGACAGCAGCGAGAGGTGGGAGTGAAGTATTAGAGACGTCACTATACCAGGTCCAGCATCGAGAGGTGGGAGTGAAGTGTTAGAGACTTGGCTATAACAGTCCAGCAGCTAGAGGTGGGAATGAAGTGTTAAAGACCTGACTATACCAGGGACAGAATCTAGAGGTGGGATTAAAGTATTAGAGATTTTACTAGGGCCAGCATTGAGAGCTGGGAGTCAAGTGTTAGAGACTATACTAGGTCTAGCATCAAAAGGTGGGAGTGAAGTGTTAGAGACTTGGCTATACTAGAACAAGTATTGCGAAGTGGGGTGAAGTGTTAGAGACGTCACTATAACAGGTCTAGAATTGAGTAGTGGGAGTAAAGGGGTAGAGACTTGACTATAGCAGGACCAGCTGCGAGAGGTGGGAATGAAGTGTTAGAGTTCGAGAGGTGGGAGTGGAAGAGACGTGTCACTATACTAGGGCCAGCGCCTAGAGGTTGGAGTGCAGTGTTAGAGACTTGACTTTACAATCTTTTGTGTAGGTATTTTAATTGTTATGTGTTGTTGTATTGTGTGTTGGTGTGTTTCTTTATACATATATACAAACAATATATATTAAAAAATCGATAATGGCGGGTTAGAAGGTTACTAAGGGATTTTTTAAGTGAGAGTGTAGGCGTTATTGATTTTTGACTGATTGGGGTGATGACTCATAAGTGTGTTGAGGTGTAGCGCTGGAGTAAGAAAATGTAAAAGTGGGGGGGGGGGGGGGGGGTATATGTATATGTAATATTGGTATTGGGTTTGTGTTCTTGTCTGAAAATTTTGTGTGTAGGTATTGTAATTGTTGTGTGGTGAAGTGTAACTGGTGGGTTTGGGTTTTTGGGTGGTTGTGTTGTGTATGAGTCGGCCTTGTGTTGGCGAGTACAGATAAAAGACTAGCTTATTGTGATGTTTATTGAGACCATTAGTACATTTTTACCGCCCCGCGTTTGTTCTGTAATGAGGACCTCCAAAAAAGTGTGTTTGTCTAGTGGTTTGTGTGCAGGTATTGGTGTGAATTACAACTAATTGGTGTTAGCTTTCTTGTTTTGATAGTCTTTTTCACAGTGTAAAATCCCTAATGGTTATCTGTAGTGTTTTAAATAGTTTTGTTAAGCCATTATTTCTATAATATTTAGGGGCTATCTCGACGCTGTATAAACGCTAGATGTATATTTATCAGATCACCGAGGGCATATGCGCATGCGCGCATAACTTCACACGTCCCAAAAAAAAAACTTTACAGGAGCGATTATATGTTTATTTTTCACTGTCACTTTTAAAGAGGTCATACCGCAGACTTGTGTAGATTGACCAATTATTGTGGAGGTAGTGTATTCTTAAGCAATAACAGGACATTTTTGTGTATTTCATGAAAATTTAGGTATAGGTACACTATTCAACAGTGATCTCATGAGAACGCTGTTATCTATGTGGATGTGTTGTAGTCTTGTTACAAACAACTAGCTGATTTAGACGTAGCTTTAACATTTTTATTGGAAGGAGTTGTACTTTTACCCTCTTACATGAACATAACAACCGGGTTGTTCCAAAACCTTCACGCAACTATGTTGCTGCTTGACTTGAGAAGAAGGAATTTTTATAAGCACTCATTAAGTGAATTCCCCTTTTCCTGCCCGCTATAGAATAAAGAGGAAAATATAAAAAACAAAAGTAATACATGTTATAGAAGAAGATGACTAACGATCGGGGTGTGGTGGTGTTGCTGTTTGTTTTTGTGTTGTGTTGACGTGTAGGTATTGAGAATATAGAGTGGTGAGAGGTGCCGTTTTGTAATTATCGGAGGTAACTATTCTTGTGATGTAAAAATATGACAGGGAATTTCCGTTGTTGGGTGAATGTAATTACATATTGAGACTGGCTCTGGTCCACGTGGTAGTTTTTTATTATTGATATTACATCATGAGTAATAAGTCTACTCACGCCAATGGCCATCTAGTGATATGTAAGTGACCCCCGCACACAGCCGTATTCTCCAACATAAAAAAATACTGTCAAAGGCCAGGATGGACAAGGCCAAATAGACAGTTTTATTGAACACAAAGAGGTTCCGTAGAGATATATCCCATATGCAGACTAGATTATTGCGGCAACTAGACAATCCCTTAGTGTTGCAGTCTGTAACTGAAACAATGTCGAGGCTATTTTCATCCATGTTTAATAAAACTCAAAAACACACGTGCTTTTACCCTCACTAGAAAGAAACGCGATCGATGGCCCGCGCAAAACATCGCTCGTAAGCTATGACTCGTTTATAAAATTCCGGTACCATAGAGGGAGACGTAAGGGTTAAATATAGCTATCTAGAAAAGCGTAATAAAAAATCTAACAAGCAGAGTTTTGCGTGTTGGTAGACGAAAAAAAGCCTATCTGCAATGCGATTTACCTATGTAAGACTAATATTTTACCTTTGTAAGACTAACCCTGCTGCTTATTTCTGTTCACGTCCCAAGTTCAAAACACAACCGATCAATAGTAGAAATTTATAAAAGAAACATTCCTTCGTTCGTGTGTGCGAACCCCCTGTGATTTAGGTTTTCACTTTTTTCACACGGGCTATATCTGGTGATAGGTTTTATATTGGCGCCCAAGCGGTTCAAACAGGACGCGTCCACGGAAATGTAGTACATTAAATAATTATAACTAAGTATTTGTTCCAGTTATCAAACGGTAATCTCCTTTTTTTTTTTTGTCCTACAAGTTTCAAACTTGAGTAAAAGCTTTTCCTCCAATCAGCAAAGATAGCCCCACAATTTTCTCCCAGGCCTGCTCAACGGTTCCAACCTGTAGGTAAATAGATCAGCTGTCAAATACTTCTACAAATATTTCTTTAAATATTTCTTGCAGCTTTCCAAACTTTTCATTAAATTTTTTTTCATTAAATTTTTTTTCCTGATGTCAAAAATTTCTTCCACTTGGAAAATATTTCTTACCGTTTTCAAAATATTTCTGCCACTTGGCAAAAAAATTTCTTCCACTTGTCAAAACATTTCTTCCACTTGGCAAAAAAAAATGTCTTCCACTTGTCAAAAAATTTCTTCCACTTGGTAAATATTTCTTACCGGTGTCAAAATATTTCATCCACTTGTCAAATATTTTCTTACCGTTGTCAAAATATTTCTTACCGTTGTCAAAATATTTCTTCCACGTGGTAAAAAAAATGTCTTCCACTTGTCAACAAATTTCTTCCACTTGGTAAATATTTCTTACCGGTGTCAAAATATTTCAGCCACTTGGCAAAAAAATTTCTTCCACTTATCAAATTATTTCTTCCACTTGTCAAATATTTTCTTACCGTTGTCAAAATATTTCTTACCGTTGTCAAAAAATTTGTTCCACATGTCAAAATATTTCTTCCACTTGGTAAATATTTCTTACCATTGGCAAAATATTTCTTCCACTTGGCTAAAATTCCTTCCACTTGTCAAAATATTTCGTTGACTTGTCAAATATTTCTTACCGGTGTCAATATATTTCTTACCGGTGGCAAAATATTTCTTCCACTTGGTAAATATTTCTTCAAATATTTCTTACAGTTGCCAAATATTTATGCAAATGTTTTTGTTAGCTGTCAAATATTTCTTCAAACGGGACTTCCAGTTGTCAAATATTTCTAACAATTGTCAAATACTACTAACAGTTGTCAAATATTTCTTAAAATGTCTCTGCTTGTCGCCAAACAATTCTTCAAAGGCGACCATCTTTCATGCGGTGGATATGACCAAGACAGTGTAGGCTTCCCTGTCTCAGCCGGCTATACATGCTTTGAAGGCCAGCACGTGACAACACCTCAACATTTGGCACTTTATCTTTCCACGAAAGGCCGAGGAGGTGGCACAGACACGGTAGATGGCAGGTATTGAGCTTTTTTTCTTGCTTAGCATAGATTGTCCAGGTCTCACTAACATATAGAAGTGTACTGGTGATGCAGGTGTTATATACCGCAGCTTTGGTCTTCGTTGTGAGTTTGGCGTTTCCCCAAATACGTGATGTGAGGCGGGTAAAGGTAGCTGCAGCTTTGTTCGTGAGGAAACCATTGAGCGTAGACCGCGTGAAACTCCGTTAGCATAGAGGGTCGAATGGCTTCGGTTAGGGTGGGTGACGTCAGCGCTAAATATAGACTATCGAAAATAAGTTTATGTTCTTTTGAGTTTGTATTATCATTTTACTATACATAAACTTGTTTCCGATAGTCTATATTTAGCGCTGACGTCACCCACCCTAACCGAAGCCATTTGACCCTCTATGCTAACGGAGTTTCACGCGGTCTACGCTCAATGGTTTCCTCACGAAGTCTGCCCCGACCCTCGATCTGGTTTCATAACTAGCGGTAACACAGTTTGCGTCCCTTCGGTGGACTTAACACCACGTGGCTCACACATACCTTGTGTATATCATCAATGATAAACTCTTTCCGGACAACGAAATTGATAGCCTCATTAACACAGCTGCAGCTACCTTTACCCGCCTCAAATCACGTGTTTGGGGAAACGCCAAACTCACAACGAAGACCAAAGCTGCAGTATATAACACCTGCATTACCAGTACACTTCTATATGTTAGTGAGACCTGGACAATCTATGCTAAGCAAGAAAGAAGGCTCAATACCTACCATCTACCGTGTCTGTGCCACCTCCTCGGCCTTTCATGGAAAGATAAAGTGCCAAATGTTGAGGTGTTGTCACGTGCTGGCCTTCAAAACCTGTATAGCCGGCTGAGACAGGGAAGCCTACACTGTCTTGGTTATATCCACCGCATGAAAGATGGTCGCCTTTGAAGAAATGTTTGGCGACAAGCAGAAATATTTTAAGAAATATTTGACAACTGTTAGTATTTGAAAGCTGTTAGAATGTTTGACAACTGGAAGACCCATTTGAAGAAATATTTGACAGCTAACAAAAACATTTGCATAAATATTTGGCAACTGTAAGAAATATTTGAAGAAATATTTACCAAGTGGAAGAAATATTTTGACACTGGTATGAAATATTTTGACACTGGTAAGAAATATTTGACAAGTCAAAGAAATATTTTGACAAGTGGAAAGAATTTTTGCCAAGTGGAAGAAATATTTTGACAACGGTAAGAAATATTTACCAAGGGGAAGAAATATTTTAACAAGTGAAAGAAATTTTTTGACAACAGTAAGAAATATTTTGACAACGGTAAGAAAATATCTTACAAGTGGAAGAAATATTTTGATAAGTGGAAGAATTTTTTTTTGCCAAGTGGCAGAAATATTTTGACAAATGTAAAAAATATTTACCAAGTGGAAGAAATTTTTTGACAAGTGGAAGAAAATTTTTTTGCCAAGTGGAAGAAATAATTTGATAACGGTAAGAAATATTTTGACAACGGTAAGAAAATTTTTGACAAGTGGAAGAAATATTTTGGTAAGTGGAAGAAATATTTTTTGTTAAGTGGCAGGCATATTTTGACAACGGTAAGAAATATTTACCAAGTGGAAGAAATTTTTTGACAAGTGGAAGACATTTTTTTGCCAAGTGGAAGAAATATTTTGACAACGGTAAGAATTATTTTGACAACGGTAAGAAAATATTTGACAAGTGGAAGAAATATTGTGATAAGTGGAAGAAATTTTTTTGCCAAGTGGCAGAAATATTTTGACAACGGTAAGAAATATTTGCCAAGTGGAAGAAATTTTTGACAACAGGAAAAATATTTAATAAAAAAAAAAATTTAATGAAAAGTTTGGAAAGCTGCAAGAAATATTTAAAGAAATATTTAAAGAAGTATTTGACAGCTGATCTATTTACCTACACGTGGGAACCTTTGAGCAGGCCTGGGAGAAAAATTTAGAGCCATCTTTGCTGATTGGAAGGAAAGCTTTTACTAAAGTTTGAAACTTGTAGGACACACACAAAAAAAGGAGATAACCATTTTATAACTGGAACAAATACTTCGTTATAATTATTTAATGTACTACATTTCCGTGGACGCCTCCTGTTTGAACCGCTTGGGCGCCAATATAAAACCTGTCACCAGATATCGCCCGTGTGAAAAAAGTGAAAACCTAAATCACAGGGGGTTCGAACACACGAACGAAGGAATGTTTCTTTTATAAATTTCTACTATTGATCGGTTGTGTTTTGAACTTGTGACGTGAACAGAAATAAACAGCAGGGTTGGTCTTACAAAGGTAAAATATTAGTCTTACATAGGAAAATTGCGTTGCAGATAGGCTTTTTTTTCGTCAACCAATACGCAAAACTCTGCCTGTTAGATTTTTTATTACGCTTTTCTAGATAGCTATATTTAACCCTGACGTCTCCTATAGTATCGGAATTTTATAAACGAGTCATAGTTTACGACCGATGTTTTGCGCGGGCCTTCAATTGCGTTTCTTTCTAGGGAGGGTAAAAGCACGTGTGTTTTTGAATTTTATTAAACATGGATGAAATTAGCCTCGACATTGTTTCAGTTACAGACTGCAACACTAAGGGATTGTCTAGTTGCCGCCATAATCTAGTCTGCATATGGGATATATCTCTACGGAACCTCTTTGTGTTCAATAAAACTGTCTATTTGGCCTTGTCTAACCTGGCTTTTGACATTATTTTTTTATGTTGGAGAATACGGCTGTGTGCGGGGTTCACTTACATATCACTAGATGGCCATTGGCGTGAGTAGACTTATTACTCATGATATAATATAAATAATAAAAAAACTACCACGTGGACCAGAGCCAGTCTCAATATGTAATTACATTCACCCAACAACGGAAATTCCCTGTCATATTTTATAACATGTATCAAAGCAGCAACATATTTGCGTGAAGGTTTTGGAACAACCCGGTTGTTATGTTCATGTAAGAGGGTAAAAGTACAACTCCTTCCAATAAAAATGTTAAAGCTACGTCTAAATCAGCTTGTTGTTTGTAACAAGACTACAACACATCCACATAGATAACAGCGTTCTCATGAGATCACTGTTGGATAGTGTACCTATACTTAAACTTTCATGAAATACACAAAAAATGTCCTGTTATTGCTTAAGAATACACTACCTCCACAATAATTGGTCAATCTACACAAGTCTGCGGTATGACCTCTTTAAAAGTGACAGTGAAAAATCAACATATGATCGCTCCTGTAAAGTTTTTTTTGACGTGTGAAGTTATGCGCGCATGTGCATACGCCCTCGGTGATCTGATAAATATACTTCTAGCGTTTATACAGCGTTGAGATGGCCCCTAAATTTTATAGAAATAATGGCTTAACAAAACTTTTTAAAACACTACAGATAACTAATAGTGATTTTACACTGTGAAAAGGACTATCAAAACAAGAAAGCTAACACCAATTAGTTGTAATTCACGCCAATACCTGCACACAAACCACCAGACAAACACACTTTTTTTGGAGGTTCTTATTACACAACAAACACGGGGCGGAATAAATGTACTAATGGTCTCAATAAACATTACAATAAGCTAGTCTTTTATCTGTACTCGCCAACACAAGGCCGACTCATACACAACTCAACCACCCAAAAACCCAAACCCACCAGTTACACTACAGCACACAACAATTACAATACCTACACACAAAATTACCAGACAAGAACAAAACCAATACCACCTATACCCCACCGCTTTTACATTTTCGTACTCCAGCGCTACACCTCAACACACTTATGAGTCATCACCCCAATCTGTCAAAAATCAATAACCCCCACACTCTTACTTTTAAAATCCCTTAGTAACCTTCTAAAGCGCCATTATCGATTTTTTTATATATATTGTTTGTAAATATGTATAAACAAACACACCAACACACAATACAACAGCACATAACAATTAAAATACCTACACAAAAGAGTGTAAAGTCAATCTCTAACACTGCACTCCCACCTCTAGGTGCTGGCCCTAGTATAGTGACACATCTCTTTCACTCCCACCTCTCAAACTCTAACACTTCATTCCCACCTCTCGCTGCTTGTCGTGCTATAGTCAAGTCTCTACCCCTTCACTCCCACCACTCGATGCTAGATCTGTTATAGTGACGTATCTAACACTTCACTCCCACCTCGCAATACTTGTTCTAGTATAGCCAAGTCTCTAACACTTCACTCCCACCTCTTGATGCTAGACCTGGTATAGTCTCTAACACGTCACTCGTACCTCTCGATGCTGGCCCTAGTAAAGTCTCTAACACTTCAATCCCACATCTAGATTCTGTCCCTGGTATAATCAGATCTCTAACACTTCACTCCCAGCTCTAGCTGTTGGACCTGTTATAGCCAAGTCTCTAACACTTCACTCCCACCTCTCGATGCTGGACCTGGTATAGTGACGTCTCTAACACTTCACTCCCACCTCTCGCTGCTATCATAGGTATAGTCTCTAACACTTCACTCACACCTCTCGACGCTGGTCCTAGTCAAGTCTCTAACACTTCACTCCCACCTCTCAATGCTGGCACACTCGCCTGCTACACCGCAAAATGTACACACCCATGCGTCGTCACCCGCGCCAGCACAAAAAGACTCCACTCGCTTCAAAAACCCCCTTAGTAACCTACTAACCAACCATTATCGATTTTTTAATATTTTCCGGCTTTATCGATTTTTTATATTTTTTATATATTGTATGTATATATGTATAAACAAACACACCAACACACAACCCACAAAAATCCCCCAGGCAAGTCTCTAACACTTCAATCCCACCTCTAGATGCTGTCCCAGGTATAGGCAAGTCTCTAACACTTCACTCCTGAGTCATACACACAAAAATCCCCCTTAACCCACAACCAACAGCTATACCCCAACATTTGTCGTTACCCCCGCCACACTTCCCTCCCAACTCGCAATGCTTGTTCTAGTATAGCCAAGTCTCTAACACTTCACTCTTACCTCTTGATGCTAGACCTAGTTACGTCTCTAACACTTCACTCCCACCTCTCGATGCTGGCCCTAGTAAAGTCTCTAACACTTCCCTCCCACCTCTATATGGTGGTCCTAGTCAAATCTCTAACACTTCACTCTCACCTCTCGATGCTGGCCCCTGGTAAAGTCTCTAACACTTCACTCCCACCTCCCAATGCTGGCACACTCGCCTGCTATACCCCAAAATGTACACACCTATGCGTCAACCCGCGCCAGCACAAAAAGACTCCACTCGCTTCAAAAACCCCCTTAGTAACCTACTAACCAACCATTATCGATTTTTTTATATTTTCCGGCATTATCGATTTTTTATATTTTTTATATATTGTATGTATATATGTATAAACAAACACACCAACACACAACACAACACACAAAAAAAACCCAGGCAAGTCTCTAACACTTCACTCTCACCTCTCGATGCTGGTCCTAATCAAGTCTCTAACACTTCACTCCCATCTCTCAATACTGTTCCTAGTATAGACAAGGCTCTAACACTTCACTCCCAAAACACACCAACACACTGCTGAGTCACACACACACACAAAAACCCCTAACCCACCCCGCTAGCTATACCGCAACATACGTCGTCACCCAAACCAGCACAAAAAGGCTCCATTCGCTTCAAAAACCCTCTTAGTAAGCTAATCCAACATTATCGATTTTTTAAAAAATTTTCCGTCATTATCGATTTTTATATTTTTTATATATATTGTATATGTATAAACAAACACACCAACACACTACCAGTCTAATACAGCAACACACAAAAATCCCCCCTAACCTACAACCGCCAGCTACACCCCAACATGCATCGTCACCCCCGCCGATAGACCAGCTAACTTTGTCAATAAATATATAAAATGTATCTAGTGTTTTTTCTTTTATATATATATATATATATATATATATATATATAAATATATATTATTATATATATATATAATATATATATATATATATATATATATATATATATATATATATATATATATATATATATATATATATATATATATATATGTATATAGTCTACCTGTTGTAATATATGTATAACTGTTGTCATATAGTCAATCTGTTGTAACATAAATATTGTCTAATTGTTGTAATATATGTATATTGTATAAACAACAAAACACAACAACCTACACACAACACAACCGCCATACTTGACCTTATATATATTACTATATAAAAAGGCATGCGCCACCACAACGCGCCACCACAATTCCTTATTTAAAAGTCACGCACCACCACACCGCGCCACCACATTTTCCTAATATAAAAATTCACGCGCCACCACAATGTGCCACCACATTTCCTTATATAAAAGTCACGCGCCACCACAATAATAACCCTAACAGCCCTACTATACTACTCCTAGGCCAAAGTGAAACATAGGGGTCCTTGACCGACACGGATCAATATGAAATGAATGACTTGCCAACACCTCTTGAAAAGTGGACGATACACAGTTTAATGACATTGGTTACATCGCTCCATGAAATCAGTTCTCTCTCAGAGGCAAGTGCAGTAATAACACTGACAAACAACATTTTTCTTTCTTATATAAGAATAAGTGTTCTTAGGTCAGTTTCTTGCGCTGATTTCAAGTTTGAAATCCGTTTATCTCTATCACGTCGGGTTCTTAAGATATTTGTGAATAAATATATTTTTGGGAAACCGTTATTTGCTCCGTTTCATTTTTACTATATAACTTTTTAAAAATTAATAAAATGCAAAATAATTCTACTTTTTATACTGCTAAAAGATGCATGACATATGTTACGTTATATTTCAAATAGTTACTGTATTTTGAAATAATTCTGAGTGAAATATGGCTTCTAGAAGTTGTAGAAATTCGGCTGATCTGTTCTGTTACGTGTGCGGATATTTTACCGATCGTGTTCACCAGAAAAACTTTACACCATTGCTAAAGAAAGCATATGAACTTTATTTCGATTCGAAAGTTGATGATGCAAATAAATCTTGGAAGCCAAATGCAGTTTGTTCGACTTGTGCAAATACATTGGCAGGTTGGTTACGAAAATCGCCGAAGCATAAGTCGATGCCTTTTGGAGTGCCAGTAATATGGCGTGAACCGACAAATCACGCTACTGATTGTTACTTCTGCTTGAAAAATATCTATGGTTTCACTTTTAAAACTAGAAAGTCTGTGGTTTATCCAAATATTGAATCGGTTTCGAAACCAGTGCCTCATGATCCAATCACGTGTCCGATCCCAGTTCCACCAGAACAATATCCGTTGGACGTGAATGAACCATCAGAAAGTGATAGTTTACATGCTTTAGAAACTAATTCTGACTCGGATTATGTACCGGTGAATGATGGTGTTCACTTAATTAACCATTCAGAACTTTCAGATCTAATACGTGATCTCGCTCTCACCAAAGGACAAGCGGAATTACTCGGTTCGCGACTCAGAGAATGGAATCTTTTAGCGCCCAATACTCCGATATCTAAATTTCGTCATAGACACAGAGAACTTGTTCAATACTTTGAGATGGATGATGACATTTGCTATTGCAAAGATGTAAAAGGTCTAATGGTGCACCTCGGTCATGAGCACATAGTCAACGAATGGCGACTTTTCATCGAATCTTCCAAGACTAGTCTAAAAGCCGTGTTATTGCATAATGGAAATTTATTTTCATCAATTCCAGTCGCCTACTCTGTTCATATGAAAGAAACTTATGACAATATGGCTATACTTTTGGCAAAAATAAAGTACAATGACTACCAATGGCGGATTTGTGGAGACCTAAGGGTCATTGCAATTCTCACGGGCATGCAGACTGGGTATACTAAATGTTGTTGCTTCCTATGTGAATGGGACAGCCGCAACAGACAGGAACATTATGCAAGAAAGGTGTGGCCTATCAGGGATCGTATGCAGCTCGGGCATAAAAATGTAATACACGAGCCATTAGCTAACAAAGACAGCATCATTTTACCACCGTTACATATAAAGTTGGGGCTCATGAATAATTTCGTAAAAGCGTTAGATAAAACGAGCAAAGCTTTCACTTATCTTCGAGAAAAGTTTCCGCAAATTAGCGATGCAAAGATTAGCGATGCAAAGATAAAGGAAGGTATCTTTGTAGGACCTCAGATTAGGAAAGTTATTGCAGACAAACAATTCGAGAACTTGTTACATGGTAGTGAACTTCGCGCATGGATGGCATTCAAATCGAGCGTCGATAACTTTCTGGGAAATCACAAATCTGTCGACTATGTGCATATTGTTAAGCAGTGCATAGATGCATACAGAATTATGGGCTGTAACATGTCCCTCAAAATCCATTTGCTCGATTCGCATCTTGACTTTTTCCCTGACAACCTTGGCGAAGTCAGCGATGAACATGGAGAACGATTCCATCAAGATATCGCCGTAATGGAGTCACGTTATCAAGGACGGTGGAGTGTGACCATGCTTGCTGATTATTGTTGGATGCTTCATCGCGATGTACCACATGCCATTCACCGAAGAAAGTCGACTGCAAAGAAATTCAAGCCTACATAACTGTTATACTTCTTGTACAAATGATGTTGTAATACTGTATGCGTTGTTAAAAAAACTTCAATTGCGTATTTCTAGAGATCCCGACCTGATAGAGAAAAACGGTTTGCAGATTTAAAAACAGCGCATTAAAATTGATCAGAAAAACATAGAAATGTTAGAGAAAGAAAAAAAAATTTTTTTTTTGTTAGTCAGTGTAACTAGTTGTCCAGTCCGTTCACTATCAAACGCTGGTCAATGGCAATCATACAAACTTTATTTTTCATAGTTCAATGGACATCTTCATAAATAGATATAATTTTCCTGAATATAATAAACAAGGGACACCTCATTAATTATATTAATGTCCTGGTGACGGGATAATACAGGAAAAACACAGTATACTGCAGGAGCTCAATACACATACGTCCGCTCACATTCAAACACAAGCCGCATCGCTTCTTCCAGACGATCACCTCACTTCTGCTTCAAAATGTTCGCGTCTGACTCTACACCATATCGGCATGACGTCACTTCCTTTATTAACAAGTAAGTTCGTATAAAATTATCACAAAAGGAGCCCTGTCGAGCCAACTATTATACCAACATAATCGTTATGAATTTTAATCATAACAATATATTTAATTCCTAAACCACATAGGGATCCGGGGGAAGTATGGTTGCAAGGCTGAAACTTAAAGGCCACCACCAGGAGTGGAGGCTGCGGCTTAATTTGACTCAACGCTGGAAAACTCACCCGGTCCGGACACTGTAAGGATTGTCAGAGACTAATAGGAAGATGGATTGGAGGGAAAGTTCCGTATCCTACTAGTGACAGGCGGTTGCTACTGGTGTCAGACTGGAGCGGCCAGACCGTTCCTCTGACGTCCAGGCCATGTCTTGCTGCATGGGCAACAGCTCGATCTACAATTGCCCAACCTCGTGCCCCCGAAAGTTATTTCGGGAAGTACGCTCATATGGTCAGTAATGACTGGAAGGGAAGATAGAGATAGAGATATACGACACAAAGAAAAATGAAAAGGTAAACGAAAATAATAATATGGTCATGAACACTGCATGACTAAAAGTCCTATTATGTCCTACTAATCATCATCAGCACTAGTGTGACTATCATGAGAGTTGCACAACGTTGTTGATTGTAAAGTCCACTTTTGATAATCTGGAAGGCACTTTAAATAGAGTTCCGTTATTATTTGGGTGAAAGTTCGGTTTGATATTCTGAGTAAGATCTCAGATATCTGGGGGAAAAATCATCCTTATGCTTTTGGACTTATCTGTAATCCTGTGTTGTCAACCCTGGCGCAGGTTGTTAGGTGTTGTCATCCAGCAACGATATGACGTTTCATGTGCGAGCGTTGATCTATGTTCCTTTATGATTAGGAGTTTACGAGATCTCTGGCTTTAGGTTCTGCTGATCGGTAAAAAAAACTGACTGTCTGTTACCATCAGGCGCCGGACACTGAATTCTGCAATGGCGAATGTTGTCTGCTCAGAAACCTAAAAGTCTGAAGACACAAATGTGGCTTCATGAGTTTTCCTGTCATATGGGAACAGCTATCATTCCCATTCAAACCGCATACACCAGGCATATCAGAATTATCCTCTGTCATTCAATTTTTTTTTTCCTTAACCAGCGGCACTTGGGCTTTCAGCCCTTCGGCCCAATGACATGTCATTGCGAGACTGGGGAACCTGAGGACTTTCCTTCCAACCCGGTCAGGAGCTTCGCTCCTTCCAATCTGTTGCCGTTGGGTGTGACCGTAACTTTGTCATTCCAAGAAATCATACTAAGAAAGATAACTCATTATAAATTTATCACTTTTAACCGAAACAGAAGATAGCTCGGAAAGTGAAAATTGGATATAAAATTAAATTGCTATTTATTAGAGAAACAGACAATAACCGCAACCTAGAAAAAAATACAATAGAGGGAAGGAGAAATAAAGGAGAAATAGCGTTTGATAGATGCTGACCAATGGCCGAGCTGGTTAATTGGGACACGCACGCTGTTACTGGCAGGTTTTCGCGGGCTTAGTCAGTCGCAGATATGAAGCCGAACGTTCCAGACGCATTTTTCTTACACTGCCTATTTTGAGGATTTTTCAAATAAACTAAATGATGTGTTCATTTAGCATTCCACAGTCCTAGTGTTTTCACTTGTGCATTATTTCTAACAAGGATAACAGTAAGTAGAGTGCCTTAAATACTCTGTTAATGTAGACATGTCGAGACAGGATGGATGGTCCTGCAGACACAGAAGAAAAATAATGGCTGTAAGTCTTTCTTTGGACAAATATGCAGAGTATACACAGTCATGCAGAAGTACTGGCATTTTTGTAAGATATGAAGCTTTGTGAGATAAAAGAGAAAACAGATTATTTCACTGAAAACTGAAAGCATGCATTTATTCGCTAAATGGTTTACAAATTGAAAGAATTGGCTAGGAGTTGAATCAGAGTGTTACATATGAACTCAGACGTCTACGCTGTATTATTGAGGAAAAAATGCATTGATGGTTAAATAAAGTACGCATGCCATTATGATCTACACCTACCTGTAACATGATGTTGTTAATAAAAATTACGTTGAGACGAAAGGCAAGTCGTTTCCCATTTACTTTGCCACATATATAAGAAAGGAAGAAAAGTATGTCTGAGGAAAAACCACTATTAATCTATCAACTGCTCCAAATCTAACCACCATAGAGGATTAGCCCCCAACCTGGTAAACTCCTGTAAGTCTGTAGGAGAGAAATCACAACCTCTAGCGTATAGGCTAGTCAAACAATCTACACTCTCTGATAAAACAGCAACCATCATCACACCCCACTGGCACATGGGAACGGCTCCAAATAAACTATGTAACCGTGGTGGCTGGTTACTGCATCAAAGTAATCTTATGTGACCGTTATAACAATCTATCCAGGTGATATGCCAAACCTTCACACCATGCAGACCTTTCGTCACAGGTGGTACATATTTCTTCTGAGTTTATTGATATTGAATTTCCTAGTGATCGTAGTGTTTACTGGTTTACTTATATATCTTGTGGGTGGTAACTGGCGACTGCCAGAGGTAGAGTTACCCAGATGAATGTTGGTTCAAGACCAGGTCCTTTCTACTCACGTAAGTTGTCAGTGATCATTTGTATCTCCCTAGTGCTTCCATACATGAGTATGTAACAGCAATAAGTCATGGAAAATGGTTTATTAGTAGAGTCCAAGGGACTGAAGGTATGGTCAAATACAAAACTCAATAACCTGGCTATCAGCGGCCAGAACGCCTGTGGTTTACATGAATCGTAAGGTCTCTGCAAAAGGACATCATCATAACATCATGTCTGCTTGACTCTGCTAAAATGTCGATAGGTTTTTGCCTTGAGTCTCAATATACATTTCATAGCAGACTAATCATTCTAATAGAAAAAATGGTTATCATACAAACCGTGTGAACACATCCCACAAAACTGGAAAACACAGTCTTCTCGAATAACATACTTGTGAAAAAACATTTAATCTTTCAGTGGTAAGGTATTTCTTCGACCAGAGGTTAACTACACTACCTTTAAAAATCCGGGGCCCGCACTAAGGCTGAATCACGTCTCTCTCACTTAACAGTGAACTCCGTGACTGAACTGTGTTCTGACTGCGGTGGTCAAAAATAGCTATGGACGATCTCATTGGTCAAGCTCGACCAGTGAAGTTATCTTACCAACTAATCTTGCTCAAGATCTTTAGCTATTCTTATATTACTGTTTAACTTGCTAGCTAGCGTTAACACAGGCCATCCGGTGACATACGTCCCAGGGCTACAAAAATGTATCCTAACGGGAGACATTTTAATTCTATCAAAACCCAAAAACTATATACATAACAAACTCAAATATAACCAAAAACATAAAACAAAATATCATGTCAAAACAATTATGTCAGTATAAATACAGCATAGACCTATACAAAATCAATGAGGTCTAATAATATAAACATTTAATGAAAGGACTATATAGGATAGCATGTCAGGACAGTGGCCATAAGTTGGGGAGTAGGAAGAGCCTGAAATGGAATAGCTCCAGGGATATCTGTTAAGGTAAAAGGGAAGAAAATCTTAGTATGTTGTGGGACAGATTGAATTTTTGAATTATGGTACTTGCTTGCCGATTAGGAATCGATTTGTTAAAAATATCTTCTCCTAGAGTCATGAGACAGAGTACAAGAAAAGCGTGAAGAACGCTGTTTATCTCTAGTGTTGAGATATATTTATCCTGTAGTGTTTTGAGCCGGGGGTGATTAGCTCTCGCGGCTAAGCGGCATGTATTGTGAGTGGTGTTCTAAAAACAACTGAGTCTCATGACAGGAGTTCACAGGGTGTGCCCTGTGAGTGTGCTGTCAGAAGAGTGTGTTTTTGGGCGTAGACCGGTGTGGTCGCAAGCCCTGTGTTTTCTAAGTGTATGGCGGTGTTTTCCTAAGGGAATGCCTGATCAGGGATGTAGAGATGTGTAAGGCCACATATTAATATATAAACTGACCGTGTTGGTGGCAGTCTTTGAGGAGTTTGAGACATGTAGGGATTTGTAAGGCCATAATTAATATAACTGCCGTGTACCCGTGAACAGGGCTTTGAGGAGTTTACGAGACATGTGCAGGAGATACCCAATAGGGGGGCCAGTTATCAATAATATAACTGCCGTGTTGTGCTCAAAAACCCCCCCCCCACCCACCCACAACCCCCCCAACCGCACCCCCCCCCCTCCCCCCCCCCCCCCACCCCCCCCTACCCCAAACCCCCCGAAACCCCCACCACCACCCCCCCCCCAACCCCCCCCCCTCCCACCCACCCAACCCCCCCCCCCCTAACAAACCGCCCCTAACCCCACCCCCCCCAAATCCACCCCCCCCCCCCCCCCCCCCCCCCCCACCCCCCCCCCCCCCCCCCCCCCCCCCCCCCCCCCCCCCCCCCCCCCCCCCCCCCCCCCCCCCCCCCCCCCCCCCCCCCCCCCCCCTCCCTCCCACCCCCCCTCAACCCCCCCTAACCCCCCCCCACC